>OX578140.1:125818464-126185964 GCA_951213105.1 Amaurobius ferox
TATGGCATGTGCATGTTTTGCTAGTAGAATGGGATTTTCTGTTTACAATGCAAAATAATAAATTTAGTTGGTAAATTAGCCAGAAATTTCATTCCACTAGAAAATGCATGTGTCACATAATGTCCAGAAGAAATGATGCAAATAAAAGAAATGGAAAATCTAACTACAGTTATTGCACATATAATTATAGTGTACCAACTTTACACTTTTGGATTTTTATTATTACAACTTTTTGAAGAAACTTTTACTATTTTTACAGTATATGTAAGAATTTTCCACAACTAACGAAACAAAAATGTTTCTGCATATATACAGCAGCATGCTGTACTAAATATAATAATAATAATATTTAGTTTGCTACACAATAAATACACATACAAACTTATAAGTGAAGGCATAACAGTGTGGCAAGGAACTGCAGAAAAAGGAGCTATAAATAGACCTGACGAGCCCCCAGCCTCTAGCCAAACTGACAACAAGCTTGCAAAAGATCAATAGCCAATGACAGTGTAAAATGCAAGATTAAAAAGAAAATAAATAAAAAAACTAGCAACAAGCTAGTAGAAAATAAAGTATCAAAATAGAATAAATTAACAAACAATCAATATCACAAGAGAAATAATTTTAACCACTTCTTGAAACTAGTTTCATTGCTTACTGATTTTAAAAAAGGCGGAAAAAAATACAACAATCTCAATCTTGCAAAATTAATGTTTAAATATAAACTATTAATACAAGATAAATGGGGTAAAAGATGATCGTAGAAATTCACAAAAAAGGTACTGCTGTGCTGATTATAGTGAATGAGCTGAAACATAAATAAAGTCAGACAATAGTAAAAAAATCTTAGTAGTGGGCAAGATTTTATAGTGGAAACAAATTTCATGGTAAATGGATGTTACAATCAAGGAAATCTTTAAGTAGATAAATAAACTTATGTTGCAAACTGCATAACCTGTTCATATTTTTGGTAGAAGTATTTCCCCAAACAAGACTACAATAAGATAGATGAAGGAAAATTAAGCTATAATAAATAATAATTAAAATAGCTTTTGGCAAGAAAGATAAGTTTGTTCTAATTAAACCCATGTTTTTCATTAATTTGTTACAAATATGATCAACATGTTTATTCCATTTTGAGTTGTTCTATAAGATTACACACAAACACTTTACACCTTTACCTTACCTTACACAAACACTTTACACCTTTACCTTACTTTACACCGTTACCTTACACTTTTCTGGAAGGTCGGATGGTCTGGGTCTCAACAACAACAACACAAACACTTTAAATCAAAAGAAATAAAATTTCAGATCCATTTATGCAAATATCATTAATGTCTCATACAGATTTTATTCTATCAAAAATGTTAAACTGAATAGTGGAGAACAACTGCTGTATTACAAGTGCAGGCATTATTTCCAAATTTCTCTCCAACTTTATAAATAAAAAAAAATTATTTACTATAAAACAATTAATTGAAAACAGTGGCTATTGGTAGCAATATCATATTTCTTTTTACTTTGATACAAAATTTTTTATGTAGCATAAAATGTAGCATAAAATAAAATCTTAATGTAAGAGACTACAAATTGCTGAGGAAAATAACTAGACATTATATGCTGTCTAAACAACCACTAGAAATATACTAATGGCATCATGTGTCTAATTTTTAAAAATAACAATCACTTTACTGGCATTTTAGAAATGGTGGAAGAAATGTACAAAGCTGTACTAAAAATTTCAAAATGAAATGAAGTACTTTTAAGCACTTTAATGCAAAATAAAACTGCAGATTTTTAAGGGTGCTTATAGTTGCAATGGGAACCCCTCATGATGCAAATAATATGTTATTAAGGCTGCACAATAATATTGTTATTAAGGCAGTCAATGTGTTAATAGGTAAATTCAAGTATTTTGAAGGCTCAAGTACCATACTAATGCTGTTTATTTTCAAGCATCTAATTTACATTGCAATAATATCGGCTATGTACAATGTGATTAGATATTTTATTTCTTGGAATTAAAATATTTCAAAAGGAACTACAGTTACTACTGGTTATGCCTCAGCAAATATAATAAAGATCTAAAGGAATTATAAGTAACATACCTGGTTTGAAGAACTGAGAGCAAATTGTGCAAGCAGTCCAGCTTTAGTTATATCCATTAGTAGAAAGAAAAATGCTAAAGCCTTTCTGACAAAGAAAATATAAAAGTATGATTACATGAAAATAGCTACTCAAAGCAATTATATACTTAAATATCATGTAGGAAACATGTTTAAAACAATATTGAAGTGACAGGCAGTAAAATTAAAAAAAAAGCATGGAAATTATAGACATACTTTTTTCTGTATTCTGAGTAAAAGTAAAAACTTATGATATCCACTAATTGGCAAGAGGAAAAAAATATTGCTTAAACTTTAGCCACCTGCCAGCAATTCCTACCAGTGCATTTGCCATTATCTGTTAATGCAATTCTATTTTTATAGAATGGTGGTTCTTAGATTTATTGATTGTATCCCACCTTAGCAGAAAAAAATGTCTTTATAGTCAACTATTATAAATTGATTGTAGCATACCTGCATAAAATATTGTAACTCTTTAAAATATATATTAATGTTGAAATATTTGTAACTATATACACATATAATTTAGTCTTACAAATATATAATTTACCTGATCACAAAAGTGGACTGAGTGGCTTAAAAGCCCATTAAGATACCACTTATTATTAATAAAGCGACATAGTGGTCAAAGCGTGCTGCGTTTGTGCAGTGGGCCAACGGTGCTCATTTATGGCATAATTACTTAGTGGGCATTTTTTTTTTTTTTTTTTTTTTGCTTAAAAAATGCACTACTAGATGCAGGCATCACAGGTAGTTAAAAAAAAAAAAAGCAATATAATGAAATAAAATGACATGGATGCTAACAAATTGTAATACTAACAGGAAACCAAAATATAAAATAAACTATACGGTTATCATAAGGAAGGACATTTAAAACAATCTAAAATGAAATTTAACAAAATATAAGAACAACTTAAAGAATAAAAAAGTTGCTTATTTGTTTTATGATATAATTTCAAAAACATATGAGACAAAACAAAGTATGATAACAGAATGTAATTTTACACAAAATTAAGAATACTGAAATTATAATATTGACTTGTGCAAAATTTAGTTGACAGTGCAAAATTTAGTTGACAATTATCTGTTTAAAACATATAAAGAAAAATAATACACCCCACTAGTATAAAAATTATAAAATATTCCACTTTATTCCAAACAGGGAGGATGAAAAAACAGCTTTCTAATAGATATTTTTTTACACACAGTGTGAATTTCAGTTTTAAAGCATTTATAAAAAATATGGCTCTTTTTCTAGTAGTCACTGACTTCTTAAATATAAGTTTCAAATTCCTAGCCTGTGTCCAGCCAGTTATTACATAAAATAACATTCTAATAAATTATTTTATTAAATATTAATCATTATTCAGGTATAGTTAAATGACTAAATTAGAACATTATCAGTGTTTCTAATTATTATAACCTAAATAATTCATTCCATTACAGATCCTATATTACTATATTAACAGTGCATTAATATAAAATTGCATAAAATTACAAAACAAAATTTAAATGAAGATTAAGTAGGCTTAAAGTCCCACTGCAAAGAAAAGCATCCATGAACTGGTTTTGCGTTCATCAGCATGGAATAGTTGATATCTGTAATAGCAGTAACAGGGGTAGTAATGCCAAAATTAAAATTTCAGGCCAGAATACTTTATAATTTTAGGAATTATGAAGAAATTTCGATCTATTTTTGGACCCTATTAAAATTCCATATACCAAGCACAACATGTTATAGAAATAGACTAAAATAAAACTTCAAATTTTACAATTAAACCTTTAATAAAATTCTGAAAATAAATTTTTCTATAAAATGTTAATTTCTTAAAATATTGTTTTCATTTAAATTACATAAAATATCTAATATACATCAGTCATAAAATAAAAACATTAAATGGTTTAAAAGCTTAAATATCACATGAACATAAAAAAAAAAAATTTAGAAGTTTTCCAAGGCACTCTTGATGTGACACTGCAGTCGACTGACATTGTACTGTACATATTATAAAAAACTATTGCAAATCTAAATAGCAAATTTTTTCAAAAATATTCTTGAGCAATGTTATTATTAGTTACTAAAATAATCTAAATTTTAAGAATTTTATGACAAAGAATAAAAATTATGGACATTTCAGGACAAAACTTTCTTTTCACCAAATTTCAGGAAAACTACTATCCTGTAGCAAGGAAGCTTAATATGTACCACAATTTTGAGAACCTCTGTTAAAACCGACAAATCCATGCAGCTGGCTTCAAATGTTTTGAAAATTTAGCCCAGGCTATATACAAGGATACACTCATAATCACATGTTGCAGGCTACACGACATTGCAATGTCCAAGTTCCTGACTGTGGCTTCAAACTTGGCAGTTGCAGCCTGTGGTAAATTTTTAAGAAATTTGAAGCGGGTTATGTAATAGAATGAAATTTGTCTGTTCCTATAGAGATTCATAAAATTGTAGTACATACACATTTTCTTGCTGTTATTATAAATATTGTTACTTTCATACTGATGAGTGCATTATAAGCACAAAATTGGTCCACAGATGCTGTTATCTGCAATGAAAGCATAATCTTCTTAATTTTGTGAACACTTCTTACTGGTAGGTTCTGAAACTATAAAAATTACTCACTTTAGCTCTGAGAAGTCTCCTTCAAATAAGCAGGCAATGTTTGTACTAAATACAAAACATGGCACTACACAGAATAATGTGTAAAGTCCTCCTATCGCTGAAAAGAAAATATGTATTTAGCAAATCTTTGTAAAGCAAACTATAAGAAAACTCTAGATACAGTAAAATCGAAGAAGTTATACTTTACACAAAGCTAACTGTTAGCAAAAACTGTAAGCTTTTGCATGAAATGTAGATGTTTTTAAACTAAACTTTGCTGTACAAAATTGATGACATGAATTCAAATCAACTGATTCTTCAAATTAAAATTCAACTTTATTTTTTCATATTTTTATAAAAAAAAATATTCTTAATTGATATTCCCATATGAATCTGTTGTTATAGTTATCATACAGAAGAATGAAGACATCGTCATCATCATGGTACTACAGATCTTGTAGGGCCTTGACCTCCTTTAAGATTTTTGACCATTCCTTTCTATTGGCCGCTTTCCTCTTCCTTTCTGGGGTCGATTCCAAAGATCAGTCCGGTTTTCTTTCTTAAAGGTTTCGTAACAAGAATTTTTTTCCGGGGTGGAGTTGTTAGTCCCACACCCAACCCCCAACCTGGAGGACCAGTCCCCTGATATAATCCCCAGGGGCAGGGTATCTGGCTATCCCCCCAGGCACTGGGGCCCCATTTTTCGCCTTCTACAAAACACAGGGGGATGGCAGGGTTATTCTACAACCCGCTCCTACACGGGGAAAGTATGAAGACAAAATTGAGTAAAAAAATATTCATAACATCTACAGTGTAGGTACTCAAGTTAGCTTTGTATGGAGTATACATAAGGTAATCAGAGGATGTTCAATAAGATCTTCAAAATTAACCAAAACATGATATTAAATTAATATTGTTAGTTAGAAATCTGAAGAACAAACTATGGAATTAGGAAATATTTTGTTTATATAAAGTATATAAAAATTGAAATTCTAATCAGAAAGGATTGTATATTGGTAAATCAACCTCCTTGACTATTGTTTTAAGTTTGGATAGCATGAAAATAGAAAATTTTATATGAGCTGATGCAATAATTAATTCAAGATCATAATATTCATACATTTAAAGAGAAACATCCATCTAACTATACTTACTAACTAAAAATGTAGATCCTAATTTGTATAATTTTAGAAATTGATGTATACAGTATAATATTGCTACACATTTAGCAATAGATAGGAGGACCATCTCAACACCTTTATTTTCCTAAAAATAGAAATGAAAATTAACAACAATAAAACTTGCCATACAAAATAATTCAAGAATATTTTAAATGTTAGAATATATCTGATAAATATGATCGAATTAAAGCAAAGACATCAATTATTTAAACATATTCTATAATACTAAGGAAATGGCTAAAATACTGCAGTAGAATTTTAACATGTACCTAACATAATTGAGATTACACAAGTATATGATTTGATAAATAATTTCATTAACAGCTTCCCACTAAATCAACTATGTTTTCCACACAGAATATGCATAGAAATCTGCTCAAGCCAGTATATAAGAGCTGAAAAATGATTTTATTTTACTTCAGACTATTTACTTGTTGATTTCCTCTATAAGTTTCATCTAAATAGATGTATTTTGTGAATGCTTTAGAACTTATTAATACTAGAATATATAGTTCTAATATTAATAAGTTCTTCATTGGTTGCAGTACATCTAATAACGTTTTTACTTCTTTTACTGCATGATCATCGATACAGTTAGGGTTTTCAAGCTTCACCAACTTTCTGTCTTCACCCATATTCCTATCATTATGGACATTCTATTTCTTATCGATAATTTTTGGTTCAGCTATACTTGACATCAATCATCTTTCAGATGTACTGTGGTTGATGGCATAACTTTTTTAAGATTGCTGTATTAGTGCCAGCTTTTCTTTTTATACTAAAATAACAGCTAAAAAAAATGCATCACTATGATTTAAATAAACAAAAGACTTGGGAAAAGCTTGTGCTAAGCATTATTAACACAAAATAGTCAAAATATCTCTAATGCACTGCAAGCAATCAACCATGTAATGTGCATTACAACTTGGACCGTGACAAATGAAGGGTTAAGCAACTATTACAAGAGTATTTAGTAGGCAGTCTTAATAAAAGTTTGTGAAATTACATCTTATAAATTTGGAAAATTATGATCATTATATTATCATTAAGTACATAAACAAGCAAATTTAATGTTTAATAAAATCTCACTCTTCCAGTCATATGATTAAAGATTAAAAATGTTACAATACAATTACATATAAATAAGAGATATAGAATCATGCTTATAACAATTATAATGAAAGAAATCCAATGTGGAGTTGCAGATTCGAACAGTCAGTAACTGTTACTTAGACTGATACTTAGCAATAAAATGGAAGAATCATACAATAAAGTTTCACTGCATCATAGAATCAAAAGAATGTTTTAAAAAAAAATCAATGGGGACATATTTCAAAGCGTAAAAATTAAAAATACACTTGATAAATCAAATATTACATATTAAAAATATTTAAATATTACACAAAGCAAATGTTTTGTTTTAATGTTTACACTAATATTAAATAAAAATCCTTAAATGTGCCAAATAATTTAAAAACAAGAAAGATCAATCATGCATAAAGCATTGATTATGAAACACTTTCCAACTGCAATGCAATTTTATTTAAATATCTCTGCGATACATTCATCGGTGATATTTTTAAAATTATCATGATACTACAATAATTTATTATATTTGAAAACTTCATTGAAAACAAATGAACTTTATTCAAATAAGGTCATGGAAATATAAATTGCCTGGTTCTCTATATAAAAGCTGTGAATATTTCATTCATAAACTTTTTTCCATTCCTTTCATTCAGCGGCGATATTTTTACAATTATCGCATTACTACAATAATTTATTTTACTTAAAAACTTAAAACCTTGGAGGTATAAGTATTTTCTAACTCTATGCTTAAAACTTCATCGAAAAAGGAAATACTACTGAATTGTCTGCTTCTATATGTAAAATCAATGAATGTTTCATTCATACCAGCTATATTGCAGACTCCAGAGCTAAATAATTTTGAGTTAAAGAAATTCATAAATTCTTATACAACTCATCTTACAGCTTGATGTGTTTACATTCTCCATGTGCGAAAATTATTTAAACTCAAAAATATTGTAATTGCATTGGCGCAGTATATAGATGCACAGGAAAAAAAAAGCAGTTTTAGCAAGGATGCAACACTAAATATAAATGAGAAAGAATAAAAATAACGATTTTGTCACAAGATGGATGCCATATTTTATTTTGAAGTGGGTCACATGATCTCTTCATATGGGTGTAATTATCATTTAAATGGGTGTAAAATTTTAAATAATATGGGTTGTTGTTGAAACCCAGACCATCCGACCTACCAGAAAGGTGGGTGTAATTATTATTTAAAATTTTATTTAAAAAAATACAGAACTATTTTGCTGAAATTTTTTTCATATATTTTATGGGATAATTTGAATATTTCCTAAAATTTTCGAAGCAATTTGTGAATAAATTTGCTTAAAATATGTTTGAAAAATTAAGTCTCATAAGGTTCAATGTATTTCATTTTTTCAACCCGGGTTTAATCCAAAACTAATTGGGTGATATTATTCATTTACATTCTCATACGAGGTGCCATCCAAAATTTCCTGGATTGGCTCTGTGAAAATTTGAAAACTAACCATATCAGTTAATGTTTACTGTCACCTTCAAAATAGCTTCCTCTTGCAGCTATACATTGGTCCCAGCACTTTTGCCATTGCATAAGGCTTTCTGGACCTCTTTTTTGGTTAGCACATCAAGCACCATCTGCGATTCTGTTTGAATTCTTTCAATGGTATCATTAATAATGATACCATTGAAAGATGAAATGATACCATTTCAATGGTATCATTAATGGTATCATTAGCTCAAATTTCATTTTTGGGAATAAAAAGAAGTTGCAGGGGGCTAAGCCTGGTGAGTAAGGTGGGTGAGGGATGATGGTCATCGAATTCTTGGTCAAAAAACTGTTGTGTGTTGAATGAATGGTGGGCGGACGCATTATTGTGATGAAGAACCCAGTGTTTTGCTTGCCACAATTCTGGCCGTTTCCTTCTGACATTTTCACGAAGGTGTCTCAGAACATCACAGTAGAACTGTGAATTGAAAGTGTGACCCACCGGTATGAATTCTTTATGCACAATTCCCTTAATGTCAAAAAACACAATCAACATGCTCTTCACTTTGCTTCTCACTTAACTGCATTTTTTTGGCCTTGGTGAACTTGGGCTTTTCCATTGTGAAGATTGTTGCTTAGTTTCGGGATCATACCCGCAAATACAACTCTCATCGCCAGTAATTACTCTGGACATGAAGGTTTCATCATCCAAAACGAGCTGTCGAAGCTCCAATCAAACATCAATTCAGTGTTACTTTTGATCCGTTGTCAACAGCCTGGGAACAAATTTGGCAGTGATGCGATGCATTCCCAATTTTTCAGTGAGAATTCACTACATGTTTCATATCCAATTCTAACTTTATCACAGATATCTGGAATGGTCTGACATTGATTCATCATCAACTGAGGTTCGACCAGCTTTAAAATGCTTATGTCATTCGAAAATTTGGGTTCAACTCAGTGATTATTCACCAAAAACTTGTTGAATCATTTCCACAGTTACTGTTGCCTTTTAGCAAGATTCGAACAAAATTTAATGAAAACACGCTGTTCTTTTTTTGCATCTATCATAAACATCACACATCACAATGCAGTGTAAACAACTTCAAACAAAATGGCATCCATTCTAGTGAGAACTGCTTCATTCACAATGAAATTTTGCACACTAGCTCACAAAACAAGTGCCTACTGCAATCTATCGGCGTGCTTTGAAACTATTTAAAGTTTCAGTTATACAGCACCAATCAGAGAAATTTTGGATGGCACCTCGTATGTCCCACAGACCGTCTCAACAATATACTAAAATTTCATTTAGTTAAAGTCATTTTTAAGGCAGTTATTGTGCGAACGGATAGACATACTACAGCTGATTATTTCCATATCCATAAATGAGTGATATATAAGACTAGGAAAAAAACAGACTTTCTTCAGGTTGGGAATAAGAGTGCTCATTTAGATTTAGAGATTGTTAATTTCTTTATTTTTTATAGGGAAATTAAATAATTTTAAGACGATTTCTTGATGAATAAATTCATTTAGAATGCTATTCGAATGTGCATATAATTTAAACAATGAGCAATTTGCTATAGTAAATTTTAAATTGAATTTCTTTAGCAATAACTAGATGAAAACAAAATTAAATATCTGACAACAAATATTTAAATGAGCAGTGCATGCTCTATTCAAATCATGAAATAAAAATAACTTAATCTTTGGGTATACAACAACACTTATAGATATGCTAGTTAATATTCAGGGGAAAATATGTTTTAAATCATTACTATAGTGCAGCAATTTAAGCTGTTTTGAAAGTTGATCAAATAAAACCCGATTTTTTGCAAAACAAAATTAAATATGCATATGCAGACACCAACAATATAATAACAATTAATTAATACAAAAATTATGTAAGGAAAAAATAAAGATGGGAAACAAAATACCTCCGAGCAGTCATAATCACAGACTTTGGAATTGCCCACTTGTCCAGTTCCCGTGGACAACTTCCATGAAATTAAGGTCAAGAAAGCAATAATGACCTCCCAAGGATGTGAAGCACATAAACGTCCATGTCTATAAAATACCTGGGATAGCATACTGAAGGGATGATCGATAGATCTGCAAGGTAATTTAAAAACCATAAATACAAGTTTTGATGTTAAAAAGATGCAAATATACTTGGAATAAGATTCCGCATTAGAATTTCACAGTTATAATTTTATAATAGTCTATGATTGATGGGGAGAAAAAAAAATACTTGAGCAATATAGCATTTTTAAGCGTTCATTCTTGTGTATAGATGGGTAGGGCTTGTAAATTTAAAGTTCTGGTGTACAGATTTTATAAACAGATAGTTTGAAATTACGCAGGGGCGAATAAACAGAATGGAACTCTTAATCCTTTTAGACTTAAAGGCGGTAAAGGGCGAAATTCCAATTTATTTTTGCGCAAGCTTGGAGACTTGCATCAGCATTTAAGTAGAATAGAAACAGTGAGCAGAGAGGTGGAGAGGTGAGGTTAGAGGAGGAAGTCACGTGATTCTACAGTACTTCCGGATAAGCTGATCTTAAATTTTCCCTACGGTTGGAATTTTCCCTTTAGCAGACAGCTATTTCATGGACGGATTCCTCTTCCTGATAGGAGAAAGTTTGGGTGACACCTTCGTGAACTAGACGCCTGCAAATCTGTTGGCATTGACAGTTTGAAATTATTTTGTCAATATTTAATCCTTTTCTTAAAATAAAGCATTATTTAGTACCATTGGTGCATTTTGGATAAGATTAATCATTAATTTTTAATTTTGTTACATTTATCTTTTGTTAAGTGCTTGGAAGATGACTTGATTACTGTTATTGAAAAATACCTATTGGAAATGATTCTTAGTGGATATAGGGGCGTATTAAAGCAGCTATTTGGGGTCTCCCCCTCATCCCTTAAAAATAGAGTAAATTACAAGCGAACTTTCCGAAGATGACAATGGAAATCCACAATGTTCATTTGTTTTAGATAAATATCCCCCCCCCCCCCCATGCCCACCACAAAAAAAAAAAAAAAAAAAAAAATTCTTCCCAAATGTATTCGAAACCCGTACTCGAAACCTTCCCGGAAGGGGATCAGTCAGGTCGCTGCCTGGCTTATTGTACCACGGTTCGATATTGTTTTGCCCCATCTGTATTACAATTGGTATTAAAATAAAATAAAAATGTATTTAAGCGAACGCTCGAGCGTATTATTTCATTTTTTACTAGAACGAATTGCCCTGATTATTAAAACAGATAAGCACGTTTTAAAACCTCCTGAACCCATGTCGAACATTTTTGGAAATTTTTCTGTCTGTGAGTGTATGTGCATGAGGTGTGGAAACGAATGCACTTACCTCTATCAAATTTTACGCGTACTGTGTGGAAAACTAGAACTAGATATAATGTTTAGTAATTATCATGATTATAGAACTCAAATTATTCAAATTAAGATGTTAATAACCTTATTACTTATGAAAAACAATTATAACTCACTAAACACTTATTGCAGTAGTCTATCGGGGCAATTGATAATTTGAACTACGCTATGAATGTAAGTGGTAATAAAATTGTGTATATTAACAGACAAGTTAAAAATGCACTCAATTCATAGATTCATAGGCGTCACTCTAACGTTGCCCGCTTGGGAAAATAAACTTTTAGGGTATTTTTAAGAAATATTTAAAACTAGAAGATATACCCGACGTTGCTCAATATTTAGGATGCAAACCTCTGATACCACACAGGAACTCACAGTGAATTCTCGAAACCCAGAGAACGCTTTAACAATAGGCCTGATAATAACAACAAACACACACAAGAAAAAAAAACAGATGTGTGAAAATGGAAATTCTGTCTGAGAATATCGCGGAACCGCGCTCCTCACGGGAGATTCAACACATAAAAAGCATATTTTTAAAAAGCGCAAGAAAATGTGTCTATTAATAGTATGGATTCCGTTCAAAATTTGTTTGATAGATAATTTTTCGATCTTTCTGATGGTGTTCAAATGGAAATTTTGTCATAATACTCGTATTTTTGGTTGCTAAGAGACGACTTGTGTGGAAATCGCTCCAAATCGTGCTAAAGCATAAAATATAACTAGAAAACTAATTCGAATTAACATATAATATAATATATATATATATATATATATATATGTATATATATATATATATATATATATATATCATCAAGCCGTATTTTCCTGGGTCTTAAAGTACCTCTGTAACAAATTTCGTAGCTGTACGACGATTAGATTTTCCGCTGCAGACGACACTATATATTATTATTATATCTTCATTATCATAGAAAGATAAAGAAATGATAGAATACGCCTTTTGCAGGCGAAAGGTATATATTTAAAAAAAAATCTCGAAAATTTGTCTATTAATAGTAGGATTCCGTTCAAAATTTCTTTAAAAGATAATTTTTCGATTTTTCGATGAAAACTGTGTGATAATACTTTCAATCGCTAAGGAAAATGTATGTTGTTGTTGAGACCCAGATCGTCCGACCTATCAGAAAGGTATAGTTTTAAGGTAAATGTTTGGACTGCCGGGAAGTAGGAAAAGATATGTGGGAAAATCGCCCTAAATCGTGTTAAAACATAAAATAACTAAAGTAATTGGAATTAAAAAAAAAAAAAATCTTCCAGGTGTATTTTCTCGTGTCCTGAAGTACTGCTGTACCAAATTTCATGGTTGTACGACACTCAGATTTTCCCCTACAGTCAACACAAACAGACAGACAGACAAATCGACAGACATCTTCCTTTATTTATAACAATATGAATGAAAATGCATATAATATGATAGAAAATGAAATGATAGAAAATATAACGAAATGTACATAATACGATAGCAAATGTACTCGCCGTTGCCCGACATTTAACATGCAAACCTCTGATTAAAATCATACCAGACCTCATAGCAAATTCTCAAAAACCGAAAAACGCTTTAACAATACGCCCAATTATAATAACAAACCACACACACTCACTCCCCCCCCCCCCCCCCACACACACACAGAAAAGGAAAAAAAAACAAAAAAAAAAAACGCTTCGCCGAAGATGAAAATTCTGTGAAAATACCTCTCAGGAGATAACGTTTTCAACGCAAAGTTTTTTTTTTTCTAATTTACGATATTAATTAGTCTATTAATAGTATGAATTCCGTTTCAAAACTTGTTCGAAAGATAATTTTTTTATCTTTTCGATGGTGTTAAAATGGAATGGCTGAGATAATATTTTCGGAGTCCAAAATAGTGCTAAAATATAAATCAACTGAAAAACTATTTCGAATGTTAAAAAAATCTCGTCGAGGCGTATTTTCCCGGGTACTGAAGTACAGCGATTTAAGATGCAAAACCACCAAATAAGCGCCCGCTGCGTAAATAATATTTTCAATTTCACACTCGTAAAAATGACATATTTATAGAAGTTTTCGCTTACAAGCATTTATTTTTGAAGCCTCTTTAAACAGTTCCTTTTAATAAAATGGCAACAAGTCAGCCAAGTTAATAAATTAAAGGCATTTAAGCTGATTGGTGTTAATAAAAACCACCAAGTAAAAAGAAATTAAGTGTAAAAGAAATTCGTTCATTTAATTACAAGATTACAACAAAGAAAAAAAAATACTGGAGACTGTATAGAAATGCAAATAGAAGAGCGAAGAGGCAAGATTTATATTCATCACTAACATTGAAAATCAGTGTACTATTTCTAGGGGGTATGTTGGAAATTTTCTTCAGACCTCTTTTGCTATTTCTCCTACTTTATCCAGATTTATTTCCGCCGAGGATGATAGTAGAGAGAAAAAAAAAAATGCGACGCAGGTACTAACAAAAATTCCTTATCTTACTTTTAAATTTTGATTAGTACTGTTGATAAAAAGTAATTGCTAAACTAACTATACTTGCGATAAAGTTAACAACTGCATTGTGGTATAAAGGAACTATAAACACTAAGTTATATAATCCAATTTTTAAACGCTATTAATAATTAAAAATTATAATCTTGTTGTATTAAGCTAAAAGTTTGAGCTTAAATTACCCGATTCCTATAATTAAAATTCAAAATTATATACATGGATTTTCATATTTAAATAAAAAGTATTCTAAATTGATATTTAAAATGGATTTTATTACTATGGTCTACGAATTTTATTACTATGGTGTATTCAAGATGGATTTTATTACTACGCCTAATCATCTAGTCAATTAAGTACGTATAATTGGCGTATGAAGACAAAACTATTTAAAGAGCCGCTCTTAGCTTCCAAAGTGTATTCAAGTTAGCCTTGCCCAAAGAACAAGGTAACCATAATTAAAGTTCACATTTTAAATTTCTCTAAACAGAAATCCATTGGACGTGGAGTTTCCAAACTTAGAAATACTATAATTAAAAAGTCCTCGGGGTTTTAATTTCTGCAATGAAAATAATTTGTTCATAAAATCATCACCAGATGAAAAAAATGTTCTTTATTATCAGTATTAACTTCAATTTTTTTTTTTACTTTCCCTGCAATACATGGTAATGTATAGGGAAAGTATTGGAATCATGCCGAAAATCGCAACTCGAGTTTTCGACGGATCTACGCGTTTTGAGACCTCTAGAATACGAAAAAAGTATTTTTAGCGAGACGGCTGTGTGCGCGTGTGTGTTTGTTTGTTTGTGTGTGTGTGTGTGTGTGTGTGTGTCTGTCTGTGTGTCTGTGCAATGTATGTACCCACTCTAACTCAAAAACTTATGGACCGAATTTCATAAAATTTGGTAGGTAAGTCACTTGGGTATGACCCTGGTGCTGATCAGTTTTTGGTACGATTCATAAAACAGAACCCGCCTTTTTTTTTACGAAATGGCCCGTAAGCATTTCATGTATCCACTCTAGCTAAAATACTAATTGACCAAATTTCACAAAATTTGGTAGATAAGTAACTTGTATGATACTCTGATGTTGATTAGATTTTGGTATTAATCGGAAAAGAACAAACTGCCTTATTTTACGAAATGGCCTTCAAAAATGTCATTTATCCACTCTAGCTAAAGTACTAATTGACCAAATTTCACAAAATTTGGTAGATAAGTTACTTGCTTGATACTCTGGTGCTGATTAGATTTTGGTACAATTCGGAAAATAAAAACCTGCCTTTTTTTACGAAATGGCCCTCAAAAATCGCAAAATCTAAAAAAAAGCTACGTATGTTCAAATACATCAATTAAATGCTTGTTTTATACGTAATTTTTGATGAGGAAAAGAATAAGAACAACTCTATTACTCTAGGACTAACCGTTCTCGAGATATTTGAGATTTTCAGCATTTAGTTATGCCACTTTTGGAAAAATGTCCAATTACCAAATAAAAACAGAAATTGAATTAAAAATGGAAATTTAGTGTTATTTTGTGCAATTAAACTCAATTTAATGAATTATTAAAGAAATAAAGAAAAAATGAATTTGAGTCCGCAGGGGAAGTCATGGGCTGCCCACATCAGATTTTTTTACAGTTAGAATTTAGACAAACAATTTTTCAAAGTCACCATTTTCTGTAACTTGTTGAAAGCAGAGTATTTCGTTTTCTACTGTTGCTTGTAGCAGGTCAAGCGGAATGTTTCGTGCATATCGGTTTATGGCATCTTTAAGCTCAGATAAGTTTACGACGTTATCACTGAAAACGGTGTTTTTAAAATGTCCCCCAAAGCTCAAAATCGCGTGGATTCTGGTTTGGTGATCGAAATGACCGCTGTACAGTAAAATGTCAACCCAAAACCCTGTTGTCAGTAAAATGTCGAAGTAAATGTGTAACACCTATTTTGAGGTGGAGGACTGTTCATAAGCCCTGTACCATTGCCCAGCGCGATTCGCGGATAAGAAGATGGTCATTACACTGTTGAGACCCAGACCGTCCGACCTACCAGAAAGGTGTAAGGTAACTGTTTGGACGGCCGGGGTCATTACACTGTAAAATATTTACAAGTATGTCACTGAAAGATTCAGGGGAATCAGCTGTCAGTAATGGGGAGTAAGTTTCCTGATAGTTACGATAATATACAGGGTTTCCAGTGCTATCGGTGCCCCATGGCTATTTCCTCAACCGTTAGTCACAGAGATATACTTCTAATTGCAAATATGTTTTAAATTTTAAAATCTATTATCTTAGAAAAGTTTAAATCAAGAAATACATTTCTGAAAGAAATACGAAATATGAATTTTTATACGGTCTACAGGTCCTACCAATTATTTTTAGGAAAATCATCCTCATACAATTTCATGCAAAATAAAAAAAATCTTCCTTTTACGACTAAAATTCACCGAGTTATGAAGCATTAAACTTTATGACTTAAGTCGTTTTTCCTCGCATAAAAATGTCCTGTTTCAGGCAACCAACCAATCAGGGACCGTATTGACCATTTCTCAGTACAAAAGTGCTCAAACTTTAAACAGCTATAAGTCGATCAATTTTGGGTCGTAAAAGGATGATTTTTTTTTATTTTGCATAATGATGATGAGAATGATTATATGAGGATGATTTTCCTAAATATAATTGGTAGGACCGGGAGACTATAAAAATTTATATTTCGTATTTCTTTCAGAAATGCATTTATTGAATTAAACTGTTTCTAAGATAATAGATTTTAAAATTTAAAACATTTTTGCAATTGGAAGTGTATCTCTGTGACTAACGGTTGAGGAAATAGCCATTGGGCATCGATAGCCCTGGACACCCTTAGCTGAATATTTCGGAAATGAAGCTGGAGTTTCCATGAACGCCTGGAATTGCGACTTTTCTGATAGTTTGCCGAAATTATCGATAAAGTAGCTGAAAAAAATGAATAAAGGATATAGAATGTTTTGCAGTGGAACTCTACGTAAAGCGCATTTTTGTCACCTGGTGGTCACTTTGCGAACTAAGAATTTTTATTGCGGAAACTAAAATACCACGTCCTATTTTGTTATATTATCAAACTTAGAAGCTCTACGTATTATAGTTTTCTTTTTAGACTGGTTTAAAATGTGAACTTTAATTAAGATCATCCAAATTGACCAATACTTTCTTGCGTCCTTTGCAGCGCAGATAATAGCTTCGATCAATTCGAGCTTGTCAGGCGTACGGACGCTTTTAAAAGCACTGTACGAATAATGAACTTATTATAAATGGCAATCTCCTAAATCTTCATGTAATTGACAGGTAAGCCATAATACTTAGCTTAAAATTAGAAACGGAGTAAGATTATACAGCTTAAAGTAGACGAGCTACAAAAAGTCATGATGACAAAACGTATTTTTGGAAACAAATTAAGCAGTTATTTTACAGATCACATCATAAAAACGACCACGTTATAAAATGTGTCTATGTATGATCTATATAGATTACGTCACTTGCAGCAAAACTAATTTTTAAATACTGTGGAGGGAAGTTATGAATTCCTACTTACACAGTTTTGTCTTCATATGCCCACATCTATCTAATATATTGACTAGATGATTTCCATAAAATTGGATTTGCTTTTGAATATCAATAAAGAATAAGTTTTTATTGAAATATGCAAAAACGTTAATATAATTTTGAACTTAAATTACAATAGGATGACTTGAAATTAAATCATTAATCTAATGTAGTGGAATTTTGATTCTTGTTTATCAATTGCACTCACAATAAAAAAAGTCGTGACCTTATAGGCCAAGAAATAGCATTTTAAATCGGTATAATTCTTGCAAATATATTTAGTACCATGATCGTCTACGCTTTAATAATGTAGATAGCGTTTTATTTCCTCTGGGAGAGGCAAAACCCTTTTTAAAGCTGATATGTTTTTGCTCTGTAACTTTGGTCCATCTCTCCTTAGGGGCACATGAATTCCATGCGCGGTGTGTGGATGAGTTGCTCGGGAAATATGTGAGTTCCCCGTACCACTTACGGACTCTTTCAGGTGACGATGTGGCCCGGATTTCACAATTCGTATGCCAAAGCTGTTGGAGACTGGAATTTTTGTTTGGCGGGTGTTCTTCGGACCTTACCCGGTGAATGGATCCGATGACCGCATTCCTGTGTTTGTGCTTTTGCTGAAAAAGGTTACTGACTAAGGTTATTAACTAAGAGGTTATTGACACCGAAGGTTATTGACATCGAAGGTTATTGACTAAGAGGCAGTCAGTAACCATCGACGTAAATTCGGAAGTGGATCTTTCTCCTATCTCTCGTATATAGCGTTTAATAGCTATGTCCAATATAATTAGAGGAGGTTTATAGTTATTTCTATGCCTTTTTACTCTCAAGTTAGCTTTGTCGCAAGCATCGATACATATAATTCTGTGAGAAAATATACATTCCAGGTGAGGAGAAAAAACGAGAGTCTGTGTATAAAATTTAATCTTGGAAAAGTTTCTGAACTATTCTGAGATTTTTGATCTTGGAATTGATTTTTCCGAGATATTTGATTTGGGACCCAATTCCTCAAGCAGGACAAGTAGTAGGAAATTGGAATACACCCCCATTGCAGATAACAGCATCAATGGACTTGTGTTATCTGCTATGAAAGTGTATTCCAGATTTTTAAGAACGTCCCCTACAGGCGGTTTCTGCGACTGTGTAAGTAGTAAAATACCACGCATCAATTTAATGTGTCATGTTGTTAAGATTAATACTGAGACATTTCTGATGTCTTATAGCAACCATTCAAAATTTTTAACGACGAATAGTTTCAATTCCATTTTATTTTGTCTTTTAATGAAAATCAATACTTGATTAGTTACCTCTCGGTTTATTGAACCATGATTTTTTGTGCAAAGAGCTAGTCTTTTTATGATTTTTACTATTCAAGTATAGCGACGGAATATCTTGATTACATTTTCATTTTCTTCTCTTTGATGACCAAACTATTATTAAATAGAATCAGATAAAGAATTCATTCCGGTCTCATGATATCAATTAAAGATTTTTTTTTCTTTTACCTTCGAATTCAGATGTTCTTAATATCTTATCAAATAGGAAAGATTCTCTTTTCTTGTTCATTGGAACGCTCCAATTTCACGCTTTTCTGCCTTCTCCAAGACCCTTTTTTTTATTCAGAACTGGTAATATAATTTAGTTTCATTTTTGTAGGAAAATACTTATCACAGTTAAGAATAAAATCACAAGCCACCAATGGAGAAATATATTCTTTTATCTTTCAAAGAATTACCAAGCAGGAGAAGAATATTACAATTTAATGCCGGTGATAAATCCGAAGCAGACGATCTGGCATTGATGGATTAGGTATTTTTTGTTCTGAATAATAATTTCGGTGGGTTTGAATCATAAAGATCTTCTAGCTAGGTGTGGTCTGAATGGTTGATGACCGATTTCTTCTATGAAGTAAAAATTTATGTAAGGATAGGCAATTTTGCAAAAACGCAATGGAGGAATTGAAGTCGTATTCAAGAAAACAAACCTAATGACATGTTTGATTTTATGTGCATGGTGATTTAGAAATAGAATTGCATAAAATGGAAAATTGGTGGTTCCAAAATCCAGCATTAATATCATATGTCAGAGATCATTTCAAGTGTATAACTAGTCATTTATCCGCAAAAATGCCGTTATCGAAACGCATTTATCATAAATTGAAGCAAATTATATCTCTTTCATTTAAAAAATTGAGGGGAGTACAGTGATTACTAATAATTTATCATTTTAAAAGCCCATACTCAAAAATTTAAGACATTATTTATGGAATCGTGGAATATGGGTAAAATGACCTCCGTTTATTCGGTTACTATTTGGTTAATTGATTCAACCGCTTTACTGGCCCAAGAATGAAGCACAAAAAGGCGAATTTAAACCTAAAATTGTAGTTAAATTGACCCAGATATTATATTGATTCAAAGACTTTTTACTCAACGTGATTTAATTAAGTGGCCATGCCTATAACAAAAATCTGATGTGGGCAGCACATGACTTTTTCTGCAGACTCATTCATTTTTTCCTTATTTCTTTAATAATTCATTAAATTGAGTTTAATTGCACAAAATAACACTAAATTTGCATTTATAATTCAATTTCTGTTTTTATTTGGTAATTGGACATATTTCCAAAAGTGGCATAACTAAATGCGAAAACTCTCAAATATCTCGAGAACGGTTAGTTCTAGAGTAATAGAGTTGTTCTTATTCTTTTCCTCATCAAACATTACGTATAAAACAAGGATTTAATTGATATATTTGAACATACCGTAGCTTTCTTTTAGATTTTGCGATTTTTGAGGGCCATTTCGTAAAAAAAGGCAGGTTGTTTTTTTCGAATAATACCAAAATTTGAGCAGCACCAGAGTATCCCACAAGTAACTTATCTACCAAATTTTGTCAAATTTGGTCAATTAGTATTTTAGCTAGAGTGGATGCATGACATTTTTGGGGGCCATTTCGTAAAAAAAGGCGGGTTCTGTTTTTACGAATCGCACCAAAAACTAATCAGCACCAGGGTCATACTCAAGTGGATTATCTACCAAATTTTATGATATTCGGTTCATAAGTTTTTAAGTTAGAGTGGATACATACATTGCACAGACACACAGACACACACACACAGATACACAGACACACACACAGACGTCACGCTAAAAATGGGTTTTTCGTATTGTGGAGGTTTCTAAACGTGTAGATCCATCGAAAACTCGAGTTGCGATTTTCGGCATGATTTCAATACTTTCCCTATACATTACTATGTATTGCAGGGAAAGTAAAAACAGGAGGTTAGTGTAATAAAGAAAATGATAGTCTAAGCAAAATCCTAAATAAAACCCGCTTTTGTGATTTAACCATTACAAATAATATTAATGTATTTGAGCAGAAATGATCCTTAGGGATTCTATTAAAATGTAGAAACATATTTGATTCAAAATTAAATATGGAGAAAAACTAAATAGGAAGATTCCTTGTGCTATGGTTAAATAAAACAAGAACGATCAATCATGCATAAAGCATTGATTATGAAACATTTTCCAACTGAAATGCAATTTTATTTTAACATCTCTAAAATGCGTTACATTCAGCGGTGATTTTTTTTAATTATCACAGAATTACAATAATTTATTTTACTTTAAAACTTAAAACCATGGAGGTGAAAGTACTTTCTAACTCCATGTTTAAAACTTCATCGAAAAAGACAATGCTAAAAAATCGTCTGCTTTTCTATGTAAAATCAATGAATATTTCATTCATTTCACCTATATTCTAGACTCCAGAGTTAAATAACTTTGCGTTAAAAAAATTCAGCAACTTTTATACAACTCATCTTACAGCTTGATATGTTTACATTCTGCATTCGTTAAAATTAGGCTTCGTTGTAGAAATAATCAAAGTTGGATGATCATTTAAACTCAAATATAGTGTAAATATAGTTATTTTAATTAACAGAATTAAAATAATTTATTTTACTTGAGAATTTCAAACTTCATCGAAAAATAAATGAACTCTATTCATATGACATCATCGAAATAGAAATCGTCTGGCTCCCTACGTAAAATCAGTGACTATTTCATTCATACACTTTTATTTCAGATTATAGAGTTAAATAATTTTGGGTGAAAAAAATCAGCTATTCTTATACAACTCATCTTACAATCACTTGTTTACATTCTGCATACATTAAAATTAAGCTTCATTGTAGAAATAATCAAAGTTTGATGATCATTTAAACTCAAAAATATTGTGATTGCGTTAACACAGAATATAGATGCACAGAAAATATGTAAAAATAAAGCGGTTTTAGGACGAATGCAACACTACATATAAATGTAAAAGAAATTTAAAAATCGCGATTTTTACTCTGGGAAAAAAGATGGATGCCATATTTTACTTTGAAGTGGATTACGTTCTCTCTTCATATTACATGGGTGTAATTATTATTTTAATTTTTATTTTAAAACAGCGAATATATTTTGCTGAAATTTTTTTTATGGGATAATTTGAACATTTCCTTAAATTTTCGAAAGAATTTGTGAATTTTAACTTCGCTTCAAAAATGCTTGAAAAATTAGGTCCCATAGGGTTCAATGTATTTCACTTTTTCAACCCGGGTTCAATTCAAAACTAATTGGGTGATATTATTTATTTACACATTCCCATATGTTCCACTGACCGTCTCAACAACATACTAAAATTTCATTTTGACAAAGTCATTTTTACGGAAGTTATCTTACGAATGGGCAGATAGACAGAATGAGCAAAGTTATAAACACTTTTCAACTATGTTGTAAAAGTGTTAAAAACAGTTTATTCGTGGGATACATTACAATAAAAAACAACACTTATCACCGTCTGCGAGGCCATAATACAAAAGGAGGTATTATAATATACAATGTTGTAAATAAGTAAAAAATGAGTTCAATATCCAGCTTCGTTTTCAGTAGCTGATGTCATAGGCAACATAGAACTGCAGAATACCGCTCTTTATATATATAGGTGAAAAATTCTGTAAGCTTGTTATCGTTCAGGTGGGTTGTTGTCGTTATATGAGTAAAAGTACCTGTCGAACTGAATGCAAACCCAAAATGTAATTTTTATTCTAATTATGCATACCTTTTAGGATGTAATACGAAACAATTCTGGTAGAAAAGTGTAAAAAAATATAAATTTTAGATTTGCTACATCTGTGCATCGACATTTGCGCTGTACGCCAGTATGCGCTCATCGTTTGCATCGACTTTTCTTGCCCGGTGAGGGACCGTTTTTGACTATAATTAAAACAAGCAAAAGCTGGAGGGGTGGGGGGTGCTTACAACATTGTGAACAGGGGCGTTTATACAAATTGTGAGGCCCCATACAAACATTGATTCCTCCCCTCCCCATCCTTAATATTTTATTTACGCATCATTATAAATTTTTCATGTCTTCTCTACCCTTAATAAATATGGGGTTCCGGACTCTCTCTGGAGCCCCCCTTTTTTTATTAGTAGTGTCCGTGCCCTTATGGACGGCGCTGCTCTGGAACCCATATTCTCTGCTCAATGTACCTTTTATATTTTGAAAGTTTTATGGAGGCCCTAGAACTTACTTTTGTCTAGGGGCTCTGGTAAGAGTTAAAGCGACCTTTAAAAGAAAGTTCTTTTAGAAAATAATCTTTTCAGAGCGGGTTTTTAAACTATTGATTTTGAGCTGGCAAGATGCTGCTCTATTTATTGAACTGCTGAGACGATAGTCTTTTCATTACTTTCCTTATATACATAATGTATAAGGGAAGTATTGTGACGGGGTCGAAAATTCGAATTCGAGTTTTCGACGGGAGAGCACGTTTCAAGCATCCCGGATCACGAATCAAACATTTTTGAAGTGATGTCTGTGTGTGTGTGTGTGTGTGTGTGTGTGTGTGTGTGTGTGTGTGTGAGTGTGAGTGTCTGTGTGTGTGAGTGTGTGTGTGTGTGTGTGTGTGAGAGTGTGTGTGTGTGTGAGTGTGTGTGTGGAGACGATAACTGACGAACGAATGGACCGATTCGAACGAAATTTGGTACAAAAATCACAATCCATAAACACTGGAAGCCTATTGTTTTTATACGTAATCGAATATTCAGAATCCCCTAAATTTTCGAGTGAAACTTTGGAAAAATCGTCAAAAAATCAAAACCGCTAACAAAGTTACGCAAATAGATGTTTCTTATGTAATTTTTTCATTAGAAAACGCTTGATATAAATTTTAGAACGCTAACATGAACCGTTCTCGAAATATTGCACATTTTTCAAAAAAATTATCAAAAAGTCATATAAATTAAAAAAAAATATTTCCTATTGAGAAACATGTTCACTTTTCATATGTAATACCATGCGATAAATTGGGTGACACCATTCTCGTGGATCTAGCTCGTTCCATTCATGAAAAAAGATACTTTGAGTAATACTTTTGTATTTGAACGCCAAGAGCCATTTATCTGCTATAAGAATAACTTATTTCTCCGTTTATAACGTTTGGCGAGATTTTGGCGACGAATTTGGCGGAATATCGCCAACTTGGCGATATTTTAAATGCTGCCAAATTAACGAAAATCTTGCCAAATGGATAAAAATGACGCTAAATCAATGAAAATGACGACTAATTGACGAACATTCAATATCTTGGAAAGAATATAAGTATCTGCTATAAGAAAACCTATATTTTTACTGTAAAAGTAGTACATTCATTACATTATATAAGGAAAGTCATGTGCTGCCTACATCAGATTTTTTATATTTGAACGCACAACGCTCTGTACTGGACTAGATAGAAAATACTTTGTTTCTGCATTCAATGATCTTTGTATATATATATAAAAAAATCTTTCACGAGGAACATCTGAAGAAGTAAGTACGTTATGTACAAATGGAATAAAATCTGCAACATTTTGTCCTGAGTATGGTAACGGAAACTATTCTTTTCTACAGGAAACGTGAACGGCCTTTTTATACGGTGATGCCAAGTCAAAGAGAAGAAAGAAAAAAAAATGGCCATACGACCATTAAGAAAATGAAAAATCCATTTTCTCGTAACCATAAGAACGGAGAAGCGGGCATTACCGTGAGCCAAATGGTAACGTGAAACTTGGGAGATTGAAGTCGGGAGTGAAACGTGAATGGGATGACATAAACGACAGTTTTTGTGAGATTATCCCTTATTTAATGGCAACAGAATGTTTTCAAATTTCGGGTCATTTCCGCCGTGTGCGCACCATGGTGAAATGGCGATGTTGTTCAGAAGAACTCGAGACTGGAAACGTATAGTACAGATAAAGTAAAGATAGGTGAGCTATGTTGGTTTGGTCGCTTTGAATGGACATATTGACTTTTATTTTTTTTCTCTCACAATACATGGGTATAACGTAAATATGAGAATTAAAACCGGGGAAGGGGGATGGTCCCCTTCAATATTTAAGTTTTTTAATTTAGTTTCTACTTACAAAACTAAAAATAAAAACAAGAAAGATCAATCATGCATAAATCATTGATTATGAAACACTTTCCAACTTCAATGCAATTTTATTTAAACACCTCTAAAATGCGATACATTCCTCGGTAATATTTTAAAAATTATCGCAATACTACATCAATTTATTACATTTGAAAACATAAAACTTCATCGAAAAAAATGAACATTCAAATGACAGCATTGAAATATAAATTGCCTGGTTTAAACATCTCTAAAATGCGATACATTCCTCGGTAATATTTTTAAAATTATCATAATACTACTATAATTTATTATATTTAAAAACTTCATCGAAAACAAATGAAATGTATTCAAATGATGTCATCGAAATATAACACGCCTGACTCTGTCTATAAAAGCAGCATTTCATTCATAAACATTTTTCCATTCATTTCATTCATCACAATACTATAATAATTTATTTTATTTAAAAACTTAAGACCATGGAGGTACAAGTAATTAAACTCTATGCTTAAAACTTCATCGAAAAAATCGTCCTTCTCTCTGTAAAATCAATTAATGTTTCATTCATATCAGCTATATTGTAGACTCCATGAGCTAAATAATTTTGCGTTCAAGAAATGCAGGAATTCTTATACAACTCATTCTACATATTTTGCTGTTTACATTTTCCATAAGTGAAAATTAGGTTTCGTTGTAGAAATAATCAGAGTTGGATGATCATTTAAACTCAAATATATTGTAATTGCGTTGTTTCAGTATGTAGATGCACAGAATTTAAGCAAATATAAAGCGGTTTTAGGACGGATACAACACTCAATATGAATTAAAAAGAACTTTAAAAATGACGATTTTGACACAAGATGGATGCCATATTTTATTTTGAAGTGGATCACGTGGCCTCTTCATATCATGGTCAGGTGATCGCTTCATATAAAAGGTGTAATTAGCATTTTAATTTTTATTTAAGAAACTACTGAATATATTTTGCTGAAATTTTTTTTATATATTTTATGGGATAATTTGAATATTTTCTAAAACTTTCGAAGCAATTTGTGAATTTCAAATTCGTTTAAAAAATGTTTGAAAAATTGGGTCCCATAGGATTCAATATATTTCATTTTTTCAATCCGGGTTCAACTAAAACTAATTGAGTGATATTATTCATTTATATTCCCATTGGTCCCACAGACAGTCTGAACAACATATTAAAATTTCATTTTGATAAAGTCATTTTTACGGCAGTTATCGTGCTAACGGACAGACAAACACAGACAGACAGACAGAATGAACAAAGTCATGAACACTTTCCAACTTTGTTGTAAAGTGTTAAAAACAAACAAACAAACAAAAAAAAAACGCCTTCAGCAAGTCTTTGTTTTAAAATCGTTAAAAATCAATCTTAATTGTAAACTTTAGAAGCATCGTAGAACCGTGATTTTTTCGGGAAATACTTATAACACTCTTACAATCTTATATTTAAAAATTTAAATATCCATATGTAAAACTCGAGATTTTAAATTTCTGAAATTTAAATCCTATTGCTGAATCACCAACTGTCTGGGATTTTCGGTTTCGCGAACGGGACTTTTGTGTGTGATCTTGGCGCCGTGCCTCGAATAAAATTCGAGCCGTATTTTTCTCCATGCTATATATGATGTTTTTAGCAATGGAAAAAGAAATTCGAGTCTATAAAATAATTATAAGCTAATTCGAAATAATAAAAAAAATAATAATGCCGAGGGAGTGGGAAGAGTACATCTTCCCGGGTCCTCAAGTACCTGTGTACGAAATTTCATGACCGTACGAAGCTTAGATCTATCGCTACAGACTGCATACACACACACACACATATACACGCATTATGCAAGATTTATTATCACACGCATCATTTATTATGCAAGATACTCAATTTTTTATCTTGATCGGTTTTTATTATTTCTCTCTCTCTGCAATACATGGGTACAGTATAAACTTCATAGAAACAGGGATGGAGGGAGGGTGACGGCCCCTTCCACGTTTTTAAATTTTTGATTTACATTTCTACTTACAATATTAGAAAAAAAATTTGATGTGGGCAACACATGACTTTCCTTATATAATGTAATGAATTTACTACTTTTACAGTAAAAAAAATAGTTTTTTCTTATAGTAGATACTAATATTCTTTCCAAGATATTGAATTTTCGACAATTAGTCTTCATTTTCATTGATTTAGCGTCATTTTTATCCATTTGGCGAGCTTTTCTTTAATTTGGCAACATTTCAAAAAGTCGCTAAGTTGGCGACATTTCGACAAATTCGTCGCTAAAATCTCGCCAAGCGTCATAGACGAAGAAATAAGTTATTCTTACAGCAGATAAATGACTATTGGCGTTCAAATACAAAAGTATTACATTAAGTATTTTTTTCATGAATGGAACGAGATAGATCCACGATAATGATGTCACCCAATTTATCACATGGTATTACATATGAAAAGTGAACATGTTTCTCAATAGGAAATTTTCTTTTTATTTTATATGACTTTTTGATAATTTTTTTGAAAAATGTACAATATCACGAGAACGGTTCATGTTAGCGTTCTAAAATGTATGTCAATCGTTTTCTAATGAAACATTACATAAGAAATGTCTATTTGCGTAACTTTATTAGCGGTTTTGATTTTTTGACGATTTTTTCAAAATTTCATTCGAAAATTTAGGGGGGTTCTGAACATTCGATTGCGTATAAAAACAATAGGCTTCCAGTGTTTACGGATTGTGATTTTTGTACCAAATTTTGTTCGAATCGGTCCATTCGTTTGTCAGTTATCGTCTCCACAGACTCACTGACACACACACACACACATACACATACTTTCACACACACATACACACACACACACACACACATACACATACTTTCACACACACATACACACACACACAGACATCACCTCAAAAATGTTTGATTCGTGATCAGGGATGTTTGAAACGTGCACTCCCGTCGCAAACTCGAATTCGAATTTTCGACCCCGTCACAATACTTTCTTTATACATTATATATATAAGGAAAGTAATAAATGCAAATTTATTGATATGTGAAGTGAAACTCTGCTGACTGAGTCGAGAAATATGAAAAGTATTCAATTCTTTATCCTGATTATCTAATTTATAAAACAAAATCATAATTGATATATAAGGAGTGCAAAATGCCATATAAGAAGCGCAAACAATTTGGGGGGAGGGAGTTGAGTCCTCCTCAGAAATGCCATTGATAGTGTTCTCTAACTTTTCTACAAATCTATACGCCTACATACGACGTACGTAAAAGAAAATTGTTGTAATGGGGTTCAAAAGTACGTCTTTCATTTTCAATAGGTCACGTTAGTTTCAATGGCACGTTCAGAGGATCTATAGATACTGACTAACCATTTGTCAATGATGCCTGATTGTCTTTGAATTTGGGTATAATGATTGTCGAACGGATTAAGTGAATCAAGTGAAACTTATTGCTAGGTCAAATTTTATGGTCAAAAGCTAGGTCGAATTTTTAGCATTTTTTTCTTTAATTTTACATAGCTAATGATAGACACCATGATTTTCGATCAATAACCGACTGCAGTACCGTTACGCCCTGGAAATACTTGGGATCATAGGTAGCTGTTTTCCAGTGCGGATTTGCCATCCGTATATTACATATATGTACTTATATCGGTTTCGCGTGTTGAAAAACCATTTTTTCAACATTCCTCAAACATTTTTCAGGATATACTACTTGATAGTCTATTTAAGTGCAATTTTAAGAGAATCGACATAACTGATGTGAAAAACCTGTCGCCAAACTTGATAAAGAAAATTTTCCGAAGAATGTTTACTCAAAATTTTAAATGAATAACTTAAAATTGGCACTGATTATGATGCAAGTATTGGAATATTAATGTATGAAATGATGAGTGGTGGTTCGTACCTATTTTTCTTTTTTTCTTTTGGAAATTTACCTTTAATTCAATTGAGGGCACCGCAACCCCGCATTCTTAACTGTAATGGCTCTTCCACTGAAATATTTACTCCCTTCTCCACATGTTCACCCATACACAGAACTTCCATTAGCGTTTCAGTTTACTCCCAGGAAAGCGGAACTGCAGGAGCGGAACACCCTGCATCATCTTACATTCTGATGACAAACTATGGAATTACTCACTACTTGCTGCTAGTACTCGGTAGAGATATGGTACCCTTTATGGAATAATACTCCAAAGTTATTGAAACAATATAATCGTTAAATTAAATAAATTGATGTTTGGTAAATAACTAATTTATTATATTTTCATAATATGGTATGGAAGAAACACATCCAGAAGCTATTTAGCGCTGATTCGGTGTAACGTGGTTTTTAAATTGTGTTGTAAAGAACCTTGCTGCCTCACCCGGGAATCGAACCCTGGATCTTCGAACTGGCCGGCCAACGCTCTATCGTTGAGCTATGGGGACGAAATTGCAAGCTTTTATTACCGAAGTGGACTCTGCAGTGTCCATGGGACAGAACCTACTGAGCTAATTTTCGATAAAGACGATTGTTTTTGTTCGCCATACTTTGTTAAACAGAATAAATGTATGCATTCTCAACTTTCTAATGCCAGATTGGTGTGCAATTGACAATATGACTGACCACCTCCTGTTATTTTTACCCCATGGCAGCCTCTTGATGCTATTTTTATCCTCCAGATAAGTTTCCTGTGTGGTCGTTATCCTCTCGGTTTGAAACCGGCGCTCAATTTCTCAGAGTCCACCGAGTCCGGGCTGGAAGTACTAGGATCACTTTCAGACCCCTGACATGGTTGAACTAACCTACAGGGTTGATTTGTTCGGGGGTACTTAATAAGTTTGCAAGTACTTAATAAGTTTTAGCAATTTTAGTCATTTATTTCACATTTTCACGATCTTTGCGGGCCATTTCACACACACACACACACACACATAAAAAAAATAAGGTCGTTTATGTTTTTCCGAATCATATCAAAATCTAGTGAGTATCAGAATAACCCTTAAGGGACTCAACTACTAAATTTAAGAAATTTCATTAAATAGTTTTTTTACTACAGTGGAAACGTATGTCTTCAGTTCCCCATTTAAAAAAATGAAATATCTTGAGAATGGTCCATCTTAGAGTAGGATTGGTCTTAGTGCTTACGTATAAAGTATGCATTTAATTGATATATTTGTAATATTTTTAATCTAGATTTTGAAGATTTTTTCGGGCCATTTCGTAAAAAAAAGGCAAGCAAATCCAACTAGCACCAAGGTAACCCACAATCAACTTATCTACTAAATTTTGGGAAATTTGGCCCATTAGTTTTTTAGCTAGAGTGGATACATACGCTTTTTGCGGGCCGTTTAGAAAAAAAGGAGGGTTTTTTTTTATTCCGAACCGTACCAAAATCTGATCAGTGCCAGGGTTACTCACAAGTGACTTACCTACTAAATTTTATGAAATTCGGTCAATTAGTTTTTCAGTTAGAGTGGATACATACATTGCACAGACAGACGCACAGTCACACACATGGAAGTCAGGCTAAAAATGGTTTTCTCGTCTTCTAGAGATGTCAAAACGTAGACCGGTCGAAAACTCGAATTGCGATTTTCGACATGATTCCGATTCTTTCCCTATACATTACCAAGTATTGCATGGAAAGTAAAAGTGCGTACCAATACTCTATGTAAGCTTGTAAGCTTGCACATCACTAGTTTGGAATCCACATTACACTGTAATTAAATAACTCAGAGTACTAAATAACAGAGACTAACTAACTAACTAACATAAACAGAGTACTAAAGCACTAAACCGTAAAGCTTTGGACTGTAAAGTATTTGTTGTTTCCTAAAAGAAAACAAACTTTTCGAAACTTTTTTTTCTGTAAAGAAATCTCAAGGGGATTTTTTGCAGTGTACCGGTCGGATATATTTTGCAGTGCACTACCCGATTATGCAATCTTATAAAGACGTCAGAATTTGAATCAAGTAGAGCATAAAACTGTCTTAAAGAGTTTCCATTCATTCGCTGTCAGACTCCATAAATTTCGCTTTCGACGACTTTGTCAGCACTTTCGCATCCGAATCGATTTCAACTCCTTCAGCGGAAGAAATTTGCTTGTGAGATGCTTCTTGACAGCGAGGGAGAGATAGGGGAATACGACGAGAGACTCCGGTGATAAAGGAATGCCCTGCTTACGAACTGATAACTCTGAAAGTGAAACTGAATTTGTGAGAAGTAAGATATAGATAGAGTTCACTGGGGAAAGAAGTGAGAGACGTTCCGTTCTCAGACGGACACAAGCGGGTCTGCGGAAACGTCAAAAGGACTAACGTTAATAAAACGCGCATGTGTGTGTGCCTATCCGGGAACTTACAACTCGAATACTGCGTCTGGAAAGTAGAGGTTGCTCTTCTTTTTCGACCCAGACGGTCTGACCTAACTGAAGGTGTAAGGTATCTGTTTGGACGGCCTGGAAATGCCACTCAAATCAGACCGAAACTAGTGTGTGTGTGTGGGGGGGGGGCGGAATCCAGAGGGACCGTACTCTCTTTATCCTACCACCAACCTCTCAGAAGGACTTACGGATCCACATATTCAACGTGCCGGTTCTCTGCGTGAACACGGGGGCAGTTTCGGCAGAGCCAGGTATCGAAATCGGGTCATCCGAGTGCAATCCCCGTGTGCTAACCACTGGGCTATCTCATAGGGTTGTTATTGTTGAGACCCAGACCTTCCGAACTACCAGAAAGGTGTAAGGTAACCGTTTGGACGGCCGGGAAGTGCCACACAATTTAGACCGGAACCCAGTGGGGGAGGCATCCACAGGGACCGTACCCTCCTTCCCCTACCATCAACTTCTCGGAAGGACTTACGGACCCACATGTTTAGCGTGATTGTACTCCGCATGAATACGGCGGCAGTTGTGGCAGCGTGCAAATCCAGGCGTAAAATCCAGTCGGAAGCGTACAAACCACCGGGCTACCGCGCCCGAAATGTGCCAACAGCACGCGGTGTTCCCAGGTGGTCACCCACCTAAGTACTAACCGCTCCCGATGCTGCATGACTTCGGTGATGTAACGAGAACCGGTGTTTTCAGCTCGTCCCATAGGGTTGCTCTTCTTCTTCGATCCAGACCGCCCGACCTACCTGAAGGTGTATGGTAACTGCTTGGACAGCCGAGAAATGCCACTCAATTTAGACCGGAACCCAGTCGGGGAGGCATCCACAAGGACCGTACCCTCCTTTCCCTACCACCAACCTCTAGGAAGGACTTATGGACACACATGTTTAACGTAATCGTACTCCGCGTGAACACAGCGGCAGTTTGGGCGGAAGCGGGAATCGAACTCAGGTCGTCCTCCCCGCGCGCTAACCACTAGGCTGTCACGCCCGTTAGGTTGGTCTTAAATAAGAAGGTTGCTCTTAAATAAGAGGTACGGTTCTTGAAATTAAAATTATCGAAGTGAGAATTTAAAAGAATGAATAAATTTTTAATTACTCGTAAAAACCACCGGTGAAGGTACATGGTTAATAAAAATGTTTGCCAAAGTTAGGGTAGTAACGTGCAGTGTAACGTAGGATTGTAACATGCAGTGTAACGTTATGGTTGTAATTTGCAGAGTTAAGTAACGTGGGTGTGGGATGGGGGTGGGGGGCTGAGTATACCTCTTGAAGGGGGCTCAAGCACTTCCAACTCCTGCATGACTAAGGCTCTCTTCAAAGTCAATCGCCTCTCCCCTCGTTATTCCTGCCTGGACCCGCCCTTTGTTGGTGCTCTTGGAAGGAATTTAACATGGTGTTAGTGCTCCCTGATAGCAGCTTTCGCCTCATTGCTTTATATAGTAACCTAAGTGGCAAGGAGATTTTCACAGAGCAATATTCAGTCGCTGTCTGTAAACAACGGGATCCCTCTTGGGGAATGGATGAGTGAAGCGCCTCAGCAGCGTGTAAATCATTGATGAGTAGAGAAAACTTTTTCTTATTGCAGCGAAATATTTGAAGCAGTTATTGTTTACCTTAGAGCTTTATACGTGCTGAAATTTAAGGTTTTTATGTGGTGCGCAGTAGAACAGCCAGAAAAAAATATCTGCGAGGGAGGGGGGGGGGGGGGGGTAGGTTGGATAAGGAAGGTAAAAATAATTTTGCTTTCCTTTCAACTATTTGGCGCATTTTAAAAGGAAGTTAAGCCAACAAATAAAAAAAAAATGAAAACTGTTTTTCCTAGCATAGTGGGAGTCGTTTCATTTGTTGTGTCATAAAAATTACACACAAGAAAAAAACTATTTTGTTATGAAAGTCTACATTTTCTTTTTTATTTAATTTTCTCGAATTTTGCGGGTTATTAAAAAAAGGGTAGAGTTCAATATTTTTCGTATTTCCAAATTTCCTGAAAATCGGTCTTCTTCTGAATGCCATACTTGAGTCCGTTTACAGATTTCTAACTTATATATAAAGTACGTAACCGGTACAGAATATGTGACCATGAATGAACTGGTAAATAACCTAAAATGCACCTCAAATAAAGATGAGCGAGTATACGTATTTGAGATACATACGTAAAGATAAATGAGCATACGTGCCCAAAACGCTCTTTGGACATACAGGTCCACACTCGTTGCACTGAAAAAGGAACTCCAAATGATTTACGTATGCTCATTTATCTTCATTTGTACTTCATTTTACGTTGTGAACCAGTTTATTATTAATTATGTGCAAAGTTTTGTTTTTTACTTCGTACGTAATCAGTTTCATAGTCAAGAATCTTTTTCAAGATAAATGAAACGTTTACTGAAACAACAGTTACTATAACAACAATGGTAATCAAAAAGATATAGCGACCTACCCGAAGGTATACGACAGATAAAAAGCCTCCACGACAGCAACCCGCCCAGGACACGACTCGGCCACCCACGCCCAGTGGTCCGAGGACCCCCTCCCCCAGGAGGACGACCGGGCTCACAGATGCAACCTCCGCCAATCACAGGCAACAATACGGCTCGCACCAAAACAGAGCAAAAACAGAAAACAAAACCTGACGCAGACCACCATATTGGTCCGTCGAGGCTCATCCTCTCCTAACCACTTTATTAGGAAACTAAACAAAATCACTGACTATCTTGTCAGGAAAGAATACAAGATATCACATTATACTGCAAACATAAAAGACATGCACCATACATCCACAAAGAGCATAGAGTATCATATGAATACAGCAAGAATACACATGTACAACATAATGAAATCAGTGGCATTTGAGGAAGTACGCATAAAAGCCATTTCAGACAATAAAAGGTCCATAAAACAACAAGCCAATAACAAAAGGGAACCAAGTAAACTAGGGCTACCCATAGTCCACCTTAGATGAAGCAAATTCCAATTCTTCTATGTAAATATTACACTCATTATCAGTACATCTATGATCCGTTTTATACGCCGTTTTAAATTTCACATTGTGCCTAGTGCAATTCATGCACATCGTTTTCCCTGCACATTCTGTCGCCTTGTGTCCCTTTTCACCACAATTTACACATACCTCTTTGTTTGGGCAAAACCTAATATGTCCATAAAATCGACATTTATAACAAATGTTCGCTTTCAAAAATTCCTTACAATACACCCTGGTCCATCACACATTCACTTTTCCATCGTTTGATCAACATACCAAAATAATAACAATGGTAAGGAAATTTTTGTCTTTCCCTGCCTATGATAACGAGTCTCCTTTATCCTACGAAGAATATATACTCGTATATATATATATATATATATATATATATATATATATATATATATATATATATATATATCTCTATATATATATATATATATCTCTGTGTCTCTCTCTCTCTCTCTCTCTCTCTCTATATATATATATATATATATATATATTACTTTGAAACCGGTTGATACATTTTTCCCTGCCTATGATAACGAGTCTCCTTTATCCTACGAAATATATATATATATATATATATATATATATATATATATATATTACTTTGAAACCGGTTGATACATTTAATCAAAATTTAATGCTTCTACTTATGATGTAATTTTATGTTTACATTATTTAAAACAGCAGGTTGAGCTTTTTCTACTTCTGTATTGAGAAAGTATTGTTTTCACGAAAATTGATTTTGATGCCAACACACGCTTAAAGACCTCCTGAACACGTTTTGACTATTTTTGGAGTGATGTCCGTCTGTACGTCTGTGGTCGATTTCTTGTGTGTACACGATAGCGGCCTCAAATATTAAAGGATTTTCACGAAACTTCATATCCGGCTTTGTTATAAAAAAAATCTAGAACTAGATACAATTTTTTTTTTACATTCGAGCAAAAACTTCGAAATTTTTATAAAATTTTATATTTTTCAAACATGGCAGTATAGGACAAAATTGGACATAATCATGCATGAAAAGGTTTATTTATAGCTCAATGATCACTGTATTTTATAGTTTCAATCATTGTTGTGAAAAATAGCCATGATACCATTTTTTTGTTCATGACGTCATTAGCTCCCAAGTTACCAGCTCCCCGGGGGGTACATTGTCAAGCATGGTAAGAAACGAAAGACTTCTTCAAGCCCATTAAAGTGAAGGGTCATACAAAACAATTGCAATCATTTAGACCCATGATACCGATTTATCAAAAATTTTCTATTAAAATTTGAAAAAAAAAGCTACTGAAAATAAATTCTGATATGAGAAATTTCAGTTGGCCCACACACCAGTTAATTCATAGAGTAAACTTTGAAGACAATCTTAGTCCCCCCACCCCCCACCCCGGCACTTATTTTTACAAACTATAACATTCTTTTTACAGTCACTTGGGTGGCAACGGGATTTTCTGAGAGTAATATTAGTTCTCTGGCAGTAAACAACGGAATCTCCCCTGGGATGAATGAACTAGTGAAACGCCTCAACAGAGCGTAAATCATGGATGAATTTAGCGGAAGAAAATTTTTTCTTATGTATACATATATCATCTTCTAAAAAAAAAAGTCAGTGACTACTTACTTTAAACCCGTGCTTGCGTTAATGTTAAATTATATATATGTACTCTAACCAGAAAATTACATAAGTAAATTTGAAGTTAATTTGAATCATAGGAGTAAGCAGGGGGAGGAGGGAAGTGTTAATCATTCTTGTGTCATTAATGAGTTTCAGAAGACCAAGGCACAGACGAGGACATGCTCATAAAAATGGAACGATTTGAATTTTTAGATTCTCTGAATTAGCTTGCTTTTTCGCGAAAGAAGATGCTTTTTGGAACAGTCCAGTGAATATAAAAACCTCACTGATTCATAAAAGAAAATATTTTTACTTTCTCTTCTCATACTATAATATAGTGTAGAGAAAGTATTGTTTTCATGGAAATTTTCGAATTCGAAATTTTGATGCCAATATATGTTTTAGAACCTCCTGAACACGTTTCGACTATTTTTGGAGTGATATCCGTCTGTCTGTCTGTGGTCGATTCCTTTTGCACACGATATCATAACGCTGCAAATATCAATGGATATTCACGAAATTTTACATCCGGTTTTGTTATAAAAAATCTAGAACTAGATGTAATTTTTTTTTTAAAACTCGAGCGAAAACTTCGAAATTTATTCGAAATTTCATATTTTTTTAACATGGTAGCATAAGACAAAATTTGACATAATCATGCAGAAAAGGGATTATTTATGGCTCAATGGTTACAAGACTTAATAGTTTCAGTCATTGTTGTGAAAAATAGCCGTGATACAAATTATTTTATTCGTGACGTCATTAGCCTCACCCCCCCCCCCCTTGGGGAGCAAGTTACCCCGGGTAACATGCTATAGTTGTAATCATTTGGACCCACAATACCGATTTTTCAAAAATTTTCTCGTAAATTTTGAAAAAAAAAATGGATTTTGATATGAGAAAGTCGAGTTGAGTCACATGGAATGTTAATTTATAATCGTTTCGTATTCGCCAAAGAATTCGCCAATAATCATTTATATTACGGGATAGTAAATAAATTTCAATTGCATTTTAATGAAGATTTTGAACGTGAGAATGCACAGTTCATTCTATTTGGATAAATAATTTATCAAAAATACCCGATGTCAATTTATGTGGTGTTAATTTCAAAAATATCGTGCTGTGTATCTTATATAGTTTACACCATTATCTCGCTGTGAAAGAAAAAAAGTCATTGCATCGTGTAGAGAAAGTTATATGATGCCTACATCAGATTTTTTATATAATGTATTTGTTCATAAAATTTAATTTTAGTCTGAGCATTTTTCCTAGTTATAGTGTCCGCGCCTATCTTTTCTCTCTTTCTGCAGTTAAAGTTAAGTTCTCGAAAATATATAAAATATATTAAAATACGCCATATTGTAAAAACATATTAAAATACGCTATATTGTAAAAATATATTAAAATACGCCAAATTGTAAAAATATATTAAAATACGCCATAAAATTTCGTTTTGGTGTGTGCATCCGTCCTAGTTACCACGTCCGCGTATGTCTCTTTTCTCTTTCTGCAGTTAAACAAGTGTACAGGAACAGTTAACTCCTTAATTTTCGTTCCAGCCCTGCTCTTGTTTGGCAACACTGACTAACACTGTAAACACTTCAAGGATAACCCGAGTTCAGACTGAACGGAACTCTCCAAAAACCACACGTCTCCGCAATTTCAGCGGTGCCGTCCTTGACTCCGTGACACCCCCAGACCGTCTAAAATAGCATCTCCTCCTCTCAGTCGAGCATCTTTGTGGTGATATAAGAGAGATGTCGACCTCTGAGGAGTCTCTTCCGGCCACTTGTGAGAAGTTCAGTGACGCTTCTCGAGCTTTATCTCGCTGATGCAGATACTGGCTTTAAAACAGGTGGAGAACGCGCGTGGGATAGTAATTAGTTTAAGACGGAGCATTGGGCAGCATGTAAAACATGGGGTCTGGAATGCTTGATGAAGATGCAGTGCAGTGTTTTCGACTGATTTCAATGTTCTTACAATGTTTGGAGTGATGCTACGTCATCTATCAAGGGCGGAGTATTTGAGCACAGAACGACGCACTATTGGAACTATATTTCCAGCCGGACCACCCATAGAAATTAAGGGACTGCCAACACCTTTCCATCTCAGATTCCCTTCTTTGTCTTATATTGTTATCTCCAGCCATCACAATTTTAATTTCCCTACAATGCACGGTAATGTATTGAAAAAATATTGGAATCGTAGCCGAAAATCGCAACTCGAGTTTTCGACGGATCTATACGTTTTGGTCACTCTAAACCTCGAAAAAGCTATTTTAAGAGTGGTGTTAGTGTGTGTATCTGTTTGTATGTGCAATGTATGTATTTAATCTAGCTGTAAACTAATTGTCCAAATTTCACAAAATTTGGTAGCGAAGTCATTTGTGGGTTACCTTGGTGCTGATCATATATTTTGGTGCGATTTGGAATAAAACAACATGCCTTATTTTGCGAAATGACGCGCAAAAATCGTCAAAATATAAAATAAAAGACTACATGTGCTCATATGTATTAATTAAATACTTGTTTTATACACAATTTTTGCCGAGGAAAAGGACCAACCCCCATAAATATAGGACTATCCGTTCTCGAGATACAGGGTGATTCAAAAGTTCGGAGCAAAAGTAAAACGCTATAAAAATATCTATGGGTCGGAGAGACATGCGGTTTGCAGATTAATATTCACCGTGGTGGGGGATTTTGTATGGCATAAAAAAAATAGTTCAAACTTCCGATACTCGGGGGACTGCGGCAAATAAAGCCATGGAGATGACTTATGCATGGAGGTGATTGCACACATGACTTGCCTGCGAGATCCCCAGATCTCGCACCCGTGATTTTAGGTATCCCCTACAACTAGAAATCACAGGGTGTGAGATCTGGGGATCTCGCAGGCCAGTCATGTGTGCAATCACCTCCATGTCATCTCCATGGCTTTATCTGCCGCAGCTCCCCGAATGTCGAGAGTTTGAACTAATTTTTTTTCATGCCACACAAAATCCCCCACCACGGTGAATAATCTGTAAACCGCATGTCTCTCCGATCCATAGATATTTTTTTGTATAGCGTTTTACTTTTGCTCCGAACTTTTGAAACACCCGGTATTTTAGTTTTTCGAATTTTTGTCACGTCACCTTTGAAAATACGTTCAGTTGTCGGATGAAAACAAAAATTGAATCAAAAACTGCGAATTCAGTGTGATTTCAAATACTTATCTATGTTAGGATGTGTAATTAACCTCAATTTGATGAATTGATGAAAGAAAGAAAGTGAAAATTAATTAAATCTGTGCAATATATGTATCCACCCTAGAATTGGGTAGAGTCACTTGTAGGTTACTTTGGTGATGATTAGATTTTGGTACGATTCCTAAAAACTAAGCATGTCTGTTTCAGGGCAAGGGCCCTTCAAAAATCGTCAAGATCGGAAATTAAAAGCTAAATATGCTTAATTGCATTAATAGCTTGTTTTATACGCTATTTATAACGACAAAACGAATAAGTAAGATGGACTATTCTTGAGATATATCAGTTTTTTTTAATTTTGAGGTGATGAAGATGTTTTTTACTGTAGTTAAAAGGCTATTCGATCCAAAATTTGGTAGTTCAGCTACTTGTGGGTTAACCTGGTGTGGATTAGATTTTGGTGCAACTAGGGAAAATAAAACTGACTTTTCTGCAAAGTGATTATCAAAAATCGCCAAATTCTAATAACAAAAACAAAATATGTTCAAATATATAAATTAAATTGTTGTTTTATGCACAATTTTAAACGATAAAACGAATAAAACCCTCCTCATCAATCTAAGATAGACATTTCTCGAGATATTTAATCTTTGGAGAATTTTGAGGATTTGACGATGTTTTAAAATGAATAAATTTGACAAATGAAAAAGACGTATTACGACTACAATATGGATATAATTTTAAATGAGTATTAGTGTCATTTTGGGCAACTGAACTCAAGATTATGAAAGAGAAAATGAGTTTGAGTCTGTGGAGAAAGCTGTGTGTTGCCCACATAAAACTTTTTTCCTGTATAACCATTTAACAGATGTCAAATAAAGTTCACAATGCGAGTATGAGTGTTATTTTGAGTATGAGTGTCAAATGAGTATCAGTGTCATTTTGAGCAATTGAACTCAAGATTATGACAAAGAAAATGAGTTTGAGTCTGTAGAGAAAGTTATGTGTTGCCCACATAAAACTTTTTTTCTTGTAGAATCATTTAACAGATGTCAAATGAAGTTAACATTGCGAATATGAGTATCATTTTGAGTATGAGTGTCATTTTGGGCAATTAAACTCAATATTATGAAAATGAAAATGAGTTAGAGTCTGTAGAGAAAGTTATGTGCTGCCCACATAAAACTTTTTTTTTCTTGTATAACCACTTAACTGATGCCAAATGAAGTTCACAATGCGAGAAAAGTCTCTCATCTAAAACGGTAACAGTCGTTCCCGCTTATTCACACACCATCAGTTCACATCTAAACAAAGTACAGCACAACTGAAGACCATACCAACCTAATTTGACCGGAACAAAACAGGTCAACTGGAATCGTAACAATAAGTACACCATTCAAGCAAATCGAGCAGGGAAATAGAAATAAATTGTAGATAGAAAAATCTGATGTGGCCAGCGCAGGACTTTCTCTACAGACTCAAGTTTATAATACATTGAGTTTAATTGCTCAAATTGATACATATATCTACTTGATATTATATTCAGTTTGTAGTTTTAATACGTTTTCATTTTTATTAAGCAATTTAATGTCCTTCAAAACGTCACTATCTCATCAAAATTTTATAAAACTTAAATTTCTCGAAAAAGGTTTGTCATAGAGCAGAGGTTTTATTCATTTCATTGGTAAAAATTATGTATAAAGAAGCATTTAATGAATACTTTTAAGCATACGTAGTCATTTTATTTCAGATTTTGACGTTTTTTGCGGGCCATTTTACAAAAAAAAAAAAAAAAAAAAAAAAAAAAAACTAGCTCTATTTTTTAGAATAGCACAAAAATCTAACCAACATTAGGGTAATTCATAAGTGACCTACCAAATTCTAAGAAATTTTAATGAATAGTTTTAACAACTGGGAAAAATATCAACAGTTCTTCCAAAAGCAAAAAAAAAATCTCAATATTTCGAGAGTGATCCAACCTAGAGTAATAATGTTTGCATTATTCATTTTGTTGGTGTTATTAATTTTGTTATAAAACAAGCATTTAACTAATATATTTCACCATATTTAGTCTTATATTCCAGATTTTAACGATTTTTGCGGGCTATTTTGCAAGTGGAAAGTAGGTTCCCGAATCATACAAAAATCTTAACTCAGCATCAGCGTAATCCACAAGTCACTTATCTACCAAATTTTGTAAAACTTCAATTAGTTTTTGAGTAAGTGTGGATACATACATTTCACAAACACATAGAAAGCCAGACAGACAGATGTACAGTAAGATAGATAGACACACACAGAGATATAATGCTAAATATAGCGTATTCGCGTTTTGGGGTGCCAGAAACGTGTAGATCCGTTGAAAACTTGAGTTTCGATTTTCGATACGATCCCATTACTTTCCATTTATATTATACATAGGGGAAGTAATATAAAAGCAATCAGATGCAGACAGCACATGATTTTTCTTAGACTAAAGACTATTTATAGTCTATTCTTTTTATATTTTACTATTTTATATTTACTATTTTAATCTTTCATAGACTATTTTCCTACATTATATACTATATTAATCCCTGTTTTATCACATAAAATAACACATGCAACGGATACGCATTTGAAATTATATCAAATATAAAGTTAACATTCCTTTACTTTTCATTTGATGACTGGGCGCATTTTAAAATGGCGCCAAATCGCCAAAATTTCAAAAACGAAAAAAATGTCATCAACTGTTCACGTTAGGGTAATGGAGATTATTTTATTTGTATTGTCACCGAAAATGTATCTATAAAAAGCCTTTAAGTAATAAGTTTTAGCAAATTTATTCTTTTGTTTCAGTTTTTGTCCATTTCTGTGGGCCATTTCGAACAAAAAATCTCTCTCTCTCTCTCTCTCTATATATATATATATATATATATATATATTCGAAACAATTCCAATACTTTCCCTATGCATTGTCATGCATTGCAGGGAAAGTAAAAACTCCAGTTTTATTATCCTGAATTATATCTCAAGATTTGATCAGCATCTGGATTTCGAATAAATAACTTATCTACTATATTTCGTGAAATTTCGTTAGACAGTTATTGATATAGAGTGGATACATATATTGAGCAGATAGACAAGCGCATACACATGCAGGTGCCACGTTAACAATAATGAATTCGTGTTCCAGAGTGTCCCAAAATGTGTAAATCTATCTCAATCTCCCATTTCAATATTTCCTTTATAAATTATTATGTATAGCAGGAGACCGTCGCTGTGCAAGAGAAACGACATTATTTACATTAAAAAAAAATCCGGTAAACTGTTCTAAACAAACTAAATATTAAAACATTTTGATATTAAAACAGCATAAAATAAAAAAATTCCCCTTAAACTGTTCTAAGCAAACTAAAAAGTAAAACATTTTATTATTAAAACAGCATAAAATATAAAATTCCGTATCAACTGTTCTAAGCAAACTAAAAATTAGAACATTTTGTTATTGAAACAGCATAAAATAAAATATTCCGCTTAAACTGCTCTAAGCAAACTAAAAATTAAAACATTTTGTTATTGAAACAGCATTAAATAAACATTTAATATTCTAAAAAAAATAACCTTCTTCTTCGGTGTAAATAAGAGTTGCCCCAGTAAAAGAAGGAAAATTTTGCCGCGTTTGCTGGAGTGATTGGGTTAAAATTCAAACTCACGTAAATTTTAATGCAGGTGAGTTTGAATTTTATGTAGCAAAATTTTATGCCAAAATTTTATGCAGCTGAATTTTGTCACGAATCCGATAAACTTTTAGCAGTTCTTCTTGGAAAATGCGAATACCAAAGATTTCAGAAAATCTATAAACAAATTATTATATAAATAATCAAAACGCACCTGTTTCTAGCATAAATCGAATTCTGTCCCGGAAAGAAGAAGGAAACACACTCTCCTCGTTATCTGGGATGCGCTAGGAGGAAGAAAAGTTCCAGCTCCGCAAAAGAATTTTATCTCGATTTATGCAACATCTGTCTACTTCAAACAAAACCTATTATTTGCAAAATCAGCTCATACCACGTTCGTTTCTTCAACAAAATAAAATAAAATAAAAAAATAAAAGATGAGTTTAGAGTACATTTATTTCCCCGACAAAATATGTCTGAATACTACACGTGAGAGTACAAAAATGGAATATGCATAGGTTTTTACTTTCCCTACAAACTCAAATTCATTTTTTTTCTTTCTTTCTTTCGTAATTCATTAAATTGAGAGTTAAATTGCACACACACACACTCATTAAACAAGAAAGATCAATCATGAATATAGCATTGATTATGAAACACTTTCCAACTGAAATGTAATTTTATTTATTTAAACATCTCTAAAATGTGATAAGCTCTGATATTATTATCACAGTACTACAGTAATTTATTATACTTGAAAACTTAAAACTTCGTCGAAAAAGTCGCTAGTTACACAAAATGAAGTACCTTTAAATGACGCCATCGAAATATGAATCGTCTGCTTCTCTTTGTAAAATCAATGAATATTTCATTCATATCACTTATACTGTAGGCTCCAGAGTTTTGAGGGAAAAATTATTCAGCAATTCTTATACAACTCGCCTTACAATCGCTTGATTTGTTTACATTCTGCATGGTATATTATATTATTAAATTTAGGCTTCGTTGTAGAAATAATCAAAGTTTAGTGATCATTTAAAATAAAAAATATTGAAATTGCGTTGGCATAGAATTTAGATGCACAGATAATAAAAAATAAAGCGGTTTTATGAAAGATGCAATACTAAATATAAATTTAAAAGATCTTCAAACATCACGATCTTTATACAGAGGAGAAAAAATGGATGCCATATTTTATTTTGCAATGAGTCACGTGATCTATTCATATATCATGGATGTAATTATTACTTCAATTTTTATTTAATAAACTACCAAGCACATTTTTCTGAAATTTTTTTTACATATTTTATGTGACAAATAGATTATTTCCTAAAATTTTGGATGTAATTTGTGAATTTTAACTTCGCTTAAAAATGTCTGAAAAAATAAATTTCATAGGGTTCAATGTATTTCATTTTTTCAACCGAAACTAATTGGGTGATATTATTCATTTTCATTCCTGTATGTCTCACAAACTGTCTTAACAAGACACTATAAAATTTTATTTTTATAAAGTCATTTTTAAGGCAGTTATCGTGCGGACGGATAGGCAGACAGATAGCCAGAATGACCAAAGTCATAAACACTTTCCAACTATGTTGGAAAGTGTTAAAAACAAACAAATGGGGATAATTATTTGAAGCCATACTGAATTTACATTTTCACTTAAATTTTCATTTCCATTGGGCGGCTGGACGCATTTTCAAAAGCAGCGTTGCAAAAATGTAAAAATAAAATAAAATAAAATAAAAATATCTCAAGACCGGTTAGTTCCTGACTTATGGTAGTTGTCTTATTATTTTTGTCATCAAAAGTTGCACATAAAATAAGCATTTATTTAATTGATGCATTTGAGCTTTATAATACTTCTTGAGTGCATTGATATTTCGTTCTATTTTGCCAAAATCTTTCTAAAAATGTGTAAACGTCTTTTGCATTAATACAAATACCATGTATAACACATGGAGGTAAAAGGAATGAGTTAAAAAGTTGGAAAAATTCCAAAATCGTTTGATGCAGTAACTCAGGTGGGGCTGAGGTGACATAAGTCCCACTGCATTGTACACATTTATATTGCGAAAAGCTTATATTGGATAAATAATACTTAATTAACCGTTTACTTTGCAGAAAAAAATTATCAGTGCATTGAAAATTAGAATATAATCAATAAAGATTATTTCTACGTATTCAAACTTATTTTGCATTTCAATTTATTTTTGCCTTCCTATATTCTTGTACCTGTTCTGCAACTAGGGACACTATTTATTACTTTACCCATAATTAGGGAACTTTAATTTAAAAATAGTCAAAAATACATATAGCTATTAAACAAAACGTCTTCTTGTTGTGTCAAATAAGAATACAGTGCGCGAAAAAAGTATAAGGACATGCGAAAACTCGCCAAATCTGGAAATCTTTTAGACGGAAATGTATGCAAATTTCTTAAGTAAATATATTGAAAAGAACTTATATATATATTAATATATATATATAAGTTCTTTTTCATGTAAATTAGTTAAATTTCCCCCAAAATAAATATGTATAAATTTACTTTATAAATTTTAAACCCATATGATCTTGGAAAAAAGTATAAATACAACTGTTTTTTCATCTAAAATTATAGTAAAATTTGCATATTTGAAAGCAGAAAATGACCATTTAAAATATAAAGACTGGGTATCTAAACAAAATGCACACTTGCCTTATTTCTTCACAATTTTTGTACGATGCCAACAGGGACTCATCTGTCTGATCTTTAAAAAGGGAAAATTCATGCTTTTATAGAATGTGGATTGAGTGGGCATGAAATTTTGAAAAATATTAAAAGATCTAAAACTTTAGTTTATAATTTTCTAAAAGAACCTGCAATGTATGGAATGAAAAAACGAACTGAAGACCAGAAATTCCAACGCATCGACAGAAAAGAATGGTTGTTGTTGTTGTTGAGACCCAGACCGTCCGACCTACCAGAAAGGTGTAAGGTAACTGTTTGGACTGCCGGGAAGTACCACCCAATTTAGACCGGAACCCAGTGGGGGAGGCATCCACAGGGACCGTACCCTCCTTCCCCTACCACCAACCTCTCGGAAGGACTTACGGATCCACATGTTTAACGTGATCGTACTCCGCGTGAACACGGCGGCAGTTTTGGCAGTGGCTGGAATCGAACCCGGGCCTACCGAGTGCAACTCCAGCGCGCTAACCAATGGGCTACCGCGCCCTAGAAAAGAATGGTTGTAAGAGCTTGCGAGAGAAAAGAAACTGCAAATGAAGTTTAAAGAAATTTGGAATTATCATGTTCCACACAAACATTTCAAAATGTTTTGAATAAATATCCGAATATTTTGGTATGGAAAGTTAATATCACGTCCGCCTCTTTAAAAGAAACATAAGAATAGAAGACAGGAATAAAAGAAAATACATTTCTCTCGGTCCAAAATAGATTGATGTAATCTTTTCGGACGAAAAGAAGTTCAATCTTGATGGGCCAGATGGTTTTCGTTATTTTTGGTATAATCTGCGTAAAACCAAAAACGTTTTTTCCAAACGTCAATACGGTGGGGGTACAGTAATGATTTGGGGCGCTTTTGCAGCAAACGGAACCACGCCAGTCTTTATCAACTACAAAGTGAACTCTGACAAATATGTTGATATGTTAGCAAACATTTGTTACCTGAGGCCCACTAATTACTTCAGAAGACTATATTTTCCAACAGGATAACGCTTCCATACACGTTTCTAAGAGTGAAAAACGCTGGTTTAAAGCTAATTCAGTAAATTTACTTGATTGGCCGACGAGGAGCCCCGATCTCAATCCAATAGAAAATTTATGGGGCCTTTCTAGCCCGAAAAGTTTATAAAAATGGCACACAATATCAGTGTAAACAAGATTTTGTGTTAGCCATCAAACAAGCTTGGAATAACATTTCCATAGACACTTCAAAAGAACTTTCAGCATCGATGACCTCTCGGCTTATTCAAGTAATTGAAAAAAGAGGTTGTTTTCTTGATTATTAAGAGAAATGTTAACTCATTTAGAACATGTTCTTATACTTTTTTCTATGTTTTCTTCAGTGATAATCTTTATAAGATAAATTTTTGAAAGGTTCATATTTGTTGTTTTATGTGTTGTAAATGTTATTGTATAATTTCATATTAGAGGTCAGAAACATCAAAAATTCATTTTGATAAAGTGAAAATAAAGTCATTCATTCAATTATATGTTGTCCTTATACTTTTTTCGCGCACTGTAGAAGGGATTTTACTAACACTAGCGACACCTAGATACAAGGACCGGTACTTAAGTTTTTGGAATGTGGCAATAACAAAAATAACAGCTTTCAGTGCAGACGATTTCCTTAAATTCGAATTTTCAAGTGAACATTGACTGTTAAAGAACGAGAAATGGTATAAAATTCTTTTTACGGTGTCGTTTTAATGTTAATAAGGTAGTGATAAAATATGAAAGTCGAAGATGATTTATTTCCGAACTATGATTTATTACGAATTTTGAAAAGTGTTGACACAGTAACAAGGTGTCGATTGAATGAATTCGACTTTTGATGATGAATCACAATCCAAAGCGACAATTTACAACTGGTTTAAAGAACTCAATCTTGAACGTAGGAGTCTCAGTGATGAATTTCGTGAAGGTTGACCAAGAATTGCTGTGACGCCTGAAAACATTGATGTTGTGCAACAAATAATCACTTGTCATGTCACATATAATGAAATTGAGGCATCTTTGAACATTTCAAGGACCCGAGTGCATTCAGTTTTACAAGATCAGTTAAAGGTCTAAAATATATGTAAGCGTTGGATTCCACAGAATTCAACTCAAGCTCAAAAGAGTACTCATGTTAAATGGTGAAAGGAAAATCTCAAAGATTCAATTCTGGTGCCTCAAAACACGTCTTTGATATTGTAACGTTGACGAAAGGTGTATTTAGTCCTATAAACCTGAAACGAAGCAGCAATCTACTGTTTGGGTGTTTCAAAATGAATCAAATCCTACAAAAGTTATTCGTAGACGACATGTTTCAAAGAAAATGATTACTGTGGTTTTGGTAAATCTAGTCATGTTGTAACCGTTGCTTTGGAGAAAACAGTAAATACTGATTGGTAGCCGACAATTTGTTTTCCAGAAACAGTTGCTCAATTCAGAAAAATAATGCGAAGCGTTGCATCATTCTTCATCATGATAATGCAAGCTCACACATTGTATTTCAAACTATCAATTATTTGAAGCATGAAAAAATTGATTTGATGAGTCATCGTTCTTACTCGCTTGATTTAGTACCCAATGATGTTCCTCTTGCTCCGAACAATTAAAAATAAAATGCGTGGCCAACGATATAGCAGCCCAGAAGAAGCATTCGGACATTTGAAATCACACGATTCTGCTATACCAACTTCTGAATGGCATAACTGTTTTGAAAATTAGTTTATTTGAATAAAAAATGCATTGATGCTAAAGGTGAATATTTTGAAAAGCAATAAAACGATTTATTTCCATATAAAAATATTTTGAGTATTATTATTATTTTCTAAATGAGAAGGAGAGATGGATATATATATATATATATATATATATATGTATATATATATATATATAGAGAGAGAGAGAGAGAAAGCCTTAACTGTCCTTCGTTATTGACAGTTGACGGAGAGTTGTATTTCGCTGTTACCAGTTGACGGAGAGTTGTTCTTCGCTGTTGACAGTTGAAGGAGTGTAGTCAACTGTCCTTCACTGTTGACAGTTGATGGAGAGTCGTCAATTGTTCTTCGCAGTTGACAGTTCACGATGAAGTGACAGTTGATGAAGAGTGTCAACTGCCCTTCGCTGTTGACAGTTGACGGTGGCAGTTGACAGCTGCCGATGAAGTGACAGTTGACGACGTTCTACTTTCTAGGTGGCGGCCCAGTTGCTACTTTGCCTTTTTTTAAAAGAATAATTTGTGAATTCAAGATTATAAAAGATGAATTTTTTCCCCTTTTGATACTGATAATGATTATGGACCTGAACAATTTATGGCATATGAATGTATTCGAATGTATTCGTATGGAAATTCGAGTTGAGATTAAGATTGCAGAAAACTGTATATGCTTTTTATATGATATCCTTCAACTTCTTAAATTATCTCTTAAATGTGTTATAAAAAGTGATATATACTTACAGTTTAGAAGGACACAACTTTAAAAACACAATAATTTACATCAAAAAATTTGCATCACTTACCTAAAAGAGAAAAATGAATGCGTAAATATGTATACAATTTTATGAAAATAGTATGATGCACATGCTAATAATTGCCAATTTTATGAATATTAAAAAAAAAATACTTCGGAAGAAAATGAGAGAGGGAATATAAATTTAAAAAATCAGGAAAGAATTAAATGTAGGCTAATTAGTGTGTGCTTAAATAGTATACCAATAAAATATTAAAAATCATCTTTATATAGAATAAAAAAAACAGTTTCTCTCAGAAATAAATACACTCAAAATTTCTCAATATATTTTCACAGAATGTTCTGAGCTGATTCGGCAAGTAATAGCTTTTGTTTGGAAGAGTCAGATGTTGCAGAAATCCAGGTAAAATACTGATTCGGAGATAAAACTGCTCACCCCCCCCCCCCCTGCAAGCGCATTCCAGATAACGATGGTAGTTTATTTCCAGCTCACTCTATAGTAATGATTCGATTTATACAAGAAGAATAGATATAGTTTTGTGGTAGAGATAAAGCAGGGTTCAATACATGAATTTACCTGAGCATTAACAAATTTCGATATACCGGGTGTTTTACAAAGAATATTCGAAAAAAAAAATCAAAGATTGGTCGTGGATGTTAACCTTTTGCTTAGGGTGGGACAGCGTTAATCTCAAACGAAGAACCTCTCAAAAAGAGGTATTTGACATATCCCCTTTGCAAGCATTGGCGTCCATGGACGCCAATGTCTGCAAAGGGGAATCAAACTGTTTGGGATAGGGTATGTCAAATACATGTCTTTTTGAGAGGTTCTTCGTTTGGGATGGACGCTGTTCCACCCGTAAGCAAAAGGTTAAGTGAAATATCTTGCATAATAAAAGTTTCTCTCTCTGTGTGTAGCGGGAAATCTAAGCTTCGTACGACTATGAAATTTAGTACATAGGTACTTCAGGACCCAGAAAGGTGGACCTCGGCGATATATATATATATATATATATATATATATATATATATATATATATATATATATATATATATATATATATATATATATATATATATATATATATATATATATATAATTCGAATTATATTTTAAGTTATTTCATGTTTTAACATTTTCGCACACATCGGTTCCTTTGCGACCGAAAATATTATCATAGAGATTCCATCTTGACACCATCGGAAAGGTCGAAGAACGTTCTTTGTAACAATGTTTAAACCGAATCCATAGGCCAATTCCATCATATTTATTTATTTTTTTAAAATATACAGCAAATTTGCATTCTTACGTTATCTGATATATATATATATATATATATATATATATATATATATATATATATATATATATATATATATATATATATATATATAATTCGAATTATATTTTAAGTTATTTCATGTTTTAACATTTTCGCACACATCGGTTCCTTTGCGACCGAAAATATTATCATAGAGATTCCATCTTGACACCATCGGAAAGGTCGAAGAACGTTCTTTGTAACAATGTTTAAACCGAATCCATAGGCCAATTCCATTATATTTATTTATTTTTTTAAAATATACAGCAAATTTGCATTCTTACGTTATCTGATATATATATATATATATATATATATATATATATATATATATATATATATATATATATATATATAATCGCATCTGAAAAACAAAGATTAGCACAATTTCATAATTTGGTCAAAAGTTCCGTATATAACTTAGCATGAAAACAAAAGAAAATTTTCGATTTCCCAAATAATTTTAGTTTTTGCAATATTTTAAGCAATCGCATTGAGTGATCATTTCCCTCCGTGCAGACTTTTCCTGAATTGAAGGTTTTCGACATACTGAAGCCACGCTTACAGAGGGGGAATCATGCTGTCTATATGCGCATGCGCATAATGGATGTGTACGTCCTAGTTTGTGATCATAGATCGCGGGAGATTTGGAGGTTTTAGTTGTATCGTGAGAAAGATATTATTTCAAAAAATGCAATTTGGAAATTGAGCATGGCGTTATTTGTATTTGTATTCAAGTAACAGGCACTTATTTAGTTAAAAAATAAAAGTGGGAATGATTTTGATCCAAAATGAGCGATTTTAAAATTGAGAGGTATTAGCTGTATTTGTATTACTTAAGTAGCGATCGCTTATTTAAGACTCGGTCAACGCCGGGTAATGCGGTCTAGTAAAAATAATCAGCAACCAGAAAATAATTTAGCTACGATAGTTGTATTCCCCGGAACTGATAACTAAAAAAAAAAAAATGCAAAATTTAGTTTTTTAAACTGCCCCTAATAAAAAAAAATGTCAGTTAGTAAAATTTTCAACACGTTAAATTAGGATTAAAGAAATTTACGTGACATTTTGATGAAAAATTAACTAAGATGTTTTAATTGTTGTTATTTGGTAATTTTTGTTCGATTGTAAAGGACCAGCAACAAATGAAGTATTAAAAATTAAGTGGTAAAAAAAATCATTTAGCGGTTTTTCTGTTTTAAATAAATTTGTTGATGCTCCCCATATTTATTTTCATAGGAAGTAAACTATGCACACTTGCCGTTCAAGTAAAATGGAATAAGTCAAGGATTTCAATGACATATATCTTTGGCGAATTTTTCATAAAAATGTATCGGGTAAATTTCTTACATCTTAATTAAGCACGACTAAAATTCCACAAATTAAAAAAAAAATTGATCGGGGGCAGTATAATAAAATTAAATTTTTGCATTTTTTTTTTAAATTATCAGTTTTTTGGGGTGGGGAGGATCAACTATTAATTTATTTGCTGATAATTTCTCATATTTCATATTACTTCTACGACCAACCGTTAACCGACACTCTTCGTGACACATCAGAGCTCACATTGTAGATAAAAACGTACACGGACCGGTTTGGCGATTACTCTGCACTCGTCAGCGTGAAATAGCCGATATCTGCAACGACAATTTTGCGAACCTCTACGATGGAACGATAAGTTCATCCGTACCATGTAACCGGCCTTAAATATCCTTAAAATGGAGCTATGGTTACACAAGTTTACAGTAGACAAGTTTATAGAACTCGTTTATACGGGACAGATTCGTTTCTGAACATAAGTAAAGCATGTTGGGGGCCCGTGACGCACTAGGTGCTCATTTTCCGTACTTAATATACTTTTTACTTATTTTTATAGGGGGGGGGGGGGAGCGGCTAGAATTAATTTTTGCCTAGTAACCTTGGAAAGAGTTAAGGCGGATTATGATTGCTCTTTTATGAATTGGTTTTACGATTACTATGAGCTCGTTAACATGGAATAGTTAATATGTGCAATATCAATAAGAAAACTTGCTATATGCGCAGATTTGATGAAAGCGCGATCCTAATTTTGGGAACTCCCCCTTTAGATGGGTTCTGTGAGTATGCGGCATTTTGAGGCTACAAAAACTAGAACATTTTATAACTCGAAATGTTAAATATCAATGGGTTTAGGGTTACTGCTGATTAAAATATGCATATCATGTTTTATGGAAATCATATGATTCTTTCAAGATTATCGCCCAAATTTTTGAAAAATCCGTATTATGAGTCCAAATGATTACATCTATAGCGTGTTACCCTTCAATTTAAAGAGTTTGAACAAAATATTTCGATTGATATTATACTTGTCAACATACCCCAGTGAGGAGAGGTAACTTTCCCCCTAAGGGGTACTAATGACGTCACGAAAAAAAAATTTGTATCGTGGCTAATTTTCACAATAGTGATCGAAACTATTAAGTCTCTTGATCATTGAGCCATAAATAAACCCTTTTATGCATGATTTTGTCAATATTTTTCCTTATGCTGCCATGTTAAAAAAAATATAAAATTTCGAATACAATTATACAATTTAAAATATTCGCTCGAATTTAAAAAAAAATTCTATTTAGTTCTATATGTTTAATAATATTCTTAATTACAATTATATTTTAAATAATTCATCTCGATCTCGATGTACTCATATTATTGATTTAGGTGTCACTTTCGATGATACTTTTAACTTTCAGAGACATATAGATAATATTATTAAAAGAGCCTACCAAAGACTTGGTTTCACCTTAAGACGATCTCGTGCTTTTGCCAGTTCTGATACGATTATTTGTATTTATAATACCCTTGTTAAATCAATTTTGGAATATTATGCAATGATTTGGGATCCTATTTACAATCTGCATTCTCAACAGATAGAAATCGTGCGAAATAAACTATTACGTACTATTGATTACAGATTGACTGGCTATTATCCTTATAATATGCATACAAGGGAACTCAGACAGAAATATAGTTTAATGTCTCTTAAAAAAATCTGATGTGGGCAACACATGACTTTCCTTTTATAATGCAATGAATTTACTACTTTTTCAGTAAAAAAAAATAGGTTTTTCTTATAGTAGATACTTATATTCTTTCCAAGATGTTGAATTTTCGACAATTAGTCTTAATTTTCATTGATTTATCGTATTTTTATCCATTTGGCGAGATTTTCGTTAATTTGGCAACATTTAAAAAATTCGCCAAGTTGGCGACATTCCGCCAAATTCGTCGCCAAAATCTCGCCAAGCTTTACTGACGGAGAAATAAGTTATTCTTATAGCAGATAAATGACTATTGGCGTTCAAATACAAAAGTATTACACGAAGTATCTTTTCTCATGAATGGAACGAGCTAGGTCCACGAGAATGCTGTCACCAACTTTATTGCATGGTATTACATATGAAAAGTGAACATGTTTCTCAATAGGAAATATATTTTTCTTATTTTATATGACTTTTTGATAATTTTTTTTGAAAAATGTGCAATATCTCGAGAACGGTTCATGTTAGCGTTCTAAAATTTATGTTAATCGTTTTCTAATGAAAAATTACATAAGAAATGTCTATTTGCGTAACTTTATTAGCGGTTTTGATTTTTTGACGATTTTTTCAAAATTTCACTCGAAAATTTGGGGGGGGAGGGGGTCTGAACATTCGATTACATTTAAAAACAATAGGCTTCCAGTGTTTACGGATTGTGATTTTTGTACCGAATTTCGTTCAAATCGGTCCATTCGTTCATCAGTTATCGTCTCCACAGACTCACTGACACACACACACACACACACACACACACACACACACACAGACAGACATCACTTCAAAAATGTTTGATTCGTGATCAGGGATGCTTGAAACGTGCTCTCCCGTCGAAAACCCGAATTCGAATTTTCGACCCCGTCACAATACTTTCCTTATACATTATGTATATAAGGAAAGTAAAAAGAAGAAGCTGGTCCTGCCTCTTGTTTTATTATAAGGTTTTAAATAATACTATTGATTGCCCTACTTTGCTTTCTTGCCTGGAATTTCACATACCTGTCAATAATACCAGGAAAAAAACTCTTTTTCACAATACTACTGTTAAACACAACTACATTAAATGCTATTCTATCTATAAATTTGTTGATCTATATAATACCTATTGTGCTGATATTGATAAATTTAACTTGACTCCTGCCTGTTTTAAACAATCTGATGTGGGCAACACATGACTTTCCTTACATAATGTAATGAATTTACTACTTTTACATTAAAAAAATAGGTTTTTCTTATAGTAGATACTAATATTCTTTCCAAGATATTGAATTTTCGACAATTAGTTGTCATTTTCATTGATTTAGCTTCATTTTTATCCATTTGGCGAGATTTTCGTTAATTTGGCAACATTTCAAAAAGTCGCCAAGTTGGCGACATTCCGCCAAATTTGTCGCCAAAATCTCACCAAGCGTTATGGACGAAGAAATAAGTTGTTCTTACAGCAGATAAATTACTATTGGCGTTCAAATACAAAAGTATTACTCAAAGTATCTTTTTTCATGAATGGAACGAACTAGATCCACGAGAATGATGTCACCCAATTTATCGCATGGTATTACATATGAAAAGTGAACATGTTTCTCAATAGGAAATATTTTTTTTTTCATTTTATATGACTTTTTAATAATTTTTTTGAAAAATGTGCAATATCTCGAAAACGGTTCATGTTAGCGTTCTAAAATTTATGTCAATCGTTTTCTAATGAAAAATTACATAAGAAACATCTATTTGCGTAACTTTATTAGTGGTTTTGATTTTTTGACGATTTTTTCAAAATTTTATTCGAAAATTTAGGGGGGATTCTGAACATTCGATTACGTATAAAACAATAGGCTTCCAGTGTTTACAGATTGTAATTTTTGTACCAAATTTGGTTCGAATCGGTCCATTCGTTCGTCAGTTATCGTCTCCACAGACTCACTGACACACACACACACACACACACATACTTACACACACACACACACACACACACACACAACACACACACACACACACACACACACACACACACACACACACACACACACACACACACAGACATCACTTCAAAAATGTTTTATTCGTGATCAGTGATGCTTGAAACGTGCTCTCCCGTCGAAAACTCGAATTCGAATTTTCGACCCCGTCACAATATTTTCCTTATACATTATGTATATAAGGAAAGTAAAAAGCCTGTTTCAATGCGCTCGACATGTTTACTACTTAGTATTCTTGTATCCTATGTTCTGTACTTTTTAATTTCTTGTGTGGCTACTGTAACTGGATTTCATCTGTAGTTGCCACGTAAATTGAATAAAATAAAAAAATAAAAAATGTTTGATAACAAAGCCAGATATAAAGTTTCGTGAAAATCCACTGCGGCTGCTATCGTTGTACATAAGAAATCGACCACAGATAACAGACAGACAGACGGATATCATCCCAAAAACAGTCAAAACGTGTTCAGGAGGTCTTTAAACATATATTGGCATTAAAATCTTGAAATCGAAGATATTCGTGAAAACAACACTTTTTCAATACTACGTATGAGAAAGTAAACGTTCTGATATCTTAAAAACTGTTCGTGATAACTCTAAAACATAAGTGTCCATTTGTTGCTGGTAAAAATATATTTAAAGCCGTAATCACGTCAAAAATTTAATTCTGAATTTCAATCCTGTTTCAAAAGTTCACTGTGTACATTATACAGAGAAAGAAAATTAAAGAATGAATTTTCTGAAATGCACACATCAAATGCATACACCATTTAATAATAGATAAAGAAAATTGCGAGCGGGCCATGTCTTTTTATAAAGCAATTAGGGTATAGAACACAGACTTTTCTTGTCTATTGCTACAACCAGGGAATTAATATTATACTTAATAATATGCTATCATATTATGAAAAATGGCGATAAAAAAACAGAATTTTTGACTTGGAACATCTTCGGAATATTAATTAGAAAATTCTTGATCGATGTTTTTATAGAAAGGTGGAACAGAGGACTTTGGTCTGGAGTGTATCCAAGGCATAGACTAAACGGACGTTTAATAAATAATGGGTGATTTTTGTTGAAATTTCTTATCTGGTGCGCTTTGTCTGCGATCTAGCTATACATAGCATAGAAGCTTGAATCATGGTGAGTTAAAGGTTTTTTTTTTCTTGGCACATAGTTTTATGTCTATTTTTTTTGCATAAATAACTATATGATTTTGTTAAGAAAATACATTTTACTGTTGAATAATCAAAAGGACTATACTGTACACAGGGATGAGGGTGTCATGCGTACAAATTAGGATTATAAATGAGTTTGCCTTCTATATAAAAGAAGATGTCTGTCTGTAGTAAAAATATAAGCGTCGTATGACTATGAAATTTGCTACAGAGGTACTTTAGGACTCGGGAAAATACACCTCGGATTTTTTTAAAATTCGAATTATAAAGTTATGAATTTAATAGTTATGAAAGTTATGAATTTAATAGTTATGAAAGTTATGAATTTAATTCGGTCCTATTGAAAATCACAATAGGGCGGCCAATTTTGACTGGTACCGTTAAAGTCCCTTCATAGATAAAAGGACTCTAGGTACCTTTGACTGATAACGCCAACTATTGCACGTCACTAAAACTTAAACTACGGTGTTAAGTTAAAAATATTCGGAATAATGTTTTTGGTTCCAAGAATTTATTGATATTTTGAGTGTTCTTTCGGACCGAATTTAAATTAAAATTAGTTAATTTTGCGTATTGTCATCATAATCAGATTAATTTTCATTTGTCATATAGCATTGTCACTAAACAGAGTACTTAATACTTTTTTTTCTATCTTGTGATAGGAAAAACAACCTTTTCTTTATTTAATTCGTTCAAAAAATAAATTTTTATTACATCACCTTTAACTATAATTGAGATTAAAAAAAATTCAAATTAGTTTAAAAACTATGAATTTAATAGACTAAATATGTTCCAGTTCCAATAGTCTCAGGTTTTTTCGGTGGCACCATCTATTGTGCGATTTGAAAGGGATCCAGTGTTGTAAGGAAGATCTAATCTGGGCTATTGGTTACTTACAATATCGAAATACGCTACTCATCAGGGAAAGATGATTGTTAGAAAGCTATAAGTTATAAGAAAGCTCTAATTTAAGCTATTAAGTCTACAGCATTGAAATTCGTTAATCTTTAGTGAAAGTCAGATGTGGATACATCAGATTATTTAAAAAAAATAACAAACCGTAATATAATTATATATACATTTCTTGGCTCATCTGGTGCCCGAAAATGTCGGTGCATAGGATCTAAACTATGTAGGTCCGTGCATAAATCAAGCCACGCTCATATTATGTCTTTAGAGTAAATAAAAACTAAAACTATCGGTTAAAATGATCCGAACTATCATCACTTAGGAAATGTCTCTACAAGATTAATTAATATTGTGATAAATTAATCTTAAGATGTGTAAAAGCGACTTATACTTTGGCATAAGTGTGCTAATCAATCTCTTTCAATCGATAAACTAAATCATCGGTTCAGTTTCGGGCGAAAGATTGGATTCTGATAATCCCCTTCCATTGATTTCGCACTATAATTTTCATTTTAATAAAAAATAGCTTCTTCAACTTATCAGGGAATTATATCACAGACTCATGACGCAAAATTAATTAGCCAATCATTCTTAATCGACCGATGGGGGGTCCCCATTGAAAAGTAGAATTTCCTGGACAGAATCCAAAAACTCAGATTTATTTTCCGAATAGAACTAAGGTTATTATAATTACAGCTTTCAAGGGTTTTTCGGAAGGCGCGCTGTTCATAAATCGGACAATCTACATTCTTTTCATGCTTCGCCCACAGGCTGTAATGACATCATCCGTGATGATATTTTATGGGCGTTAAAAGTCACGAGATGAAAAGAATTTAATTTACTCTCATTTGATGTGTAATTGTGTGAATTAAATTTTTTGTATGTGTAGGTTTCGAACAATGCAGCTGTTAGTCAGGAAAGAGACATTGATCATGATGTAATCAACCAAATTTTAGCATACGATTAATGATCATAACATCATGCACAACCAAATTTTAGCATATGATTAATGATTATAACATCATGTATAAACACAGTGTCACATCTTAAACTAGGGGTGCTCAACTTTTTTATGCTTGATGTCAATGTAATACAATGTAACTTGCCTGAAAATTGACAGCTTAACTATTGCTACCCCTCCTACGAATGTTAAATTACATATCTTTAATACTACCGGAAAAGCACTAATTTTTTAATATAAATTGTTCACAATTTGTAAGCCTTTTAAATTAATTAACATTAAGCTTACATTAATGACGTTTATCCTTAGGACAGCTGTATAAAAATAATAATTCAATAAGCAAACAATTTCTATTTATCACACAATGCATTGCACACTCGATGTAATAAACACTTATAAATTTAAGTAATAATGCCATTTTAATGACTTTGAATCTCTTCAGCAAAGATCTTTACAATCCAGATTTTTGCCTCTGACAGAAGCAACTACACTGCTTTACTATCAGATTCAGGGCCAAAATAATGAAGATCAACTTAAAGGCCGGTATACACGAGGGACGTGCGTCACTTTTGCAGTCACGTCCTATGACGCCAAGTTGAGGTCGTGTACTAGCAATGCAGTGATTTGAATGATGCAGTTCACACGGGACAACAAGGTCCCTAGAAAAGTTCTTAAACATCCCCAACAATTTTGGAAAATACTATGATAGGTCCAACAAAAGTGATTGCAGCTTACTTAGCGGAGAATTGAAGACGTCAGGAAAAGTGACTCTGCACCAATGTGAGATAGAAGAAAAATGCTAAATTAAATTCAAAGTTGTAAAGCATTTGTTATTACCCAGGTCGCCCAGATCATCCAAAGGGTGTAGAGCCGTTAAAACAGACGATCGAAATAATTTGTGAATTATTGCCTAAGAACCACCATTGTCTACGCTGGTGAGTGAATTTACCAGCGTATATAAATCAAGACAGTAACGTAGTATCTATCTGTAAAACTCTACATTTGATTACTGTGTACGTAAGTGTGGTTATTTTATTGCTTCTGAATATGACAGTAATTCACCTTTGACCATATCAAAAAAGCTCTCTCTGTTACCGATTTAATGTCGATTCCTGCTAATATAATTATTTTGTAATTAGCATTTTTCTTTTATCTCGTGATCCCAACTCCTTCAATTTTCCGCTGAAGGTGTTGTGATCAATTTATTCAACAGAGCATAGTCAGTTTAATGTACATAGACAAAACGTATGCATTAGGGATCATTCCATTCTGAATATATTGGAGAGCGTATAAAGACTTTCATAACAGCCCTGTATCAAGCGTAAGTTTTACACTTTCAGTAATATAAGGCTGTGAGATTGTGACGATAGGAAAGTCTTTTCATCGACTCTGCGGTGTAGAAGAAAACGTTATCGACTACCGAGAGCAAATCAGCGAAAGAACGTGAGATAAAATATCACCGTTTTGTTGGAATAACCAAGTATCCAAGTAATAGCTTGGCGAAGTTCAAATCATCTCCATGAGATGGGTTCGGATAAATTTCTCGCCCATAAAAGTTTCCGAGGTCGTAATGCGTTTCACGCTTTTGCGGAACAAAATAGATGGGACGTAATGAAAAATGTATATAATCTCCTTTAAAGTTCATCTAAGATGTCTAAACTTTTTGGACCGAAATGGGTTGGAAAAGTTTTTAACGGTTAAAAGTTTCTATCTGTATAAATACTTAGACGTGTCATACTAGAACCTAAAATAATAATTTTATTAGCCATCAGGGACGGCTCGTGTATAGGCACTGCGGCACTGCGGGAACGACAGTGCTCTCTCTCCCTTGCAGCCTCGCGTGCGTGCAGTTTCCTATTTGCGCATGCGCACAACAGTCAAACACCACGTCGCTGGAACTGTGAAGCGTGGTGTTTGACTGTAGTGCGCATGCACAAATAGGATGCTGCACGCGAGGCTGCGAGGGAGAGAGAGCACTGTCGCTCCCGCAGTGCCGCAATGCCTATACACGAGCCGCCCCTGCGCGGGCAATTTTCAAAGACTGGAAATTACTGTCCAAATTAATGTTAAATCTGATTGTTTACAAATATTCCAATTATTGAAATATGTTTTCATTGCTGATGGTAACATACATGGACCGGATTTGCGCTTATTAAGCGCTCGTCAGTATGGAATAGCCAATACCTGCAGTGACATTGAGAAATTTACTGTCTGCTTCAATTTTGAAAGCCTCTATAAAACCGATAAATTCATTCCTTTGACGTAGCCAACTTTAATTTTCTCGAAAAATTTTCTGTGACTACGAACTTGCCTTTTGCAAGATTGTGTCTCGTAAGCTAAACTCGTGTAGCATCTAAGCTCATGTAGCCTGAGCAAAACTTGTATAGCCTGAGCTAACCTAGTGTAACCTGAGCTAAACTTGTAGCCTGAGCTTAACTCGTGCAGCCTGAGCTAAACTTGTATAGCCTGAGCTAAGCTCGTGTAGCCTGAGCTAAGCTCGTGTAGCCTGAGTGAAACTTGTATAGCCTGAGCTAACTTTGTGTAACCTGAGCTAAACTTGTATAGCCCTAAGCTTAACTCGTGCAGCCTGAGCTAAACTTGTATAGCCTGAGCTTAACTCGTGCAGCCTGAGCTCAACTTGTATAGCCTGAGCTAAATTTGTGTAGCCTGAGCTAAGCTCGTGTAGCCTGAGTGAAACTTGTATAGCCTAAGCTAACTTTGTGGAACTTGAGCTAAACTTGTATAGCCCTAAGCTTAACTCGTGCAGCCTGAGCTAAACTTGTATAGCCTGAGCTTAACTCGTGCAGCCCGAGCTAAACTTGTATAGCCTGAGCTAAACTTGTGTAACCTGAGTGAAACTTGTATAGCCTGAGCTAACTTTGTGTAACCTGAGCTAAACTTGTATAGCCCTAAGCTTAACTCGTGTAACCTGAGCTAAACTTGTATAACCTGAGTTAAACTCGTACAGCCTGAGCTAAACTCGTGTAGCCTGAGCTAAAATCGCATAGCTTGATCTCAATTCGGGTAGCCTTAGCTTTTAACTTCTAAAATTCTCAACTGGAGGCGCTGTAATTACTTTTATTCGGCCCTATATAGTAATTTTTACTTTAGTACACCTAATGTATACAATGCATACAATCAATATCTTTCATTCTGAAGTTATTGAGGTGGTCAAGAATTTCCCCAAAAAACCTTGTACATTTCATATATGTTAAAATTTTTTCAATAATTTTATATTTTTAGCTTTCGGTTTTAATCACCGAACACCTTTTAATATTTTGCGGAACATCATTTTCTGTTGGATAGTTTTGGAAACGTTGGATTAATTAAATGATTGGATCAGTTTCGGAAGAAGATTGAATTCCGATAATTCCTCTTCAATTAAATCCTCTCCCTCCCCCCTTCATAATTTTTAGTTTAATAAAAATTACATAATCTTTACCTTATCAAAGAATTACATCTCCTATTTCTGACTACAAATTAATAAGATAGTTCATTTTTAATCAATCCGCGATGTGTGGAACCTGTCCCGAAGAAAAACATGGAATATATTGGAGATAATCCAAATATTCAGATTCTGCTTCAAATATAACTAGTTATTATAATGACAGATTTTAACGGTCTTTTGAAGGCACATTATCAATAAATTAACAATTTATTCTTTTTTTTCTTCACTGACCGACTGTAATATAATTTGTTATGGTATTTTAAGGGCGTTAATACTATGCAAGTAAATACTATTTTTAAAATAGTTCACTAAATTTGAAAGTTGGCAGCATCTTTATTTAAATTTAACATCGTATGTAGCTAGGCATATTGATCGAGTACATTAATCATATTCATCATACCGTTTTTTATGCTAGAAAATTCATTTCATGATTTTTGGTATAAGTTATTTTTCTGTCAGAGAAAATGGTGATGATAAAATTAATTCTTTGATAACTTTTTATCTAATTTTTGAAAATTCCAGTTTTTGAAAATTCTATTCCAATCTACTTTATGCATAATAAATTTAAATATAAAATTTCACGGCGATACATATACAAGGTAGGATCAAAAAGTTCGGAAACTGTGCTGATATCTCCAACCCTAATTGGAGGAGAGGGGAACTATTTTACCGTGGCGTAGATGCACATGTGACGCGAGATGTGAAAAGAAAAAAGCACATGTTTTCCCAGACAATGCGTGTCAGTGAACTGTAGTCGTGCGCTTCCGTCGAAAATGAAAATGGCGTTTGAAGAACAACGTACGAATATCAAATTCAGCCGGCGTTTGGGGAAATCGCCGACAGAAATATTGCACCTGCTGCAGCAGGTGCAATGTTTCTGTCGGCGACTTTAAACGCCATTTCCATTTTCGACGAAAGCGAAAAACTACAGTTCACTAACACGCATTGTCTGGAAAAACCCTGTACTGTGGATCTGCTTCTTTCTTTTCACATCGCGCGTCACATGTGCCTCTACGCCAAGGTAAAATAGTTCCCTTCTCCTCCAATCAGGATGGAGATATCAGCACAGTCTCCGAACTTTTTGATACTACCTTTTATTATTACTTTTTAAGGTATTATATTTTACACTAGAGGTCTGAAAGGTTCAAAATCCCGGCCCTGATTGGCAATATTGCTGCTCAAACCTTGTCCATAAAATATTGAGTGTAGAACCCATTCCCGATCCGAACTTGACTCTTGATATTTTTCGCCCTATTCAGCCTTAAAATCCAAATGTGCCCTAAACATGAATTTGTGAGATTTTTGGGCTCAGAAATAAGGTAAACGTATTTTTTTAACATACAATTTTACATACCAAAACCATAGAAGTGGGCAGTATCCCTATTGGTGGAAAAATTTACATTAACTCTCCACAGGGTCCATACCAGAAAACAAAATTCAGCACTGTAACCCCCACCAAATTCCTTCTAACCAAGATTTTGGTTATGCCCATGGTGGAAATGGCGGAAATGGCGGAAATCAATGAAATGATTCCATGTACTCTATTGAATTTCATTTATAAAAACTTTTCAAACACTGAAAACTACGTTCGGATGGATCCGTTTTAAATTAAATATATATATATATATATATATATATATATATATATATATATATATATATATATATATATATATATAATAACAATCCTGATGAGCTCGGTTCGAAACTGCCTTAGAGAAATTTAGGAAATCTCAATCCGACCCACAATTAGAGCCAGGCCTAAGCCTGTAGGCCAGACCTACACCTAAATGTAGACATCAAATTCACAACTCACAGATATATAGACAACGATGGAGATTTTTCTAAATGAAATCGACACGTGTTTAAGTGACCTTTAAACTTTTACTTTCAGCAAAATATTCACAATTTGGAATTTTTTTTTCGTTGTTTCATTATTTTATACTATTTCCTGAGAAGTTAAGCACCAATATTTTTGTCCATTAATAGCTCAAAACCATCGTCATTTAAAGTTGCATCTATACAACATGGATAAATTTCAAAAGATGCGTAAAACACCATCTCCACTCAAACATATGCACAATTTTTTCAACCAATCTCTTTTAATTGATTATTAAATGATTGTCGAAAGCTCGAATTTTGATAGTCTCCATTGTTTGCACTATAATTTTCATTTCAACTCCGTTAATTTATCAGAGAATTACATCACACGCTCATGGCGCAAAATTAATTAGACATTCTTAATCGACCGGTTGAAGATATAGAATTTACTGGCCAGTGTCCAAAACACAGATTTTAAAACAGTTTTCAGATACATCTGGTTGCTATAATTACAGCATTCACGGGTTTTTCAGAAGGTACTCAATTCATGCACAGTACAATCAACATTATTTTCAGGATTAGCTAGCTCACCGGTAGAAATGTTATCATTTGTAGTGACATTTTACGGGTCATGAGATGAAAGTTATTTTATTGATTCTCGTTCGATATCTAATCATATTGACTTAATTTACAGCATGCGTCGATTTCCAAAAATAAAATAGTTCATAGTAGAGGGAATAGTAGTAAAAATATAGATATTAATATACACACATAGGCGTATTTCCGAAAATGTTCCAAATAGGATCAGAAAGTCTTAAAACGCGCTGTATCGTCAAAATTTTGAATTTGAAAATTTTCGTGAAGGCAATATTTTATGTACACAATAAAAAGTAAAATACGAAGTTTGCATAACACACGAAGACGCTAAAATAGTGGTAAAAGAGGTTATCTTACCATTGTTTATCCCGTTGCAACGATCAAATAGAATTTGCAGTATGAAAATTTGAATATCATCAGACATGATAGAGCAGACGATTTAGTAATTTAAATAGATGATTTAGTAAGTAGGTGAAAATATAAATAATTACCATAAACTTATTTTATCTCTTTGCAACAGTCAATAAAATATAATAAATTCCATAAATGTGTTGAACTTATTTATCTAATATTTTCTTTCTTATTCAGATTAAAAGAAAAAAAATATTGTCTGCTTTATGATTAGAATTTCATAAAACGTTTTCTACAGGATAAATTAATCTATTTGAGTTGCTAAGCACCATGGTTTAATTTTATTCAAATAAAGCTTCAGCAAAAATATCGTCTGCATAATGTTATTTTTACCGAAGTTTAATTTTCATGGTTGTATTAATACCTGGAAAACTCCTATACTTATTTTTGCGGCAAATCTAACTTGATAACACAGAGGTTAGGGAGAAACTGAACACCCCCACTACATTATAATAGTTAGTCAATGGTATGCAAAATGGGCGTATGAACACAAAACTGGCACACAGCATATCCAAGTTAGCTTTTGTACGTACTACGAGTGCAGAAAATTGAAACGTAGACTGAATTACCAGCAGTAAGGCAGAGAATAAATTAACAATATAAAAAAAGACAATTAAAAACTGTGGATGTGTATACAAAATAAACAAATAGATAAACATGCTTTTAATCATAAATAAATAGATTTTTTATGACTAGTTCTTTTGAATACCTGTCTAATTTTTTGTTCATTTTTTGTACGCATTCGCATAAAATGACCATTTACATATCATAATATGTATTAATTGCACATGTATCTACTATATATATTTAAAAAAAAAATTATGGGTAGGTTTACGTATATTTGAGTTTGTCGAAAACAAACTATTTGGTTTGTCAAACTAAAATAATAATAAAAAAAAACCCCACGTCGTATTAAAATAATTTAAGTGAGTTTTGTTTTTCTTATTGCTTTCTTTGCAATACATGGTAATGTATAGGGAAAGTGTTGGAATCGTGTCGAAAATCGCAACTCGAGTTTTCGACAGATCTACATATTTTGAGACTTCTAGAACACGAAAAAACTATTTTAAGCGTGACGTCTGTGTGTGTGTCTGTCTGTCTCTGCAATGTATGTATCCACTCTAACTCAAAAAGTAATAGACTAAATTTCATAAAATTTTATGAGTCACTTATGTGTGACCCTGGTGCTGATTAGGTTTTGGTGCGATTCGGGATAAAAGAACCAACCACTTTTACGCAATGGTAAGCAAAAAGTTCATGTATCCACTCTAGCTAAAATACTAATTGACCAACTTTCACAAAATTTGGCAGCTATGTCACTTGTAGGATATCTTGGCGCTTATTAGCTTTTGGTACGTTTCGGAAAATAAAAATCTGCCATTTTTATGAAATAGCCCGCAAATATCGCCAAAATCTAAAATAAAAAACTACGTATGCTCAAATGTATCAATTAAATACTTGTGCTTGTTTTATACGTAACTTTTGACGAGGAAAAGAATAAGATCAACCCCATTACTTTATGACTAACAGTTCTAGAGCTATTTTAGTTTTTTTCGCATATTTAGTTAGCAGCCTTTGAAAAAATGCCCAGCTACAAAACAAAAAGTGAATTAAAAGTGCAAATTCAGTTGTAAAAAACCTTGCCGCCCCAACCGGAACTCGAACCCAGGATCTCTGAACTGGCCAGCTCTACCGTTGAGCTATTGGGACGATATTGCAAGTTCTTATCTTTGAAATGGACTCTGCACAGTGTTATTTTGTACAATGCAATGAATTGTTAAAGAAATACAGAGAAAATGAATGTGAGTCTGCAGTTAAAGTCATGTGCTGTCCACATCAGATTTATTTTTATTAGAAATGTGCATGTGCACGTAGTCCACAGACTCATAGCGAAACATTAACACTTAACATTTAAATAAATGTTAAGTGCCACTCAAATTGTCTAAAACATTTTTGTTTCAAATTTCATATAAATCTGTTCGAAAATAGGTGCTGTTGAAGAAATTAGAGCAAAAACTGAAGAAATGAGCAAACAGATTTCAATCAACTATCATGTATTAAGTTTCAATGCTTTGCAAAATATGTAAGTCAACTCGTACGATTACAACAGTCAACTCGTACCACTCGATCCGTGATTAGTACGTTTAAAGTACTAATCCCGGATCTCTACAATTTATAAAACGGTTGAGCCAGTTTTGGGTGAAAGAGTAAATTCTGATAATACTTTTTCTATTGATTTTGCAATATATATTCTAATATTTATTCTAGAATATCAATTTGCAATAGAATATATATTTGCAATATATATTCTAATATTTATTCTAGAATATCAATTTGCAATAGAATATATATTTGCAATATATATTCTAATATTTATTCTAGAATATCAATTTGCAATAGAATATATATTTGCAATATATATTCTAAAATTTATTCTAGAATATCAATTTGCAATAGAATATATATTTGCAATATATATTCTAATATTTATTCTAGAATATCAATTTGCAATATATATTCTAATATTTATTCTAGAATATCAATTTGCAATAGAATATATATTTGCAATATATATTCTAACATTAAATCTAGAATATTTATTCTAATGAAAAGTGTAGAGCCCTTAGCTTAGCAGAGAATTGCATGACACGCTCATGAAGCAAAATTAGTTCCTCGACATTCTTAATTGAATTAGAATGAAAGGAGGGGGGGGGGGGGTAATTCCCCCCATTGAAAAATAATATCTATTTAGTATTATACTATAATATTTTAATTATAGTATAATATTTGAATTATTTATACCAAATGGCTTAAATATGAAAATCAAATAAAAAATCTGATGTGGACAGACAGCACATGACTTTCCCAGCAGTCACAATTTCATTTTCTCTTTACTCCTTTGCACAAAATAACTACTTATTCATTGCACAAAATAACACTGAATTTGCACTTTTAATTTAATTTTTAACACTTTTCAACATAGTTGAAAAGTGTTTATGACTTTGGTCATTCTGTCTGTCTGTCCGTTTTCAACGATAACTGCTGTAAGAATGACTTTATCAAAATGATATTATGTTGTTCAGACGGCCTGTGGGACATATGGGAATGTAAATGAATAATATCACCCAATTAGTTTGGGGTTGAACCCGGTTTGAAAAAGTGAAATACATTGAACCATATGAGACCTAATTTTTCAAACATTTTTTAAGCGAAGTTGAAATTCGTAAATTGCTTTTGAAAATTTTAGGAAATATTCAAATTATCCCATAAAATATATATAAAAAAATTGAGCAAATATGTTTGGTATCTTTCTTAAAATAAAAATTAAAATAATAATTACACCCATATTATATGAAGAGATCACCATTTCAAAATAAAATATGGCATCCATCTTTTTTCCCAGTGTCCAAATTGTGATTTTTAAAGTTCTTTTAAATTTATATTTAGTGTTGCATCTGTCCTAAAATCGCTTTATTTTTGCGTATTTTATGTGCATCTTTACTCTGCGGCAACGCAATTACAATATTTTTTAGTTTAAATGATCATCAAACTTTGATTATTTCTTCAACGACGCCTAATTTTGACGCATGCAGAATGTAAACAAATCAAGCTGTAAGATGAGTTGTATAAGAATTGCTGAATTTTTTTAACGTAAAATTATTTAGCTCTGGAGTCTGAAATATAAGTGATATGTGAAATATTCTTTGATTTTACTTAGAGAAGCAGACGATTTTATAGCATTGCCTTTTTTGATGAAGTTTTAAGCATGGATTTAGAAGTACTTTTACCTCCATGGTTTTAAGTTTTTAAGTAAAATAAATTATTGTAGTGCTGTGATAATTTAAAAAATATCACCGCCGAATGTATCGCATTTCAGAGATGTTTAAATAAAATTGCAATGCAGTAGGAGAGTGTTTCATAATCAGTGTTATATGCATGATTGATTTTTCTTGTTATTACTTTCCTTATATACATAATGTATAAGGAAAGTATTGTGACGGGGTCGAAAATTCGAAATCGAGTTTTCGACGGGAGAGCACATTTCAAGCATCCCTGATCACGAATCAAACATTTTTGAAGTGATGTCTGTGTGTGTGTGTGTGTGTGTGTGTGTGTGTGTGCGTGTGTGTGTGTGTGTGTGTGAAAGTATGTGTGTGTGTGTGTCAGTGAGTCTGTGGAGACGATAACTGACGAACGAATGGACCGATTCGAACAAAATTTGGTACAAAAATCACAATCCGTAAACACTGGAAGCCTATTGTTTTTATACGTAATCGAATGTTCAGAACCCCCCTAAATTTTCGAATACAATTTTTAAAAAATCGTCAAAAAATCAAACCCACTAATAAAGTTACGCAAATAGACATTTCTTATGTAATGTTTCATTAGAAAACGATTGACATAAATTTTAGAACGCTAACATGAACCGTTCTCGAGATATTGCACATTTTTCAAAAAATTATTAAAAAGTCATATAAAATGAAAAAAAAATATTTCCTTATGAGAAACATGTTCACTTTTCATATGTAATACCATGCGATAAATTTGGTGACATAATTCTTGTAGATCTAGCTCGTTCCATTCATGAAAAAAGATACTTTGAGTAATACTTTTGTATTTGAACGCCAATAGTCATTTTTCTGCTGTAAGAACAACTTATTTCTTCGTGCATAACGCTTGGCGAAATTTTGGCGACGAATTTGGCGGAATGTCGCCAATTTGGCGACTTTTTGAAATGTTGCCAAATTAACGAAAATCTCGCAAAATGGATAAAAATGACGCCAAATCAATGAAAATGACGACTAATTGTCGAAAATTCAATATCTTGGAAAGAATATTAGTATCTACTATAAGAAAAATCTATTTTTTTACTGTAAAAGTAGTAAATTCATTGCAGTATATAAGGAAAGTCAAGTGTTGCCCACATCAGTTTTTTTTTACTTGGTAATTGAACATTTCTTCAAAGGTGGGGTAACAAAAATGCGAAAAAATTCAAATATCTAGAGAACGATTAGTTCTAGAATAATGGGGTTGGTCTTATTCTTTTTCTCGTCTATAATTACGTATAAAACAAGCATTTAATTGATACATTTGGGCATACGCAGTCTTTATTTTAGATTTTTGCGGTTTTTGCGGCCATTCCGTAAAAAAGGCAAGTCATTTTTTTCTGAATCTTACCAAAATCTAATCAACACCATGGCATCCCACAAGTGACATATCTACCAAATTTTGTGAAATTGGGTCTATTAGTTTTTTTTTTTATCTAGAGTAGATACATGAGATATTTGCGGGACATTTCGCAAAAAAGGCTGGCTCTTTCATCCCAAATCGTACCAAAATCTAATCAGCACAGAGTCACTCACAAGGGACTTACCTAAAAATTTTTATGAAATTCGGTGAATTAGTTTTTCAGTTAGAGTGAATACATACAAGCGCGCACACACACACACACACACAGACACACAGACACAGAGAAACACACATACACAGACACACACACACACAGACACATACATACAGACGTCCCGCTAAAACAGTGATTTCGTGTTCTAGAAGTCCCAAAATGTGTAGACCCTTTGAAAACTCGAGTTGCGATTTTCGGCATGATTCCAATACTTTCCATTACCATGTATTGCAGGGATAGGAAAAAGGGGATTTAAAAAATAAAAAAAATCACGCATAATGTAAACATGATGTAATCAGGTTGAACTAAATCCAATTTAATTTTGTAATTGCTTATCTCCAATTATCTTTGCTAAATTTCGGCAAAAATGAATATAAAACAGCCACTGCATTGCAATTCAAAATGCGCATGCGCGTTTTGACCGCAAAATAAGATTCTCAAAAGTAAAACGTTGTTTCAATATTCATGTTACGTCTCAATTTCGTATCATGCTTTTTTGTCAATCAGTTGAGATATTTTGAATATACGACAAAATATTGTAAAATGCGTTTATGCGTAACCCTGCACTATATGGTCAACTTTTTAAAACTATTGTGACGTTGTTTTCATGTTCATTTAACATTTTATTTTTGTACCAAAGTTGATTTCTATCGGTTGTGGAGTTTTGGAGAAAACGGCTGCGCAGATTTTTCACAGACAGTTCTGCAGACGGACAACATTTTAAAATGTGAATTTTCGTTACCAGCGCTATCGAAAGTACACATATTTTTAATTAGAAATAGTGTCTTTGACTTGGAAAAACCATCTAATTTCAGCGAGAGCAGTAAAACTCGATACTCATCCAGAAAAGTCGACACAACTAAAACATCGTGATATTTTTATGGTTCTTAAAAGCCTTTCCACGTAATTACGGCACAAAACAATTTTACGACTTTTCAGCGGGAAATTACTGCCTTTTCACTGTTGATTAGCCGTTTTATTACGCTTCTCAACGTCAAATGATAAAATTATTACACCCCCCTCTCCTCAAGCATACTTTTACAATAAATTATTTCTGAAACTTATAGACAGTGATCGCCTAACTTTTGATTATTAATATTCTCTATTTAAGAAATAGCGGAGCAACGCATTTGAGCGCAAATAATAAAAAAAATAATGCAGCATACGTTTGTTTCGAGGATACACTGGAACCCCCTCGTCAGCGCAAGAGAATCAACAAGCCCGAAGTCAAATAGACTAAACGATCCTACGAGCGAACCAACAAACCCGGAATGAAAATTATAAAATGAGCGCTCAAGAGAACCAACAAACCTAAAGTTAAAAATACGAAATGGGCCTATCAAAAAACCAGCAAACTTGAAGTCAGAAATACGAAATGGACCTACAAGATAACCAAAAATCCCGAAGTCAAGTAGACAAAATGGGATTACAGGAGAGCCAGCAAACCCGAAGTCAAAGAGACAAAATGGGATTACAGGAGAACCAACAAATCAGAAACGAACGAATCAAAAGACGAGAACCAACGAATCAAAAGACGAAATGGTCCTACAAAGGAATCAACAAACCCGAAATCAAAAAGACGAAATGGGCCTACAAGAGAACCAACAAACCTGAAGTTAAAAATATGAAATGGGCCTATCAAAGAACCAGCAAACTTGAAGTCAGAAATACGAAATGGACCTACAACAGAACCAAAAATCCCGAAGTCAAACAGACAAAATGGGATTACAGGAGAATTAACAAACCCCAAGTCAAAGAGACAAAATGGGATTACAGGAAAACTAACAAATCCGAAATCAAAAGACGAAATGGTCCTACAAGAGAACCAACAAACCTAAAATCAAAAAGACGAAATGGGCCTACAAGAGAACCAACAAACCTAAAATCAAAAAGACGAAATGGTCTTATAAGAGAACCAACAAACCTAAAATGAAAAAGACGAAATGGTCCTACAAAAGAACAAACAAACCTAAATTCAAAAAGACGAAATGGTTCTACAAGAGAACCAACAAACCTAAAATCAAAAAGACGAAATGGGCCTACAAGAGAACCAAAAAACCTGAAATCAAAAATCCGGAATAGGCCAATTAAAATATAATTGGTGAAAATCATTCATTTCTTGCTGAAAAGTCGTAAATTTATTATGTGCCTTAATTATGAGGGATAACTTTCAATACCCATAAAACCCTCAGTTTTATTTTCAAATTAAAATAAAAATCAAATATTAAAACAACGTATTTACTCATAGAAAGCCCGTAGGTATGAGACCTTCCAAAGCATAGAATCTTATACACAGTACATTAACCAGAATTCGCGTACCCGAGGCTAGGAAAACACGTAGCACATACTTTTGATAAATAGTTAATGTTTAGTAAACACTCTAGTTCATCGATTTTTCTATTTGGCTATCAAAAATCAATAAACACTCTTGGAATGTATCCAAGACTTCGAATAATTTACGAAAGCTCCATATATTTTTTTAATTGCAGGTAAACGCATTCACCCAATTTGTTCGATGGTTCCATTTTCTCCTTTTACATTCGATGGTAAGCTTTAAAAAGAAACATTTTCAGGAAAGTTAAGAGGAGTACGCCAAGTCTGGAATAAAATTAGCACCTGATTTTTTCGAAACAAACGTGTATCAGATAGATATGTATAAGATATTGGAAGTATGCTGAAAAATGGCATATACCTTCAGTTGCAGATTTATCATGAAGTATGTAAAAAAAATTGCTGCCCCAACCGAGAATCGAACCACGGATCTTTGTACTGCGCCAGCTGACGCTCTACCGTTGAACTACTGGGACGGAATTGAAAGCTCTCATCAAAGTGGACTCTGTATTCTCCACCCTCTAATGTCAGATTGAAGTGCAACTGCCAATCTGACTGACCTCCGTTATTTTTTACCTCAGGTTAGTCTTCTGATGCTACTTCTATCCTCCAGGTTAGCTGCCTGCGTGGTCGTTGACCTCACTATTTGAAATCGGCTCTCAATATACCAGAGTTCATTGAATCCGTGCTACTCGTACTAGGGTCACCTTCAGATCCTCTCGACATCTTTGCCCTAATCTACAGGGTTGGTTTGTTCGGGCGCCATTGTGAAGAAACTTGCTACTCTAACTGGGAATCGAGCCACGAATCTTCATACTGGCCAACGGACGCTCTGCCATTGAGCAGCTGAAGCGGAATTGCAAGCTCTTATCGTTGGAGTGGATTCTGCAAGCTACTGAAGCTCAAACTGCAACCGAACAAACTGCTACCGAAGCTCCGCCCAGACAATGGTAACTTCAGAAATTTAAATGTCACGGATTTTTACTATCAATTAAAAAAAAAAATAAAAGTATACTTCCTGCAATTTTTTTATTGATTTGTAATCTACCAAATTTCAATTGTATGGCTTACGAGCCATTTCCACGCAAGCTTCAAGTAGGAAAAACAACTAGTAGTTACTAAATGGGGCACTTATATACCTAATAAAAAAGTTATGAATTTCAAATGCCGTTTTAAATTAAGGCATAAAAATGACGCACATTTTGAAATTTCGTTAATATGAAAAATTGTGAAATGTTAAACAATATGTCATCTCCCATCGCTGTGCCTTGCCTTATTTTCAGCGTTCTAATACATTTTATTATATAAAATCAATCATTTATGCAATCAATAATTGATATAAAATCAATCATTATGAAGAAATGAATCAGAAGACGAATATATAAGTATTTAACAGTGTACTAAGTTTCATCCAGATCGGATGAATTATTTACCAATACGACACCATAAAAACTGACATATTGACAGCGCAAAGTCATATAATAAGCTTTCCTTGTATCTACGCAATAACCCCCTATTCTCCTTTTGAACTACAAATTATACTAATTGAGAGTAATAGGAGTATAATCATTAAGTCTAAAATCACTAAATCTTGTAAATGTAGTAAATTTAGTGATTATGAATGGAAAATTCATCAAAACGAATAATTAAAAATATGATGTGAGCAGCACATGGCTTTCCTTATATAATGCAATGAATTTACTACTTTTACAGTAAAAAAAATAGATTATTTTTATAGTAGATATTTATATTATTTCCAAGATATTGAATTTTCGTCAATGAGTCGTCATTTCCATTGATTTAGCGTCATTTTTATCCATTTGGCGAGATGTTCGTTAATTTAGCAACATTTAAAAAAGTCGCCAAGTTGGCGACATTCCACCAAATTCGTCGCCAAAATCTGGCTAAGCGTTATGGACGGAGAAACGGAGAAATAAGTTATTCTTACAGCAGATAAATGATTATTGGCGTTCAAATACAAAAGTATTACTCAAAGTATAGTTTTTCATGAATGGAACGAGCTAGATCCACGGGAATGATGTCACCAAATTTATCGCGTGGTATTACATATGAAAAGTGAACATGTTTCTCAATAGGAAATTTTTTTATTTTATTTTATATGACTTTTGATAATTTTTTTGAAAAATGTGCAATATCTCGAGAACGGTTCATGCTAGCGTTCTAAAATTTATGTCAATCGTTTTCTAATGAAAAATTGCATAAGAAATGTCTATTTGCGTAACTTTATTAGCGATTTTAATTCTTTGACGATTTTTTCAAAATTTCACTCGAAAATTTAGGGAGGTTCTGAACATTCGATTGCGTATAAAAACAATAGGCTTCCAGTGTTTACGGATTGTAATTTTTGTACCAAATTTCGTTCGAATCGGTTCATTCGTTCGTCAGTAATCGTCTCCACAGGCACACAGACACACACACACACACACACCTTCACACACACACACACACACACACCTTCACACACACACACACACACCTTCACACACACACACACACACATACTTTCACACACACACACACACACACACACACACACACACACACACACACACACACACACACACACACACACACACAGACATCACTTCAAAAATGTTCGATTCGTGATCAGGGATGCTTGAAACATGCTCTCCCGTCGAAAACTCGAATTCGAATTTTCCACCCCGTCACAATACTTTCCTTATACATTATCGCATATAAGGAAAGTAAAAATAATGGAAAATTATCCTATTATGCAATTAACAGTATAATTACCTGTAAAGCAAAATTTATTTAAAGTCTAATTTATATTTACTATAAGTAGAAAATTAGATAACGGAGGAAATTTATTTATTTAATGTAAACATATAATTATGCTTTAAGTAAAGTTCACCTAAAACTACATTCATTCTGCTTATATCTAAGCTAGCCATTTGTTTTGATTATGGCGCAAGATTTATGTTCTAATCATAAATTTTATTCTAAGATTTTTACTTTTCGCTATTTTGAATTGTGTTTTTATACCAATCTTTTATAAAGCATCATATATTCACAGAATATGAAATTTTATTTCTTGCCAGTTTGTACTTAAATTGTATATAAATTTTTTTTAACCAACATTTTATTTCTGAATTAAATTTAAGGCAAATAAAGATTAAGAATTGATTTAAATAAATTAAAGAAGAAATCTTTAGATTTTAAAAGTCATTTAATAAACATCCTATAGACATCCCATAGATTAAAAGTCAGAGCGCTTTCGGGTATTAATATACCCTTCCTCAGTGGCATTATATGAAAATCGTACCAACAAGCCATATATTATTCACACTGATAGGCAAAATTTGCATATTACAATGCATCAACATAAAAACATGAGCAAGAATGTTTTTTTCTCTTTAATGCAAATTTTGCCTATCAGTGAGGATAGTATTTAAGCTTGTTGGTATGATTTTCATATAATGCCACCGAGGAAGGGCATATTATAATGCCCGAAAGCTCTTTGGCTTTTAATCTATGTGTACGTCTATTGGATGCTTATTAAATGACTTTTAAAATATAAAGATTTCGTCTTTAATTTAAATCAATTTAAAATTTTGACGTGTTGCCACTCTAAGTAAGTAAAGATTAAGAATTTTATAAAACCCTCAAATTATTTTTATAAGATTTTTCATTAGAAGTTATATCTCATTTGCGTCGTTTCTCTTACTTGAAGTAAATGCGTATGCAAGAATTTTTTATTATATTTTCAAGAACAAGCAAATTGCATTAAAAAGTTCCCTGGGGAACTGCAATTTAATAAATGCTTCTTTTCATCAAATGTTCGGGGACGTTTTCATAAAAAATATCCGTTCATCAGTTCGTCTGGAATTAAAATTACTTTTTGGTTTTCTGAATCTTTTGTGAAAGCAACGTTATGCGTAGAAAAGATACAAAAAAGAAAATAAGAGAATGAAAAAATATCTACGGTTCCACCAATTCTTTTGTGTGGCACAGCAACTGTAACTGTATTCATTATGTAGCGACGGAACTTTTGAATAGTGAGTTCCAAAAGACAGCGCTGCCAAAAATTGGGGGATAGAATTAATTAAAAATTCTACTCATACAATAGTCGATTGCCTTCTTATCTCATTTATATGGTTACAAGGGTGAAGTCACGAAATTTCTGATAATAATTTCATCTCTCTTGACAGATAAGGTCATTTGTATCAAATAGAAACAAGTAAATCAAAACTTTAGTTTCTACAATTGACTTAGTTTTCGTCGGCCATTCCGCTATTGCCATCTTGATAAAACTTACAAAGAAACAATTTGGTCAGTGATCTCTTGATTGCGGCTGAAGTTAAGACGTGCTTTCCGTTGCTGATTTATTGTTACATAAAAGCACACGTTATCTAAAGCATTTGGTGGAATATTTATGTGAGCCAACTTTGAATGGGGAGGAGGGGGGGGGGGAGGACTTCGGCTGAAACTAGTCCGTAAATTGAAGAATTTATTGTTTTAAAGAACTATCTTTATGGTTTAGTTACAGGAAGAACAAAATAAAATGGAATTTAAACAACTTTTATGCATTGCAGATGGATTTCCAGTCTAGACCAGGACACGAAAATCAGATGATGATTCTTTAGGCTATTAGAAAAGTAAATTTGTTATATAATAAATTTAAAATTTTAATAATGTAATAAATTAATCTACATTAGTCTACATTAATCTACATTAGTCTACATTAATCTATATTAGTCTACATTAATCAACATTATTATAGACGCACGCAAATTCCATAAAATAGTTTATCTTTCTCTATTTTGAGAGTTGTTCTATTTACTTTTGCAACATCGTTCAATATGGAAGGCCATATGAGGTATTTTCATGCTTTACAACATTGGGCGCTATATTTTGTATAAACTCTTTTTCATTTTAACTTTAATTCTTTTAACAGTCTAAAAACATAGGAAGAGTTTTACAATATTAAAAAAATCTTTTTCTATTTTTGGCAATTCTTTTTCAAAGTTTGTTGTTACTTCCTTTAGTTGTATTTTTCTTTTTCTCTTTTATATTTGTTTATTTATATATATACTTGTATATATATTTTTATAAATTCTTACGTTTCAAATAAATAGATGTAAGCCTAATTTGGTCTGCCAGTCTTAATGGTATGTATTTGTATTTTTTTTTTTTTTTTTTTTTATTTTTTTTTTTTTTGCAACCACAAAATCTATTTAAATAAAATTGAAAATCTGTTTGTATGTGTGTGTGTGTTCGTCTCATCATCACGGCAGAGCGGCTGCACCGAATTTAATGGAATTTTGAGGGTAGTTGTGAAATAGCCCCACTTATAATTTAGTTCATATTTCGAGTTCTTAGGACCAGAGGTTATCGCGATATTAATAAGAAAAATCACTATTAAACCTTCTATTGAGATAGCATTATGTAAACGATGTTTGTTCTGCAAAATTATTTGCAAAAATTGTTACCATGTTACTAAGAAACGGAATTAAATCCAATGAGCTCATACAGTAGATTTATTTAAAAAAATGATATCATGTTGCTAAGCAACGGAATTAAATCCAATGAATTTATATAGTAGACAATTTTTATTAATTTTTTTTCGATACTAAAGAAAGGTATATATACATTTTATCAGAATTGTGTTTTTTACTGGATTATATCCATTACGGCCTTTGGGTTTAAAGATTACGGGAAATAATGATATTTTCAAATCTATATATTGTAGTACGGGTATATTTTCCAATAAACGGGTATAATCTTCTAATCTACGAATATATAAGTAGTACGAGTATAATTTCTTACGAGAATATAAGTAGTACGGGTATATCTTATAATACAATTTTAGCGCTTTTATTTTGGCATTCAATAATTTCATGTTTTCTGAAAATTTGCTTAGAAACGGGGTCAGAATATTTTATTCTTCAGATCTGCTTGTGAAGATTATTTTGTATAGCAGGAACATAAAATTTTAAACTTATTTTTGTGATCATTAATTTAAATATTTTAATATAATGTTTTGAATAACAACGTCATTTAGAATACTATAGGAATTTGCATATATATATTGCATATTTCGTTCGAAGAACGGGTATAATGCCAGTATTGGAATAATTTATAAATATCAAAATAATAAAAAGGTGAAATTAGGAATTCTCTTTTAGAGACAATCCATAATTTACAGTAATAGTTTCCAACGTAAAAATATGCTAAGGATACTAAGATATGTATTTGCCTTTCTGCATTACTGAAGAGATCCTATTTGGCATTTACTCCTACATTGTGATGCAAAACTAAATTATTTCGTACACTGGAGAGAATCATATTAGCGTATAAATATCCTGACAAACTTTTCAATAATGGTTTTGAACATTTTGGCCTACTGACAAGTTAGAACTTATCTACTTATAGAGTTTATCGCAAAATATATCTATTGAAAAAGAGAGAGGGAGAAGAAAGTTTTTTTCCTGAGCATAGCACGTTTTTTATAAAGATATTTTTTTCGACTCGAAGGAAAACGAAACTACCATTAGGCGTAATAGGAAGCAGAAGGCTAAAGTTGTTTAGAAAAACAATTTTAAATTGTCCATGACTGTTGAAAGAACATCAAGAATATATAAGGCTAAAATGTTTTGCCATTACTTTTATAGTTCTCTTCAGAAGCACAATGAAGAGTAGTTTTCGAAAATGATTTTGCCAACAATGTTTAATAATGCAGCGAAATCTGCTTAAGACGGAATAACACAGATATAAACGTATGATTAATAAGTAGTATTCTAAGATAGTTTGCCAACCACATCAATATAATTACCATTGTTTATAAACGCAGTTACATAAGCAAAACATGTTCAGTAATGAAGAAGCTGCCACGCTGTTTTACTTTCCCTGTAAATTGAAAAAGTATTGGAACCGTGCCGAAAATCGCAACTCGAGTTTTCGACGGATCTACACGTTTCGAGCACTCTAGGGTACAAAAAAATTATTTTTAGCGTGACGTCTGTGTGTGTGTGTGTGTGTGTGTGTGTGTCTGTGTGACTGTCTGTCTGTGTATCCACTCTAGATGAAAAACTAATGTATCAAATTTCCCCAAATTTGGTAGATGTTACTTGTGAGTGACCTTGGTTCTGATTAAATTCTTGTACAGTTCGGAAAAAACAGTACCTGCATTCTTCTGCGAAATGGCCCGTGACAATCGTATCTATTCACTCTATCTAAAAATAATTGACCAAATTTCACAAAATTTAGTAAATGATTTACTTGCATGTTATTCTGGTGCTGATTAGATATTGGCACCATTCGAAAAAAAAATGAATCTGCCTGGTTTTGCAAAATGGACCGCAAAAATCGTCAAAATCTAAAATAAAAGACAATTTATGCTGAACCGTATCAATTGAATGCTTGTTTTATACGTAATTTTTGAAGATGAGAGGAAAAAGATCAACCTCATAGCTCTAGAAAAAATCGTCTCGAGATATTGTAGTTTTTCACATTTTTGCTACGTCCTGCATCTTTCTTGCCAAATGGTCTCCAACTATCGGACTAAATCGTCAACATTCCGGGATGGTTGCAATCGCCTTCCCACAACGTCCCAAATGTGCTCTATGGGAGAGAGATCAGGAGACCTACTGGCCAAGGAAGTGTTGGGCAAGCTTGATGACAATTCATAGCAACACGTGCCGTGTGTGGCCGGGCATTATCTTGTTGAAAAGTAAGTCCGGGGTGTCGCAAAAGGAACTGTAACACAACCGGTTGTAGAATGTTGTCTACGTACTGCTGTGCTGCCAGTGTGCCAGAAAGACTACCAAAGACGTAAGATATCCGCAGTCGAAATGCAACAGAAATTTTGACCACAGATTCAGAATAGCTCCGTATATACACCTGCTGAATGCGCAGTTCCGATGCGCTGGAGCTCCCACTATTTATTTATTGCACACCAAATTTTATTTATTTGCATGTTCGCTCAAAATGTCTTTGCATACGAAATTTCATTACAATCGGACAACTCCTTCTTGGTGCTGCGATTTTTTTGTTATAGAGTATACATAGTATAATGTATAAGGAAAGTATTGTGACGGGGTCGAAAATTCGAATTCGAGTTTCCGATGAGAGAGCACGTTTCAAGCATCCCTGATCACGAATCGAACATTTTTTAGGGGATGTCTGTGTGTGTGTCAGTGAGTCTGTGGAATGGATATCTCACGAACGAATGGAGCAATTCAAATGAAATTTGGCACAAAATTACAGTCCGTGAATACTGGAAGCCTATTGTTCTTAAACACAATCGAATGTTCAGAACCCCCTTAAATTTTCGAGTGAAATTTTGAAAAAATCATCAAAAAGTCAAAACCTTTAATAAAGTTATGCAAATAGACATTTCTTATGTAATTTTTCCTTAGAAAACGATTGACATAAACTTTAGAACGCTAGCATGAACCGTTCTCAAGATATTGTACATTTTCAAGTAAATATATAAAAAAATCCCATAAATTAAAAGAAATATTAACTGTTGAGAAACCTGTTCAATTTTCGTACGTAATATCATGCGATAAATTTGGTGACATCATTCTCATGGATCTATAGTTAGTTCCATTCATGAGAAAAGATACTTTGGGTAATACTTTTGTATTTGAACGCCAATTTTCATTTATCTGCTATAAGAATAACTTATTTCCCCGTCCATAATGCTTGGCGAGATTTTGGCGACGAATTTGGCGGAATGCCGGCAACTTGGCGACTTTTTTAAATGTTGCTAAATTAACGAATATCTTGCCAAATGGATATAAATGACGCTAAATCAATGAAAATGCCGACTAATTGATGAAAATTCGATATCTTGGAAAGAATATAGGTATCTACTATAAGGAAAACCTATTTTTTTTTACTATAAAAGTAGTAAATTCATTGCATCATATAAGGAAAGTCATGTGCTGCCCACATCAAATCTTTTCTATTATTATTAATGATACTGGTTGATTTTCTTCCATTAATTTTATAAATGCTAAATTTATGATATTTACAGCGTGTTTTATTTATTATAGAATAGCGAAATTTCTCTTCGGAAATGTCAGAAACATAACCTTGGATCTAAAGCTTCTTTACATCGACGTTTTAAAAGCAGACGTCATTTAATTATATCAAGATTACGTCATTTAATTATATAAAGAGAAAATGAATTTACGTCTGTAGGAAAAGTCGCGTGCTGCACAGATCGGATTTTTTATTTTCCCCACAATACAGGGTTGATGTATGGGGAAGGTATTGGAATCGTGTCGAAAATCACAACTCGAGTTTTCGACGGATTTACACGTTTTGAGCATTCTAGAATCCGCATATGCCAACTTTTTGTGCAGTATTCATAATGATAATATAACACGAAATAAAAAACTTTTTAAACTCGCAAAAATAGATTTTCGCATTTTAAACCCTAGTTACTGTGATAATAGCTGTTTGGAATGAGCACGAAAGCTCGTTTGCAGCTGTAATAAATGAAAAGATTTATGTCTTTCGGTAGAGACTGTTCGACCTACCCGAAGGCGTAAGGTACCGGTCTGAACGGTCGGGACAGAGCCACCCAATTCAGACCGGAATCAAGTGGAGGTGACCTCCACAGGGACCGTACCATCCTTCCCCTGCCACTAATCTCTCAGAAGTACTTTCGGACCCACAGATTTAGCGTCCCCGTACTCCGCATAGACACGAAGCCAGTTTGGGCAGAGCCAATAATTGAACTCGAGTCCTCCAAGTGTAATTCCCGTGCCCTAGCCACTGGGCTAATTCACCCAAAATGAAAACATTTGACAATATGAAAATGACCGATTTTCGACTTTAAAAGATCATAATTTTAAAACAAATTCAAATTAAAAAGAAAGAAATCCCATCTAGCCGTGTACGCCCGGGAACCTGAAATACATCTGTACTAAATCTCGCCGCTGTCCGAAGCTTCGAGTTTTCACTACAGACAACACAGACAGACAGACACACAAACATATTTTTTTATTATGTAAGATATCATGTAGATTGAAATCGTATATTTATATCGAATGTATATTTTGGAAAGGATATGGTTAAATTATTTTTTTACTGTTTTATGAAGAAAACATGCCTATCCTGAACGTTGCACACATTCAAGGTGGACCACAAAATGAACGAAATATTCTTGAAAAAGAATTATGAATAACATTGAAAGAAATAAAAATAACACATACAACATTCCAAAAATATTAACAGCGGTCAGCTGTTATGGTTACTTTATTGCAAGGTAATGTATGAAAATTACCCCGAAGCGAACTGTTTTTGCATGAAAATGCTAAATTAATGACATAATAAACTTATTTTTATAGAAGAATAGAGATGAAGTTCTAGCCGCAAGTATGGTAATTGCTAGTCCAAAAAACTATTATGAATATATTATATAAGCAGAGTTGGCGTAATTGTATACGTACATAATTCCAACCGTTTCGTAACACTTTAATAGTATCCGTGAACTACAGAGAATATCGGTAAGATATTTTTGGAATTTATATAATTGGGTTGTTTAGAAAGTAATATAAGTATATCGTAATACGTAATATATAAATAATACATTATTTGTCAAGAAACGTAGTATACGTAATATATGACTTGCACTTGTCAAGGAATGAATTTCACTTTATGTAGTTAATAATTGTCTAACGTATTTGTGACTTTCTAGACTATCCGGAAGCCTCCCTCCTCGTGACTTATAGAAGATTGTGTCTTTGGATATTTATAGTATCGATTACGGAACAGAACCTAAGAGAGCCGGATGTTCGATTCTCACCAGGGGGCGGAGAAAATGGGGAGGGTGTGTGTGTCCAAAAAGAAAACGATCCAGAAGTCTCTTGCTGATTTAGAAGATTGAATTTGTGCACTTTTATAGTATTGACTATAAGTATGCAAACTTAATGGAACAGAACTTAATGGAGCCGAACTTTCAATCCCTCTCCGGAAGGGGCGGAAAAATAGTTTTTTTCGAAAAATATTTTAAAAATTATTCATTGAATCTACTAAATTCTCTTAAAAATATACTGAATTTACTAGCTAGAATTATTTGTTACTATATTACTGAATATTTGCACATGTATAGTATTAACTACGGAATGGAATCTAAATGAACTAGATATTGGATCTTTTTTTTTCTCCCAGAAGCGGAGAAACTTAGTGAGGATCTGAAAGTCTTTCTAGTATCCCTGCAGTGACCCAGAAGAACGGATCTCTGCGTACATACTGGAGCAGAAGCTAATGAAGCCGGATCTTCGACTTCCCTTCAAGAGAAAGTGATGTTTTAAGACCTTTTAGATCATCTGAATCTGAGCACACTTATGGTAACGTTGTAAACAACGTTGCTGCCCCATACGGCAATCGAACCCTGGATATTCGAACTGGCCAGCCGATGCTCTACCGTTGAGCTACTAGGACTCTTATCGTCAAAGTGGTCTCTGAAATGTCCATAGGACAGAACCTACTGAGCCAATTTTCGATAAATAAGACTCTTTTCGACGCTAAGCGCCATATTTTGTTAAACAGAATAAATTTATTAAAATTATTTGTAGTCTGGCTTAACTCTACTGTATCATACCAGAATTCATTTTTAAGCAGTTTTATTTGTTTTGCAAACTTTGCAAGGAAAAACATTAAAAAATTTGTATTGTTCCAAATGTTCCCAATTATAGCATGTTGCTCTTCATTTTACACTTCATTTTTCATCACAATGATTAAAACTATTAAATTTAGTGATCATTGGGTCTTAAATAACCTTATTATGCATGATTATGTTGTGGTAGCCTACTCTGCTGCTGCCAAAAGACGTCCATTGAAGATGCTTGGAACCTGTACCCAAATTACAAGTTCGGAGGGGAAGCTAGCTTTTGTTCTAACCTTATAATGTCGGTCTTGTAAGCACGAGGTCCCGAGTTCGGGCCTGGCGACTCTCAATCCCTACAGTGGTTACCCTGGACATAAGAGCACGAAAAAACCGTCTGTCTCCAACGATCTCACCTCTTAACACGAGATGGCAGCACCACGATGAACCTGAGGCGCTCACCACTCCCTTCCTGCTTGACCACGACTGACGTCACGCCTGAGGCAACACGCTTCCCGACCATTCAGACCCTCAACTGAGTTTCGGATGGGAACACGCGGGGTTTTCTGGAATGGCCCCCCCCTCCTCACCGAAATTCGACCCGGGCTTCTCATCAGGGGGTTGGGGGGTTTTGGACTTTCGATCGCTAAGGTACTTGTGTCACCTTTTGTGGTAAGAACTGATTGCTTACTAAATTTCAGCTTACTAGGCCTTGCGGTTTACAAGATATTTTTGCCCGGACATCGGATTTCACATGCTAATTATATACTATGGATATACGTTTTCGTATATAAAAATTACGGCACGAGACAGAATGGAAATTTAAATTCGGTATTCAAACTTTGTTTTCTGGGAAAATATATACCATCTAATTGAAAAGTGTTCTACATAACAGAAAATACTCTTTTTAAATTAAGTCATGTGTAATTTCGAATGACATTAGTTACGCATGTAACCTGAAATCATAAACCAACTTTATTATATTCAGATATAAACGTATTCTTATACAAAAGTACCACATGAGATATAGAGATTTAAACTCAGTATCAAATTATTTTATATCATATTACTAAAAAGCGTTCTGTGTAACAAAAAATATTTTTTTCAAATTAAGCCATTATGTGTAATTTTGTGTGTCATCGAATACACTTGCAACCAGCAATCATCTAATCAAGCTGCTTTATCTGAATATTCAGATATACACGTTTTCTTCTACAAAAATTACCACTCGAGATTCAAAATAGCCGATTTAGCCCCACAGCAGTGTTCACTTGCTTAAAGCACTCAAAGTCTTTATCAGAACTTATTAAATACCCCCCATAACAATCAGTTGCGCATTTTTCATCTCCGCGTCTTTTAAGAATGTAATTTGGAATAAGTACCTGACGCTTTCAAAATGGCGTCGAAGACCATCTGCCCAAATTGATATAGAACGCCAAGAGATGTCTGGGTGAGATTTTAATGAAGATGCTCTTCTGCTTCTTGATGACTGCAAATTAGGGTTTCAAATGATACGAGGTCCACCTCATTTGGCCTAGGGCTGAGATAGATTTGAAAGCTGTTCTTATTGTTGTTGGACTTCCCCAGCGTATGAATATTGTTCGCGTAATAAGTAACTAGCGAAGAAAGCTCATTAATAATGAAATTCGAGATTGCATGTGGGGTATCTTTTTTCCCATCGTTTTACCTCTGGCTACTGGGTTTCAGTAATTTGCCTAATTGAGCAGCATTAGTCCGTTATTAAGATGAGATAGGAGTAATGTAGTGTTGGCATGCGTATATTTTGAGTAGGAGGAAACATGGTGGGGGGAAACGCTAGCCTCAATTTATCTGCAAATGAAGTGAACGAACTCTATGAACCGCCACAATATTTGCAAATATTTGATATCGTGAAACACGAAAAATATATCCCCAACTTTTAAGGAATGTTTTCATAGAATATTTTTATTTTTTCAAATTATGTAATATAGCATAGAGGAAGTATTGTTTTCACGAAAATTTTCGAATTCGAGATTTTGATGTCAATATATGTATTAAGACCTGCTGAACACGTTTTGACTATTTCTGGAGTGATGTCCGTCTGTCTGATGTCTGCGGTCGATTTCTTGTGCACACGATAGCAGCCACAAATATTAATGGATTTTCACGAAACTTTATATAAGGTTTCGTTATCAAAACATCTAGAACTAAATAGAACATTTTTAAATTCAAGCAAAAACTTCGAAATTTATTCAAAATTTTATATTTTTTGAAGATGGCGGCATAGGACAAAATTTGATATAATCATGTATAAAGAGGTTATTTATGCCTGAATGATCGAGAGACTTAATAGTTTCAATCATTGTGAAAAATAAAAATAGCCGCTGTATAATTTTTTTTGTTCGTGACGTCATTAGCTGCTCTTGGGGGCAAGTTACCCCCCCCCCCCCCGGGAGGGTGCATTGCCAAGTATGGTATCAATTGAAATATTTTTTCAAACACTTTGAAGTGAAGGATAACACGTTATAGTTGTAATCCTTTGGACACACGATATCGATTTTTCAAAATTTTTCTTGTAAAATTTGAATATATATATATATATATATATATATATATATATATATATATAAATTTTCTGGTGTGAGAAAGTCGAGTTGAACTATATTCCAGTTATTTATATAGGGTTCTTAGGATAGTCGTTAAATATTTTAATAACTCTGTAAGGAATGCTCCATGAGTGTACACGCAAAATCTGTTTACTGTAAAGTGATCATGCACGATCGAAAAAAGGGATTGCAGTGCTCCTAGTGGAAGAATATAAAAAGTTAAGGTAACAAACTCGACAGAAAAGTGAGATGGAATAAAAACGTCAACTTCATAGAGGGTTATTTAATGAGTAGGAATAGTCGTCATCAGAGGGCAAATATATAGAAATGTATAGAAAAATGTATAGAAAATATAGGGCAAATGTATAAGATAAATGTATAGAAAATAATAAAGACCAGTCAAAAAGTCACATCATTAGGGACTGTAACACGGTGATAGATGAAACGCTTGTCAAAGTACACGGTCATATTCTTCCTCGACTTCAAATGCGTATTGATGTTAATGGAAGGTATTTTGGACAGGCTGTACATTAGATTCCTCTGCATGCAAGTGTTGCTTATTTTAGCTTTTCAATTTAGGATAGGTAAAATTTAGGATAGGACAATAACCACATTGTGTTAAATAAATGCTTTCAGCAACAACTTTATTGTCGATATTCCTACTCATTAGGCAATGAAATTTGAGTTTTCTTCAACAAATGTCACACAGAAATGCACTTCGATAGAAAGATCGTGAATTTCTGTGCACAGAAATACACAGAAATGCACGATCTTGATTCCTTTGAAGCCTTCCATATCCAGAAAAATTCCAGTAATTTAGTTAATGACTGGTCCAGTACTCCCATTTTGTCCGCCGTCTAGCAGAGAGCCCTGTAAACGCCTCTTTTCTTCTTTCTATTCTTTTGGGGCTCTTATGTGTCGTTTTAACGTATTTTTCATCTTGTTGGGTCTCATTTACTCATGTTCTGATTCAACTCGTCTTGTCAGGATATTCTTGTCGTGTTTTGGTGCACGCCAATCTTGCGTGTTATTTCTCGTTTTGGATTGGCTGGACTGTTCTTCATTCTGCTTTCTGATTAGCTCTCAATTAATCGATGTCTTGGGTATATAATCCCCTATGCTTCTTCTTTTCGTGCCCGTTGCTTTTATAGATTTTGGGTTTGTTGGTTCTCTTACTTTTTTGAAGGGGATCCAGCACATCCTCGAAACAGCTGTATGAGGCATTATTGTGCTATTTGTGCTTTCATACGTCGCTTAAGTTTTCCTTCTATTAGACAATGGTCTACAACATGGTGGGCTTTTGACTTTCTTCTTTAACCTCTGTTTGTTACAGAGTTCGTCATCCTAACTTTTCAAGTTATCCGCTAGTGGTGCTGCAATCACTTTTTTCGATGAGGCATTGGTAAAAATATTTTTGAAGTAATGGCTGTAAACGTATTCTTAGTAGAAATATTATGTATCGTACATACTTGAGTATGTACGTTATCCTAACTTTTCAAGTTATCCGCTAGTGGTGCTGCAATCACTTTTTTCGATGAGGCATTGGTAAAAATATTTTTGGAGTAATGGCCGTAAACGTATTCTTAATAGAAATATTATGTATCGTACATACTCGAGTATGATTTGAAAATTTTTGAAAAAATAAAAACTCTAAACTGGGTGGGGATCATTTCATACACAGGGATATAATAAGTATTTTTATTCCGCCTTAATAAGAATGTTTTTGGACCGAAATTCGTAAGTTAATTTTCTTTTGCTTTAAATATCTTACTTTTAATTTTTTTTTGTTAATACAAGAGTTTAAAGACAAATATCATTCTTACCTTCTATTTAATTGCGTGAAAAAAAAAATACCTACACGGCTAGTATGTACAAAATTTCAGTTGTAATTTCCGGCAAAACGTAGTGGTGACGTTGAAGAAATTCTGCACTTCTAATTGTGCTCGTTTATTTTAATTGATAAAAGAACTGTGTGTGTTAAAAGAAAAATAGCGAATTTTACGGAAATTAGAACGTAAGTAGAAGATTCTCTAAAGTTTCTAGAAAGATCTGAACATTTATTTTGAGAAAAAAAAATGTTTAAAGGGAAGCGAGTCAGTAGCTTAGTGTCATAATTATGTTATGTTATTCTATTTTATTTATTATGGAAAATTATTATGTTTATTTATTATGTTAATGTATTATGTTAAGTAATGCTATTTAAATGTTTTCAAATATATCAGTTAGTTTTTTGGGAGGATGACATATACGCTGCTCTCAGAATTTTACCAATTATTTCTCCCAAAGCAAGAGGCGGAGAGTGCGATATATTGATGAGTATATAGGGTCTTATATAGGGCCTATATATATATACATATATATACGTATATACATATATATATATATATATATATATATATGTATATATATATATATATATATATATATATATATATATATATACGTATATACATATATACGTATATACATACATACATATATATATATATATACACACATATATATATATATATACATATATATATATATGTATATATATATTATTATTAGTATTATTATTATTATTCTTTCTATTAGCCAGTATACAGTGCCAATGGGGTCTATATTATATTTAAATACTATCGCCATTGTCAGAAACTGGCTATTCTTTCAGTTTTAATTCGGATTATATGACTGTCCTGAAGAGTGTGTAATTCGCAATTAACCATCATGTTTTATGTAGTTTCAACTGATTGTTCTCCATGTCTTGATTTTTTAGCTTGAGCTAGTTGTTAATGCCTTTACTTATTTTTGCCATGTTTGCTCTTTCATATTTTTATATATTTATCTATTTAATAATGATTTTTATATACTATTATTCCCCTCATCCCCTTTTTCCATTTTAGCGATAAGTTACAAACTGTTTTTATCCTTATTCTTGGTCTATAGTTACTTATTTGTAACGTATTTGCCATATTGTACTTACTGTAGTTTATGCATAGTTTTCGATTAATATCAATCTTTTATCTCCCCCTCTCTCTCTCTCTCTCTCTCTCTATATATATATATATATATATATATATATATATATATATATATATATATATACATGTATATATATATATATATATATATATATATATATATACATATATATATATATATACATGTATATATATATATATACATGTATATATATATATATGCATGTATATATATATATATATATATATATATATATATATATATATATATATATATATATGTATATATATATATATATATATATATATACACACACATATATATATATATATATATATATATATATATATATATATATATATATCTTCAATGAAACTACGCATGTCAGGCATAAAACATAGAAGCGATAACCTAAGCAATTTTCTTTATCCTTGTGGCTCAATTATTAATATTAAATGCCATTATATGAAGAGAAAATTAAATGCAACATAAAGGCATGAGTTGAATTAGAAGATTATGGTGTGTTCAGAAATATAAAGAAAATAATTGAATTGTTTATGATGAAATGACGACGCAAGCTGTGTGACATCTCATTAGAGTAATAGCTCAAAAATAATTTTGGGATAATGCCTGTTGCCAGTAAAATTCAGTTTAATGTTAAATTCCTACGTTGCCACAGTTTTCATCATATAAAAGCATGTCGAAGTTTTCAAAAGTTTTAGTATAGAAAATGAAAAAAATATGGAAAGTGGAACACGTCTCTTACAGAAAAAATATTTGGAGTATGAGTATCCACTCCATTTTCACTATTCATCTTCCATAGCGTTTAATTATTTTTGTATCACAATCGTTATTAGAGTGAAAAAAATATGATATACCTTTTTAGGAATTGCCCTCTTTTAAAATATTTCCTTTAAAGTATTTAATTCTTTTTTCAAGTTGGCAACAGCTTAGTGATGTCGATGGATGCGTTTGGCTTATCTATGTTAAAAAAATCTATTTTGATTTAGCCTATTTAACTATTTAGATGCACAAAATTGGAAAATATAGTAATTAAGTATTGGATTCTAACTATGGGTTACAGCAATTTCGTTCAAAGTATATAGCCAAAACCATCAGCATTGCAATATAGCTACTACAGATATTATAGCCAAAGCACAATTTTTGTATAAATAATCTGTGCGTTATTTCTATGTAAATAGCCAAAGCATAATTTTTGTATAAATAATCTGTGCGTTATTTCTATGCAAATAGCCAAAGCATAGTTTTTGTATAAATAGTCTGTGCGTTATTTCTATGTAAATAGCCAAAGCATAATTTTTGTATAAATAATCTGTGCGTTATTTCTATGCAAATAGCCAAAGCATAGTTTTTGTATAAATAGTCTGTGCGTTATTTCTATGTAAATAGCCAAAGCATAATTTTTATACAAATAGCCAAAGCATAATTTTTATATAAATGGCCAACGTATAATTTTATATAAATAGCCAAAGGATAATTGTTGTATACATAGCCAAGGAATAATTTTTATACAAACAGCCAAATCATAACTCTTATACAAATAGCCTAAACATAATTTTTATACAAATATACTAAAATATAATTTTTATATGAATGGTCAAAGCATAATTTTAATATAAATATTCAAAGCGTATTTTTTTATACAAATAGCCAAAGCATAATTTTTATACAAATAGCTAAAGCACCATTTTTCATAAATAGCCAAATAATCATTTTAATACAAATAGCCAAATCATAACTTAGCCAAATCATAATTTTTATATACATAGCCAAAGCGTAATTTTTGTACAAATAACCAAAGCATAAGTTTTTATACAAATAGCTAAAGCATAATTTTATATGAATAGTCAAAGCATAATTTTAAAATAAATATCCAAAGTATAATTTTTATATACATAGGCTTATAATATTGAAACAATATAATTCTATAAAATGTTCGATTTATCTATGGCATATGCAAAATTTCGAAAATTTATAAATTGAAGATATAAAGAAAATATTACTACAAGAATTATAATGGCTTATTTGACGAGTAACATGGCATATTTACAGATTTGACTTTCAAATGTTACATCACGCTCTACTGGGTATATAAAATTGCTATTTAATATATTCATACTTCATATTGTCAGACGCATATGTGATATAAGTATCAGAAAAATATCGTTTGAAGTGGGTCCAGTCGACTTTCTCATACATACATATTCCATAGTGACTTTACTTGTATCACAATCATATTTAAAATGGGGGGGGGGGGAGTGATATGTAAAACTAATGTGGGCAGCAGATGACTTTCCCTACAAAATGTAATGACTTTACTTCTTTGAATGGGCATTTAATGGATATCTTCTGAAATAACTGACTATGAGTGAATTCTTGGGCGTCATAATGCAAAAGTAGAACATGAAGTGTCTTCTCTAGTAAATAGAATGAACTAGATACACGAGAATGATGTTAACACATTCGTTGCATGATATTGCATGCAGAAAGTGAATCTGTTGGAGGATACTTATTAAATTTCAAATTTTAAGTATTTTTTGTTATAAATTCATGTGAAAAACGCGCAGTATCTCGTGAACGGTTTATGCTAGTGTTCTAAAATGGGTATCATTCATTTTCTAATGGAAATGTAAGCCAGAAGCAAATAATTATTTAGTTATCATTATTGAAGGTCTTTGATATATATATATATATACGTATATATATATATATATATATATATATCAAAGACCTTCAATTCACGTATATATATATTATCAGACCTTCAATAAAAATATATATATATATATATATATATATATATTTATATATATATATATATATATATATATATATATATATATATATATATATATATATAAATACAATAGCTTTGCGCCTTTTAAGTGTGATTTCAGATGATTTTATAATGTTGTATTTCAAGGTGTTTTCATATTATATATATATATATATATATATATATATATATATATTTATTTTTTCAAAAATTCCTTCAAAAATTTAAGAAGTGGGTGTCTTTTGAATATTAAATTGCGTTTAAAATCATTAGGCTTCCAGTATTCAGTGATTGTAACAATTTTACTAAATGATTTCTGACACACACACACTCATACACACGCATACATATATTCATACCCATAGACTTCGAAACCATTCGATTCCAGTTCAGGAAGGCTCAAAACATGCTCTTCCGCCAAAAACTTAAATTCCAATTTTCGACACCGTCACAATACATTTCCTATGCATTATACTATGTATATAGGGAAAGTAAAAAGATGTATACTTTCAAATTTCGTTTTCAAGTCTCATTCTTTTAAAATATTCCGCAAAATGTATATAACAGTTTCTGTATTCAGTCTGACAGCAGCTTAGCGATGCCAATAGATTGAAAGTATTTAGCTTATCTGTGTTAGAACAATTTTTTTTTATATTATTAATAAGTCTCTAGAATGACTAATTTTCAAAATTGTTAAAAGTTCAGCCCAGTCGGTGATATAGACTCATTTGAGCTGATTGCTATTAATAAAGCCTATTTTAAAGTTCACAGCGATGTGCAAGCTACATTTTTACCACAGAAATGATAGGACACAGGAAAATGATGATAAGATTTCTAGCACTATCTTTTTACTTTTCTTATATACATAATGTATAAGGAAAGTATTGTGACGGGGTCGAAAATTCGGATTCGAGTTTTCGACGGGAGAGCACGTTTCAAGCATCCCTGATCACGAATCGAACATTTTTGAAGTGATGTCTGCGTGTGTGTGTGTGTGTGTGTGAAAGTATGTGTGTGTGTGTGAAAATATGTGTATGTGTGTGTGTGTGTGTGAAAGTATGTGTATGTGTTTGTATGTGTGCGTGTGTGTCAGTGAGTCTGTAGAGACGATTTCTCACGAACGAATGGAACGATTCAAATGAAATTTGGGACAAAAATCACAATCCGTGAATACTGAAAGCTCTATTGTTTTAAAACATAATCGATTGTTCAGAACCCTCCTAAATTTTCGAGTGAAATTTTGAAAAAATCACCAAAACGTCAAAACCTTTAATAAAGTTACGCAAATAGACATTTCTTACGTAATTTTTCCTTAGAAAACGATGGACATGAACTTTAGAACGCTAACATGAACCGTTCTCGAGATATTGCGCATTTTTCAAGTACATTTATCAAAAAATCCTATAAATTAAAAAAAATATTAACTGTTAAGAAACTTGTTCACTTTTCATATGTAATATCATACGATAAATTTGCTGACATCATTCTAGTGGATCTACCTCGTTCCATTCACGAGAAAAGATACTTTGATTAATACTTTTGTATTTGAACGCCAATAGTCATTTATCTGCTATAAGAATAATTTATTTCTCCGTCCATAACGCTTGGCAAGATTTTGGCGACGAATTTAGCGGAATGACATTTTAAAATGTTGCCAAATTAACGAAAATCTCGCCAAACGGATAAAAATGAAGCTAAATCAATGAAAATGACGTCTAATTGAAGAAAATTCAATATCTTGGAAAGAATATAAGTATCTACTATAAGAATAACATTTTTTTAACTGTAAAAGTAGTAAATTCATTGCATTATATAAGGAAAATCGTGTGCTGCCCACATCAGATTTTTTATTATGGTAACTATTATTATTTCTTCAACGAGAATACTATAACCAAACGCTTAAATTTAAGGCATTTCTTTTAATTGCGAGAATTATAAAATATACTACCTTGTTCGATTTTTAAAAGTAGTATATCTAAAAAGAAAAAGTATTTTGAAGCGCCGTTTAGAATGAATCGTCATACCTCACAGCCATGCATTCAAAAGGTTGGAATATTTTTTAACATTTTCAGGATTAAAACCTTTGTTAAAGTATTGAACACACGCAGAGAGACATTATTCTAAAAAGGTTAAAAGCGTGTCCAGAAACTCTCAAAGTTGTATTTTTGTCAAAATATTGAATTCGAAAACTTTCGGAAAAACAATAATTTTTCTACATAGTATGAAAAGTTAAAATTAATGGATCTACAATAGACAGCCTCATTCGACTATTGCTTGTGCTGAGAAAAAAAATTGACAAATCGACTCATATATCATATATAATCAATCGACTCATATATCCTTAATCGACTCATATATCTTTTTACATAAACGATATTAACAGTATCCAAAATTTCATTTTTCTTTCCTCTGAAGCCTAAGAAAATCCCTATGATGTGGAGATTATATTAGAATTTTGTACCTATTTATAATGACTCCAACGGAAAAAAGCATTGTAATTAATTTTCTTATTTCGTTCGAAGCAAAAATAAATTAATAGGACAGGATTAAGTATATTTCGAAAGAACATTTTTTGATTTTGCTCGTAACACATATATGGAGATTGAAATTTTAATAAGCAGCTGGGGTGAACAAAGTTCATTAATATTGAAGCTATATGTGGGTTATTACGAAAAGTAATTACTATTGTGATGTGTTTCCTTTGATACAGAGAATAGTTGGTGTAAGTTGACAGAAAAAAAAATAAGGTAACAAGTATATATATATATATATATATATATATATATATATAATATATATATATATATATATATATATATATATATATAATATATATATATATATATATATATATATATATATATATAATATAATATATATATATATATATATACATATACAAATTCGATGTTATTTTAAATGAACATGATGAAACAAATATCAGAGGCACATCATTATGTTATATTCAGCTATGTTATTTACAGCAAAAATTAATCATGATAGAATTTAATTACAATAGGGAGAGTGGGAAAAATCTTCGCATTAAAGACATTTCTAGTGGTTATGTTTCCGATACCAACAGGACTATGAGAAACACTTAAATGTCATAATCTTACATTTTGTAACTAATTAATTTCTTTAAATTACGGAATCTTAAAAATAAAAGCATGGATACACATGTTTATTTCCCAAAACAATTATAAGTATTCTACAGCTAGACGAGCAGACGCTAGAGCTTCAACATTTTAAAAATTTCATACTTACAGTTTAGAAAAATATAACTTTGAAAGCACAATAATAGACATCAAAGGATTTTGTATCACTTACCTAAAACAGAAAGACAAAAATTGTAAAATATAATACACACTATGTAATTATAATACTAAATCATGAAGATTAGCAAAAATATAGAAAGTAAATTAAGAGATAGGAAAAAAAATTAAATGTATGCTAATTTTAAATGTAATTTTTGAAAAAATAAATAGTCGAATGAAATTACTTCTAGTATGCCAGGAAGTATAAACTCAGGGTAATTCTTTTTGTTTTTCAATTACGACAAGTTGGCGTCATTCAAATATAAGTCACGTCATCAAGTGATACACAGAGTTATTCAAAAGTTGCAAATTTGATGTTATTTTAAATAAGTAGAGTATTAGACCAGATTATAAAAGCTAAAATATCTGGAGTGAAAGTTTCCAACTTTCTCGTATATACATATTCTGAGTGTTTAAATCTATTTGTATCATAGCTATTTTTATAATGAAATAATAGATTGTTAAGATTTATCTTTTTCAGATTTCGCAACTAAATTATTCTTTTAAAACATTTCACAGAAATTATTTAAAAGTTTATATTTTCAAAGTGGCAACAGTTTAGTGACACCGATGAATGCATTTGGTTTTTCTGTGTTAATATAGACGCTATTTTGATTCCTTTAACATCCACAGCATAGCTCAAATGATAAATGTCCTCCATATACAACAATAGATATTACCATCATTGTTACTAGATCTATCGTTGATTTCTGTAGGAAACAATGCTATGAAAATATTGCAATTCGAATTATTCGAGTTGTAATCTGGAAAATTATTAAATGTACTATATATAATTCTAGGTTTTTATTTTATGTATCTAAACACAAAGTTTAATAGAGGTACGAGTATTCGTTCTTGAGTTATCATATCCACTCTCTCTCTCTCTCTCTCCCACACACACTCTTTCTCTCTCTCTCCCACATACACTCTTTCTCTCTCTCTCTCACACACACTCTTTCTCTCTCTCTCCCCCACACACTCTCTCTCTCTCTTTTTCTCTCTCGTACATACATACACGCACTTTTCCCCTCGCCCTTCATCTCTCCCTTTCTTCCCCTGATACACACTCTCCCTCGCCTCTCTCTCGCACACACTTACTCAGTCAGACAGACGGACATATTACTTTCCTTGCAATACATGGTAATGTATAGGGAAGGTATTGGAATCATACCAAAAATCGCAACTCGAGTTTTCGACGGATCTACACGTTTTGGGACCTCTAGAATACGAAAAAACTATTTTTAGCATAACGTCTGTGTGTGTGTCTCTGTGTCTGTCTGTGCAGTGTATGTATCCACTCTAACTAAAAAAAACTAATTGTTCGAATTTCATAAAATTTGGTAGGTAAGTCACTTGTGGATGACCCTGGTGCTGATTAGATTTTGGTATAATTCGGGTTAAAAGAACCTGCATTTTTTTTTGCGAAATGACCAGCAAAAATTGCCTGTATCCACTCTAACTGAAAAACTAATTGACCAAATTTCACAAAATTTGGTAGATAAGTCACTTGTGGGTTACCCTGGTGCTGATTAGATTTTGGTTTGATCCGAAACAAAAAATCCTACTGTTTTTTGCGAAATGACCCGCAAAAATCATCAAAATCTGAAATAAAAAATCTGATGTGGGCAAAACATGACTTTCCTTATATAATGCAATGAATTTACTACTTTTACAGTAAAAAAAAATAGGTTTTTCTTATAATAGATGCTTATATTCTTTCCAAGATATTGAATTTTCGACAATTAGTCATCATTTTCATTGATTTAGCGTCATTTTAATTCATTTGGCGAGAATTTCGTTAATTTGACAACATTTCAAAAAGTCGCCAAGTTGGCGACATTCCGTCAAATTTGTCGCCAAAATCTCGCCAAGCTTTATTGACGGAGAAATAAGTTATTCTTATAGCAGATAAATGACTATTGGTGTTCAAATACAAAAGTATTACTCGAAGTATCTTTTCTCATGAATGGAACGAGCTAGATGCACGAGAATGATGTCACCAAACTTATCGCATGGTATTACAAATGAAAAGTGAACATGTTTCTCAATGGGAAATATATTTTTTTTATTTTATTTGACTTTTTGATAATTTTTTTGAAAAATGTGCAATATATCAAAAACGGTTCATGTTAGCGTTCTAAAATTCATGTTAATCGTTTTCTAATGAAAAATTACATAAGAAATGTCTATTTGCGTAACTTTATTAGCGGATTTGATTTTTTGACGATTTTTTCAAAATTTCACTCGAAAATTTAGGGGGGTTCTGAACATTCGATTACGCTTAAAAACAACAGCCTTCCAGTGTTTACGGATTGTGATTTTTGTACAAAATTTCGTTCGAATCGGTCCATTCGTTCGTCAGTTATCGTCTCCACAGACCCACTGACACACACACACACACACACACACACACACACACACACACACACACACACACACACACACACACACAGACATCACTTCAAAAATGCTCGATTCGTGATCAGGGATGCTTGAAACATGCTCTCCCGTCGAAAACTCGAATTCGAATTTTCGACCTCGTCACAATACTTTCCTTATACATTATGTATATAAGGAAAGTAAAAACTATATTCTCAAATACATTAATCAAATGCTTGTTTTATATGTAATTTTTGACTATGAAAAGAATAAGATCAGCCCCATAACTCTAGGGCTAGCCGTTCTCGCGATAATTTGCTTTTTCGCATTTTTGCTACGTCGGTTTTGAGAATAAGTCCAGTTACCAAATGAAAACGAAAGCTGAATTAAAAGCGTAAATTCAGTGTAATTTCAATTAATTATGCGAGTTATTTAATGCAATTAAACTCAATTTAATGAATTATATTAATGAAATAAAGTGAAAATGGATTTGAGTGTGCAGGGAAAGTCATGTGTTGCTCACATCAGATCTTTTTAAAAAAGTGTTCAAGATGTGCCCAGCAGAGGTTAAACCGTGGTTATTTGTGAAAATAAAAACTCGAAAAAATTTCGAGTAAAACAACACTTTATAAAATAATGAGAACTGATATTAACAGCACTCAGCCAAAAGCCGGGATCAATTCCAGGCCTTCCGTATTTTACCTGGACGTGCTACACATTACACCACTCTGGGTCTGTAAGAAGATTACTAAAACCTTGACAGTATCCATGTCATACATTATCTAAATAATTACAAAATTTGCTTTTGTCTTTCCAGACCGTCCAGAAGCCTCTTTAAACCTAGACCTAGAAGGCTAAATATTTGCACATTTATAGTATCTTTTAAAGAACAGAACTTAACGGAGTCGAATAATCAAATTCCTCCCTAGGAAGGGCAGCAAAAAAAATTAGTTTTTTTCAAGATTATGATATCCGTATATGTTTTAGAACCTCTTGAACACGTTTTGACTATTTTTAGACTGATGCCCGTCTGTCTATATGTCTGTTTGTGGTCGATTTCTTGTATACACGATAGCTGCTACAAATATTGATGAACATTTTATATCCAGCTTTGCTTACGTAAAATCTAGAACTAGATATAATTTCTTGAAATTCGAGTGAAAACTTCCAAATGTATTCGAAATTTTATATTTCCTTAACATGGCAGCTTAGAACAAAATTTGGCATAATTATGCATAAATAGCTGTTATTTATGGTTCAATGATCACGAAACTTAACAATTTCAACCTTTGTAGTGGGGCGCGGTAGCCCATTGGTTAGCGCGCTGGAGTTGCACTCGGTAGGCCCGGGTTCGATTCCAGCCACTGCCAAAACTGCCGCCGTGTTCACGCGGAGTACGATCACGTTAAACATGTGGGTCCGTAAGTCCTTCCGAGAGGTTGGTGGTAGGGGAAGGAGGGTACGGTCCCTGTGGATGCCTCCCCCACTGGGTTCCGGTCCAAATTGGGTGGCACTTCCCGGCCGTCCAAACAGTTACCTTACACCTTTCTGGTAGGTCGGACGGTCTGGGTCTCAACAACAACAACAACAACCTTTGTAGTGAAACACAGCTGCGATGCAATTTTTGTATTCTGACGTCATTAGTTCCCTCGGTAATGGGGGAAGTATATCCCCCTGAAGGGCTGATACATTGCCAAATGTAATACCAGTCAAAAGTTGGATCAATTATGCAGAATTTTCAGAATTTTTCTTGTAAAATTTGTAAAAGAAAAAGAAATCAGAAGCTATTTAAAAATGGATTCTGATATGAGAAAGTTGAGTTAAGTGACACGTCTGTTAATTACTTTCCTTATATACATAATGTATAAGGAAAGTATTGTGACGGGGCCGAAAATTCGAATTCGAGTTTACGACGGGACAGCACGTTTCAAGCACCCCTGATTACAAATGGAACATTTTTGAAGTGATATCTGTGTGTGTGTGTGTGTCAGTGAGTCTGTGGAGACGATATCTCACGAACGAATGGAGCGATTCGAATGAAATTTGGTACAAAAATCTTAATCCGTGAATACTGAAAGCTTATTGTTTTAAAATACAATCGAATGTTCAGAACCCCCCTAAATTTTCGAGTGCAATTTTGAAGATAACATCAAAAAATCAAATCTATTAATAAAGTTACGCAAATAGACATTTTTTATGTAATTTTTTCTTGGAAAACGATTGACATAAACTTTAGAACGCTAGCATAAACTGTTCTCGAGATATTGCACATTTTTCAAATAAATTTATCAAAAAATCCCATAAATTAAAAAAAAAATATTAACTGTTAAGAAACATGTTCACTTTTCATATGCAATATCATGCGATAAATGTGGTGACATCATTCTCGTAGATTTAGCTCGTTCCATTCATGAAAAAAGATACTTTCAATAATACTTTTGCATTTGAACACCAATAGTCATTTATCTGCTGTAAGAATGACTTATTTCTCCGTCCATAACGTTTGGCGAGATTTTGGTGACGAATTTATCGGAATGTCGCCAACTTGGCGACATTTTTAAATGCTGCCAAATTAACGGAAATCTCGCCAAATGGATAAAAATGACACTAAATCAATGAAAATGACGACTCATTGAAGAAAATTCAATATCTTGGAAAGAATATAAGTATCTACTATAAGAATAACATTTTTTTAACTGTAAAAGTAGTAAATTCATTGCATTATAAAAGGAAAGTCATGTGCTGCCCACATCAGATTTTTTTGTATTATGATACAACACATCTCATTTCAGTAAATATAGACAATATAGGATAGGGCTCATTTGAATCCACAGAAAATCTCGTGAGGTTACAGTATTTGAATATATTTTTTATCATTGACATTTCCGAAGTTAACTTCAAATGTTAGTTAGCCATTTCCGATGTGGTTTCATTCGCCGACATTTTAGTGAGAATCGGAGAACAGGAAGTAAGCACAAAACCAAAACAACCGAGCAGAGAGAGAGAGCATTCCTCTCCCTAGTCGGCCGCAACCTGCTCATTAGTGTTGTCGAGCTCACGGCTGCTTCTGCCATAGATCAGGATTTGAGTGAGATCGCGTCAATCTTGGGCACGGTTTTATCCCAATCTTCATGCTTTGCATTCTAAGATACCCTTATAAATTATTTAACGTAGGAAATACACTAGTGTGCAAAATTCAACCTATAAATGCAACGAAAATCAATTGCATTTCAGCAATTAAGTGGCCAATTTGCAACTTAATCTCGCACACCAATGTGCTTAGCGAAATACAACCTATAATAAAACACATTTTTACTTCCTCTACAATACATGGCAATGTATAGGAAAATTATTGAAATCGTGTCGAAAATTGCAATCAACGAACCTACAAGTTTCGAGCACTCTGGAACCCGAAAACACTATTTTTAGAGTGATGTCTGTGTTGCTGTCGTTGTTGAGACCCAGACCGTCTAACCTACCAGAAAGGTGTAAGGTAACTGTTTGGACGGCTGGGAAAAGCCATCCAATTTAGACCGGAACCTAGTGGGGGGAGGCATCCACAGGGACCGTACCCTCCTTCCCCTATCACCATCATCTCGGAAGGACTTACGGACTCACATGTTTAACGTGATCGTACTCGGCGTGAACACGGCGGTAGTTTTGGCAACGGAGGGAATCGAACCCGGGCCTGCCGCGTGCAACTCCTGCGCGCTAACCACTGGGCTACCGCGCCCTAGTGATGTCTGTGTGTCTGTCTGATATATATATCCATTCCAGCTGAAAAATTAATTGACCGAATTTCACAGAATTTGATAGATAAGTCACGTGTAGGTTTGCCATGATGCTTATTAGATTTTGGTACGTTCTGAAAAAAAAAAGAACTTGCCTTTTTTGGCGAAATGGCCCCCAAAATCGTCAAGATCTCAAATAGAAGTCTACATATTCTGAAAAGTATCAATTAAATTAAAGTTTCATATGTAATTTTTGACAACAAAAGAATAGAAGCAACCCCATTACTCTAGGACTAACCATTCGTGAAATATTTCATTTGTTTCGGATTTTTGCAACGTCACCTCTGAAAATACGTCCAGTCTTCAAGTGAAAACGAAAATGGAATTAAAACTGAAAAATTTAGAATAATTTCAAATAATTATCCGCGTTATTTTGGTGTAACTGAACCCAATTCAATGAATTATGAAAGAAAGAAAAGAAGAAAATGATTTTGAGTTTGTTGAAAAGAGTCATGTGCTGCCCACATAAGATTTTTACTTTCCCTATCCTACATAGCATTTTATAAGGAACGTGTTGGATGAGGTCGAATATTGGAACTTCAATTTCCTATTTGCATGTTTTGGGCATTCTAAAATATGAATAAACCATCCATATAGTGACGTCTCTGTGTATGTCTGTATATGTCTGTGTATGCATTCACACGATCTGTCTATTTCTCATTAAATTTGGAAGTCAATGAGCGTTAGGCTTTGGTAAGACTGGAAGAAAAGTAGAACTGGTCCATTTTTAAGAAATGATTTACAAATATCGACAGATACCGTAAGTTTATAACAATAACAGATGCCAGTCTGTATGTTTGTATGTTTATTTCCTGCATAGCAATAAATCTTGCAACATCCACCGACGAGATTCGATTTAGAGGCATCTGAAGTCAGATGACGAAGCACATCAGCAAAATTAAAAAAAAAAATCAAGTAAGTCTTTGAGTTACTTAAAGCTGACTTATCATTTTCAGCGATTTTCACACAAATTGGTTCTTTATGGATCGAATATGTTATCGCTGAGTTTCAATCTTAATGCTATCGTAAAGATCTAAAAGCGCTCTTTCAAATGAGCTTTAAACTGAACCCGTACCATACTATCCCGATTTTTCACAATTTTATTAATAGCTGAAGTTGCAGTTTGGACGCGTATTGTGTTTTATAAGTCCCTCATTATTAAGTCATGTGCTGACGACATCAGATTTTTTTATATTAAAAATTTATAAAAAAATGAGACATATTTACAAAAAAATGAATCATTCATAAAAAAAAACGCCTGGATTTTCACGATGTTCGGAGTTTTAGTCACTGTAGACCCCCCCCCCCCCCCCCTAATTCAATAAAAACCACTCCCCAAAATTTCTAATTTTAGTCGCCTTTCAAATCTTTCTGTCATTTCAGAATAGTATACTGTATTTCTAGTTAAAAGAAGACTAGTAAAAAATATCTTTATTGATCATCTGCAGTGAGAGCGATCCGTTTCGAATTTGTTCCCTATGCTGCTTTCATACAAAATGTTCTTTTCTTACACGGCACTATTCGAATGGCTTGCTCGTGTTGGCAACTTGAAAGTTGAATTTTCGATACTTTTTACAGACGATAGAGAATCATATATTAATGCGCAATCTTAAATGGGGAAAAATTCTAGGTGCATCGTCAGGGACATAAAAATACATGACATGGCTCGAATATTGGATTTTCTTTTGGGACGGAAAATAATAGTTAAAGTTAGAGAGAGTATTTAATAAATAATAAGGTTATTTTATAAAAGGATGCTATTAAATAATAATTTGGTCAATTCATTGTATATAATTACATTACGACAGCGTGTCTAAAATTTAAAGTATAAATATAAAATACTTTAAAATAAAAGTTTTTATTTAATCGCACTGTAAGACGTTAAACACATATTACAAGCCTGAGCGTTTTCGGACGTGAAAAGTCCTTAATAACAGGCATACGATACGAAAAAGATACATTGAGCTTTTTATACCCAGCCAAAAACGCGAACAAATTCTGCATATCATTGATGGCCAAATTACATAAGGAAAAACATGGGAATAAAAAAAACATATGAAATTAAAATTGACACAGCAGAAATAAAATACAAAATAAACACATTTAGATGTTTATTTTGTAATGCAGATGGTGATTCAGTAATGCAAATGGTGATTTTGTTATGCAGATGGTGATGAATGCAGATGGTGATTTAACCTTCAAGGAATAATATTTATGGTAACTCCATCAGTAATTATGACCCTGTATAAAATCTCAGTTTCAAGTGGTGTTTCATTCTTGATTCCTTGAAGGTTAAATCATTAACTGCATTTCTAAACATCTAGATGTTTTTATTTTGTATTTTACTTTTGCTTTGTCAATTTCAATGTTACATGTTATTTATTCCCATACTTTTCTTTGTGTGATTTGGCCATCAATGATATGCAGATTTTGTTCTCGTTTTTAGATGGGTATGAAAATCATGATGTATTTTTTCCCCCTTATCATATGTCTTTGATGAAGGACGTTTTATGTCCGAAAGCACTCAGCTTTATATGTTTTAATATGTTTTAACGTCTTTTTGTGAGGTCAAATAAAGACTTTTATTTTAAAGTATTTTATATTATAGAAGAAAAAAACCAATTTATTGTATTTTATACTGTAGAAAATTGATAAAATATGTTCTATAAATTTCAGTTTTACTTAAGTTCTTTTAAGGGAACTATGTGCAACACTCTACGAAAAAAGATAAAAATATCAATTCTCTCCAATCGAATAGTAATAGCTGTAAATTTAGAATGAATAAGAAAAGTATTAAAGAAATTGGAATTTTAGAATTTTATTTTCACTACATACATACTATAATAAAGGATTGTGAAGGGGTAAACAATTGAAATTTTATGTTTTGACTTAAGACCATATTTTAGGTATTTCTGAATGTGAATCGAACTTTTTTGAAGTGATGTCAGTGTGTTTCTGAAAAAATCAGTGCATTCTATAAAGTTACATAAATAATCATCTTTTACGCAATTTTTCATTAGAAAAGGAATGAGATAGATTTTAGAACGCTAGACCCAACCGTTCTTGAGATATTGCACGTTTGACAAAACCCATTGCACGTTTCCAAATCAATACAAGTTTGGCAAAATATCGCTAACTTGGCAAAATAAAAGGAAACTTCTATTTTAGTCATATGTTTGGAATTGGATATGTAAGCATATTTCTTTACTATGATACTGCCTCCAAAAGCATGTGATTCCGATTATAAAATGTTAGCAGTATTTTTTTTTTTTAAATAAAAATGTTATTCAAGAGACAGCTTTTACTTTCCCTGCAATACATGGTAATGTATAGGGAAAGTATTGGAATCATGTCGAAAATCGCAACTCGAGTTTTCGACAGATCTACACGTTTCAAGACCTCTAGAATACGAAAAACCATTTTTAGCGTGACGTCTGTGTGTCTGTCTGTCTGTGCAGATTTTGTATCCACTATAACTAAAAAACTAATGGACCGAATTTCACAAAATTTGGTACGTAAGTCACTTGTGGGCGAGTCTGGTGCTGATTAGTTTTGGGTATGAATCGGGATAAAAGAACCCGCCTATTTTTGCGAAATGTCCCGCAAAAGCTTGTATCCACTCTAACTAAAAAACTAATGGACTGAATTTCACAAAATTCGGCTGATGAGTCATTTGTGGGTCACCCTGGTGCTGATTAGATTTTGGTATGATTCGGAAAAAAATAACCTGCATTTTTTTGCAAAATGGCCCGCAAAAATCGTCCAAATCTAAACTAAAGTACAACGTATGCTCAAATATATCCATTAAATGCTTGTTTAATGCGTAATTTTTAGCGAAGAAAAGAATAAGACCAACCCCATTAGACTAGGACTAGCCGTTCTCGAGATATTTTAGTTTTCATATTTTCTCTACGCCACCTTTGAAAATAAGTCCGATTACCGAATGAGAACGAAAATTGAATTAAAAGTGAAATAAATTTAATTAAAATAAAGATAACGTGGATATAAGTCTGCAGGGAAAGTCATGTGCTGCCCACATCAGATTTTTTCTTTTTATTTTATTGAATTCTTGTCATATAGAAGGATGTAGGTGAAAATGAAAGTATAGTTTTCTCTGAAATTATTTTTTTCCTATTTGAGCAATCATGGTGACTTTCGTTAGCCGTGACATGGTGACTTATGCGCTTGCGGTACTACTGGGGCGTAGTCAAGTGTATGGGGAAGAAAAATGCATTTTATTTCTATCTTTGTTTTGTTACGTGTCGCAAAAGTGGAGGAAAGGAACGGGTATTTACTCTTTTACGGCTCTATCGTGAACAGTTACTGCAAAAAAAGTGACTGATAAAAAATGTTACTGCTAAAAAGTGACAGATGGCTGCGGGCACTGCAGTTAGCATGCAGGGAGCTTCTTCGACCCAGACCGCCCGATTTACCAGAAGGTGTAAGGTATTCGTTTGGAGGGTCGGGAAGTGCCACCCAATTTCGATCGGAACCTAGTGGGGGAGGCATCCACAGGGACCGTACCCTCTTTCTCCTACTACCAACCTCTCGGAAGTACTTACGGACCCACATATGTAACATGCCCGTACACCCCGTGAACACGGGAAAAGCTTAAACAGAGGCGGGAAACGAGCTCGGGTCGTCAGAGTGCAATCCTCGCGCACTGACCACTGGGCTGTTCCAACCCATACAGGGATCTTAAGAGAGTCCTTAAGTGCCCCAAAACTTTTGTAAGGAACCGTCCATGAGTGTACATGTTAGGACTATCTATAGTAAAGTGACCATGACTGATCGATTAAAATGGATGGCAGTGTCTCTTGCGGTGTATTTGAAAAGTGAGGATAACGAAATTTGCAACGAAGTGACATAGACGAAAAATTCCAATTACAAAGTGGTAAGTATTGTCTAATGATTGTTTAGTATTGTCTAATGAATAGAAATAGGTAGTATAACTATAACAGAAAGCATTTATTTGACACAATTGGGCTATTGGTCAATTTCGATCTTATTCAGGAATGATAAATAAACACTTACATGAAGAGAATTATAGTGTGAGTCTGTTTAAAATTCCTTCCGACGGGATACAATGATCATTTAAATTCCGGAAAGAATATTACCATGTACTTGAACAAGCAATGCAGGTATCACCGTATTACAGGCCCTGATGATAAGACTTTTTGATAGATATTTATTGTCTTTTGTATAAGCGTTATATATTTCGTTCATCGCTGGTGTCGTTTGATAGTTATTAAATAATCACCTTCCCCTTTGTTATCGACATTTTTTTTCTGGATTAGTTGCTAAATTCGTTATCGAAACTTTTTATTCCCCGCTAGGGGCGCTGCAATCACTTTTATTCGATCAGGCTTACTTCACTATAGATACTTTACCGTATTACTTTACCATATTACTTTACACTTTACCAAAGATACACCTAATGTGCATACTTGTATATTTTTCCTCATAAAGTTATTGTGGTACTCAGTACTTTTCTTGCAAATCTGTGTAATAAAAAACGTATACACATCCTCTCTGATTATAAACGATCTCCAAAATGCTACATTTTTAACCCGCTTTGGAATAGTTCTGCAGTAGAATAGTGCAATATATTTATAGTGAAAGGCAGCCCAGTCAAATTAATGTCTATATCGATCTGCGCAAGCGACCCGTTTAGGATTTGTTTGCACTTCATTCCACTTCACTCAAGTATGTTTTTCTTTTCAAACTGTTTGAATAGTTAGCTCGCAGTGCCGACTGGAAAGATAGATTTACGACGGTGCGTTACAGACGATAGAGCAGAATGGAGTAGCATGTAATATCAAATGCGGGAAATTCTTGCCATATTCTAAGGAAAGTTGAAATACATAAAAATACATGACATGAGTCGAATATTGGATTTTAGCGTCTTTAGTTTACCTTTACGAGTACGTACAGGGTGCTTTGAAACAATGTACAAACTTTAATGGGAGATAGGCAAGCTTTTTACATTTATGAATGTATAGCTGCAGACGTTAGAGGGTGTTATTGGGCGGCGCGATAATTGGCTATTTTTACGTCTGACTTACCCGGAAGTGCAAGTTATCTGTTTAGATGACCAGGAGGTAGCTACCTAACTTAGACTGGAATCCAGTAGGGGCGGCAACCAAAGGGACCGTACTATCCTTCTCCCAGCTCATCACATTGCTGATGGACTTTCAGATCAACATATTTATTGTGCCCTATACAGTGGAATAATCGTAACAGGGCGCATCCCGGTACTTTTTAATGTAACCAGGGCAAGCCATACCTCCTTATTTAAAATTAATTTGTTATGTGCCGATCTAAACAAAATGTAACGTAGCATAAGGGCTGCTTCGTTGTATAACAATAAGATAATAATTATTTTATTGGGATACACTTAAGACGAATCTATGCTACTGCACTGCTGTCAACACAAAGCACAAAACAATAAAGAAAAATACTACAGTAGTACTACCATGGAGTTAGAACGAAGGAGATAAAACTTCTATGGTTGAAACGCTTAAAAATGCCATAATGCTTTGAGAATTATAGCTAGGTGTCGCTAGTGTTAGTAAAGTGCCGATTCAGTGGTCGAGCGGTCAGGTGCATGCGTTTCCGTCTGATCGCTGAATTGCCGGGTTGCGGGTTCGAATCCCGCCGGCGGGCATGGATGTTGTCATGTCGAGGCCAAGTCAGACTTCCGCCCTTCGGGGAGACTCTATAAAAGTGAAGCTGCAAATCTCCTCCCCTTCGCCATGGGACACCCTGGGGGGTCTTGTGGACGTGGTGCGTAGGCGCCCCTTCACCACGGGGGAATTAGTAACGAACGAAGTGTTAGTAAAGTAGTTAGTTACTATTGTTAGTTGATATAACAGAAAGGTGTGGTATTCAGTATATGTATTTTTCATTATTTTTAAATGAAGGGTTCTTAGTTATGAGTATAAGTAACCAGTATTCTCTCACAGTCGTAGGATAGAGCACAGAATATAGGGAGATAAAAATAAACTGAAAGTTAAAATAATTTTAAATGCGAGGGAATATCGTTGTTTCATTTCTAATTTGTATTGCACTAATCATTTATTTTTACAAAAATGACAGTTTAAATAAATATTTTAGCCCTTTCGCTATAAAAATACATACAATGCAGGACTATTTATCTTACTACAGCACCACCTAAATTATTGTCTCAAACGATATTGGCGTTTTTTTAATAGGAAGTTTTAACTCCTTACTTTTACCTCCATGGGTACTACACAATGTGTTTGGCGCCTCATCAGTCATGTATACCTTTGCGGTCTTGCTTGCGCTAGCGAAGTTATAATAATAATAATAATAATAATAATAAACTTCATGTTAGCAACTATGGCACCACACTGTGTAGTTAAACATATTTACAACTATAAAAGTTTTATGTCATTGTAATGCACTTTGTAAAGCTCCCCGGTACTATTTATTTTACGATTACACCACTGCGGTGCCCATATTGTGAGTAGACATGGGGAAAGTTTTGTGCGGGTTCGAGGATCGAACTCGAGACTATTGGGTGCGACTCTGCCGCCATAATCTCTACATTATACTGGCCCAGATGTCTGTCAGCTATCTTAGCATTTGTAAATTGCTCCATTTTACACGTACGAAATGCGCGTTGCAAATGACGTTGGAACAAAACAACTAATTTCTGCCCTACTAAATAGCGCCCTCCAGCACCAAAGGGTTACGTCTGCTGTTATACATTCATTAACGAAAAATGTTTAAATGTTTGTTTTAGTATTCTTTATTTCCCATTAAAGTGTGTGCAGAGAGTACTAAATCACCCTGTATATGTAAATGGAAGGTATTATGTGGGGGGTCAAACATTTGATAGTTGGATTTGAGTATTCCTGAATCCAAATAAACCGCTTTTAATGACGTCTGTGTTTGTCTGTTAGTGATTATGAGAGAGCGTCAAAGGAAGGACATACCACTGTTCTGAATGTCAACCCATTATCCACGTATCTAACCATTAAAAAATATTCTCCCTTTTTCTGTATATTTTCTTTTGAATGATTCATTTTTCTTTTTACTTGTTTTTTTATGCACACACTTATACAAATCTTATTGGATTTGCTTTTGCTTTTTGGCTAATTTTAGTTCGTATTTGTCTTAAAATAATTTGGCTAATTTTAGTTCGTATTTGTCTTAAAATAATTTGGCTAATTTTAGTTCGTATTTGTCTTAAAATAATTTGGCTAATTTTAGCTCGTATTTGTCTATAAATTTCCTATGCCCTTCTTGATGTCTTCCGATGAAGGACGTTTGAGACCCGAAAGCGATAATGGCGCTTTAATTTGTATCTTTTCGTCCTAAATTGTGAAAATAAAAACATATATTTATATTTCAATGTTTTTATCTGCTGTGTCGCCATTTATTCGTACAGCTATTTATACACGTCGCCATTTATGTTATTTTTACTTAATGAATTAAGTTTTTTAATAAGACTACGTTCGAAATACTAACTTATTATGGAATGTTTTTGTGTCTGGCTTAAAACATTACTCTTGCTTTCTTTTAACTCGTCATGATCAGTGTGTAGTTATCTGTCTGTTTCAACCTCTTTGATCGTATTTTTGGCACACTTTCTTACGTAGTAGCAGTGTTTATAATTCAGACATACATCCGAGAGGGGGAGGCGATGACTCCCGCAGCCTTCCCCCCCAGAGACATTTTATGTTAATCTAGTTTCTATTTATGTTATAACATTTAGATATATTTACATAGGGTAAATACCCCCCCCCCCCCCCCCGCTCTCCCCTAAAGTTTCATTCGCCTTCACTCTCGGACAAAAAGTTCTGAAAGAAACACTGCTTCCTAGAGAGCTGAACTTTGGTGCATAGCTTACTAGTAGAATATTTTAATTTATTGGAATTTGGCGAATTCTTGAAAAATAGAACCGGTATTTTTTTGCGAAGTGGCCCGCAAAAATTTTACTATTATAAGATAGTTAAAAATAGAGTCTAATATTCAGCTGACCGGCCGGAGACTTACTCTAACCCTTCAAGTGATGCTCTAAACCTTCTATTTATGCTGTAAACCTTCAAGTGAGGTCCTGGTTTGGGTCGTGGAATATTCAGCTGAGGTTCTATATATATATAAAAGAGAAAATTTTTGACATGTGATAACGAAAAATTAAATACTGCCAAGTAAATAGAACCGGCATTTGTTTGAAAAATGACCTGCAACAATTCCATTGTTGTAAGATGTTGCTCATGGCGAGTTAGGAATAAAAACTTTTCCACCCAAAATGAAGATTTTATATTTATTTGTTTCTAAATGCAGTTTCTAAATTCATTGGAATTTGATAAAATATTTTTGTTGCATTTGATCTAAAGGTTAATAAGATAAAAACATTTTCTCAAACTACCAGCAATCGAACTGTAGAATCAAACACCTGGTAAACAAGCAGTGTCTTTTCGAAACAATGGCTGTACTGTTTATCTAAATATTCCCTTTCATTGTGTCTGAGACTTCCCTTCGCATGTGTCCAGTTTATAGTCATATCTGCCTTACATCTGCCTTGCATCTGCCGCAGTCTGTTCACAAGAGCCGAACAATTGCATCTCTTCCCGAAACATTCGGTATAATTGTATTCAGTAGCACAATTGTTAGAGTAATTGCTGACACAATGCGATTGAAAATTTGGATTTCTAGTCACATTATAAGTTCAATAGTTTAATGGCAGATGGGTGCTATGTGAGGTTAATATTAGACTCAACTGACGCATTAAACTTTAAGAGCTCAGTTTAAGTATTTGAATGAAATATATTCGTATATAATTAGGATATGTCACAAAATATTTCATTTGGATATTTGAAATGACCATAGATCAGTGGAGAACCTTGGTCTAGAATTTAGGTCATGCGGAAATGTGCATTATCCCCCCCCCCCCCCCCATCGCGTTGTAAATCGTATTGCAATTAATGGGGAGTGGAACAGTCCAGTGGTTTTCGATTTGTTTTCTCCAAATCGATTGAAACAAAATGTGATACAAAAATAAAAAGTTACATGCATATGCTAAAGAATGGGGTGATTCGACTAAAATTTAAAAATTAAACTTGAAGTGAACTTTATGCTTGATTGTAGTAGAAAGGGTTTAATCGACGGAAAAGCAATTTTTTGTAAACATATGTAAAGGATTCATATCTGAGCGAGAAATTAAATCATTGATCTCCACTGAGTTTCCGAAACATCTAATTTCTTTTGATATTTGAACTGTTACCCACATAAAAGCAGGAAAATATTGAGATTATTATCAAGTACAGAGGCGTTGCTAGGAATTTTAGTCCCTTAAGCAGAATATGTAAAAGGGTTACCCAAAATAAAAGTATTTTAAAAAGATGCTTGTATGTTGGGAATTCCTCCTCCTAAAATATTTAATTTGGTGGTGGAAGTGGTGGTGGTGGTGTGTTTGTGTGCGTGGGGAAGTATTTGGGGCATTGCTCTGACTCAATCCCCGTGTTTGACGGAGACCCACATTTCAATGTTTGAGAACATTTTTTATTTATATGTAACAAGTAATGACATTTTGTGTCGAAAGCCCAGACCATCCGACTCGTCCTAGGACTAAGAGCACTTTATGGATGGTCGGGATGACATTTTGTGTTGTTGTTGAGACCCAGACCGTCCGACCTACCAGAAAGGTGTAAGGTAACTGTATGGACGGCCGGGAGGTGCCACCCAATTTAGACCGGAACCCAGTGGGGGAGGCATCCACAGGGACCGTACCCTCCTTCCCCTACCACCAACCTCTCGGAAGGACTTACGGACCCACATGTTTAACGTGATCGTACTCCGCATGAACACGGCGGCATTTGTGGTAGCGTGCAAATCTAGCTCGCAAACCACGGGGATACCGCACCCGAGAAGGCCAACAGCACGCGGTGTTCCGAGGTGGTCACCCACCAAGTACTAACCGCGCCCGATGCTGCTTGACTTCGGTGATCTAACGAGAACCGGTGTTTTCAGCACGGTACGGCCGTTGGCGATGACATTTTGTGTAAAATTGTTTTCGTATTTATCATAAAAATGAGTTCTATTAGCCCATAAATACTTAATACGTATAATCGTTGCAATAACGTTGAAATACTTTTATTTTACAATATAATTTTTGAGAAATTTTCTTATTTTGTTCTGGGTGCCACAAATATCACAGTTCGCTGTATACCTTTATGTTTCTTGGAACCTTAAGTGTTGCTTAACCGCGCTTAATACTAGTTACGCCACAGGTTGAGAACGTTTCCGAAATTCGCTAGAACTGAACTAGGGGGCGTCATTTACAGAATTTATTAGAGGAAGGGGTAAAGCCATTTATTAGGGTGGGGAGGCAAAAATTATTGGGTGATTGTTCTAATGATGAAAATAAAACTCGACAAAAAAAATTATACAAGAAACATAATACTTTCGAAATCCCTGAAAGGAGGGTATAGTTGACACCTCCAACATGACCCCCCTCTTCCTGTTAATGGTGCCCCTGATCTGAATAACAAACGTGTCATGTTAGGTTTCATACAGTGCATATAATAGTATATCAAATCTATAAACTTAGCTTTCCAATCCTAATTACCTTCCTATTAAAATAACTGTACCATGTATTTTGTCATGTGTGCGAAAAGTTAGAACCGACCCAACAATAAAAAAAAATCTGATGTGGGCAGCACATGACTTTTCCTGCAGACCTATATCCATGTTCTCTTTATTTTAATTAAATTTAATTCACTTTTAATTCAATTTTTGTTCTCATTTGATAACTGGACTTATTTTCAAAGATGGCGTAGAGAAAATACGAAAAAACTAAAATATCTCGAGAACGACTAGTCCTAGTGTAATGGGGTTGATCTTATTCTTTTCTTCGTTAAAAGTTACGTATTAAACAAGCATTTCCTGGATATATTTGAGCATACGTAGATTTTTATTTTAAACTTTGGCGATTTTTGCGGGCCATTTTGCAAAAAAAAGCAGGTTATTTTTTTCCGAATCATACCAAAATCTAATCAGCACCAGAGTGTTCCACAAGTGACTTACCTACTAAATTCTGTTTAATTAGGTCTATTAGTTTCTCAGCTAGAGGGGATACAAACTTTTGCGGGCCAATTTGCGAAAAAGGCGGGTTCTTTTATCCCGAATCGTACCCAAAACTAATCAGCACCAGCTTCGCCCACAAGTGACTTACCAACCAAATTTTATGAAATTCGGTCAATTATCTTTTTAGTTAGAGTGGATACAAAATCTGCACAGACAGACAGACACACACACACACAGACGTCACGAGACCTATAGAATACCTATAGAATACTAAAAATCGAGACCTATAGAATACTAAAAATAGTTTTTTAGTATTCTATAGGTCTCGAAACGTGTAGATCCGTCGAAAACTCGAGTTGCGATTTTCGGCACGATTCCAATACTTTCCCTATACATTACCATGTATTGCAGGGAAAGTAAAAATGCAGCGCAGAAAGCTAAAATCTTCAGTTAATTCCGTTTCGACTCTCACAGTCTCATACATCAGACTGAGAGACGAAGTCGTTATGCTGAATGTTTACTTACAGGCGACTACAAGAATCACCAAACTTTGATTTATAGGATCTTTCCCGAATTTTGTTGAGTGAAAAAGAACATGCTTGTTTAAGTGCTACATCAAGTTTATATTTTCCAGTGCTCATCCGAATTTCAGCGAAATATTTGCAGATGCTTCAAGCTTCGGACTGAACTTTTCAATGTAGTGTTCGTTAAGTAATTTTCACTTTTGCTGTTTTTTTTCAATTTTTAGAGATAGAAAGAAAAGAAATAAATTCAAATTTAAATATTGTTTTAATTAACATTGCTTTCAGGGCGTTTAACGTTTTTTATCGTAGCGTTTTGAAAGCTTGCAAACAACTTTGAGAAGCATCAAGTTAATTTATTATTTCAATATGTATTGTAGTTCACTATTACGTACTTTACACTTTGCGTTTCTTCCCGTTTTCATTTCGACTTCCCGTCTTCAATTAAACTTTCCCGTTTTCATTCAAACTTCCATTCGATTCAAAGATTCAAAACATTCATTCGATTCAGAGATGCAAAACTGTTATTCAATTCAAAGATGAAAAACTTTCACTCAATTCAAAGAGTAATTTTCCTAATTATGGTAACATGCGCAATCTGGTGGCTAATGAGTGCATTAAACGTCAATAATTGGAATATTTACTAATAGGGAAGATCTCAATTCGTGAATGCATAAAAAAAGTTTAAAAGATATTCAATTAAACGAGAGCCAATAATGTTGGTTAATTTTTTTCTCGCTTTTGTTCAAAAAATTTCTATAAAAAAAAATAACTACATTTATGTAAAAGCTAAAATGGTATTCGAAATTCTGAAGATGGTTTAAAAAAATATATATATTTATTTGTGCTTCTATATAACATCTTCTGTGCTTTTTTGTAACATTATTTTGAGTAATAAGTTCATTTATTATCTCATTAAAAATAATGATTTATTACTTATTGCTCTCTATGGACACTACGTAAACTAATTAAGCGGCAAATAAGAAAATATGTCCCCATGCATTGCCCCCTCATATTGCATGAAAAAAATGTACTGAACACAGGCATTAATCTTGAGTAAAAGAAATGAAACTGGAACATAATAAGAGAAACGAATTGATGATGCAAATGAATTTTTGACGAGAGATTAAACAGAATATCAGAGGTAATTAAGCAAATCCTTTGAGATTATATCATCTTTCGTGAAAATTGCTTTTAGAAACTGAGTGTTTTCGCATTTTTGAGTACATTCTGATGACGTAACAAATGCGTTGGCTGCAGTTTGAGCATATTTTTTATTCATGATTAATAATATTTCAGAGATCTTTATGTACAAAATTAGGTACTGGTTTGTTTGTCCTCAACAGAAATCGAGATGGGAGGATGTCAGATGTCCAACGAAGGCAATCTAGGTGTAATTTGGTACTAGGAAGCTATTTGTGTGGTTTAAAAATATTTTGAACAATTTCATTTGTTCTACGAACCCGATAGAATTCACTTACGAATTATCAAACCACCAATCTTCGGCTTTCAAGTCGACGGAAGAATTTTGAAATTTTGGCGACTTGGCTCAATAATCTACCGCGCCAAATTACTAAATCATCAATGTTTTACAAGCACATCTAGAATACATTTACGAATTATCAAATCACCAATCTTCGGAATTTTGGCTTTATTTTAGCGCTTTAAATTACCAAATCACTAGTGTCCTAACGATCTGATTTAGAATACACTTAAAAATTATTAAACCACTAATCTTCGACCTCCCGGTCAATGGAATCTTTTTTGGAATTTTGGCAACTTGGCCTCATTTTCAAGCGCCAAATCACCAGATGATACAGAAAATTATTAAAAGACTGCTAATTTGATGCAATTGCGAATTAAAACCAATATTGTCCGAAAAAAAATTCAAACTTATCTCTTAAATGAAGAAGGAAATAAATAAGACTGAATTTAAATCTGGAGGGAAAATCATCCCACGTCAAATTATTTTTCAAGCAAGCACACACAACTAGTTAAAAATAAGCCACAAAACTAGGACACTAGACGAAACAAACAATTATTGTGATCGGTATAAGCTAGATTGTCAACAACAATATATGAAATGTTTTCTGGTTTTTTGTTATTTCGTGTTCAAGACAAAGGGCAATTTTACGGAAGACTTGCTTTGCAAAGTATGACGATAAAGTAATACCATATAAGTTCTTTTTCTAGATAATTTAGGTTGCGGTACAAAATTGAACAAACTAAACAACAGAATATTTTATAATCCTTAAAATTTGAAAGGACAATTATATAAGAAAACTAAGAATTAAAAATTGACTACTAATTTTTTTTTTTTACATAAATAGTGTTTGGATTAACAAAAGTTTCGAATATATTTCAGATAAATAATGTGCTTATTTGTTTAGTTTTTCTGCCATCTGCTTAAGGCAAAGTGACATCTATTTGTATTCTTTCTGAGACTTTTTACTTTCCTTATATACATAATGTATAAGGAAAGTATTGTGACGGGGTCGAAAATTCGAATTCGAGTTTTCGACGGGAGAGCACGTTACGAGCATCCCTGATCACGAATCGAACATTTTTGAAGTGATGTCTGTGTGTGTGTGTGTGTGTGTGTGTGTGTGTGTCAGTGGGTCTGTGGAGACGATAACTGACGAACGAATGGACCGATTCGAACCAAATTTGGTACAAAAATCACAATCTGTAAACACTGGAAGCCTATCGTTTTCATACACAATCGAATGTTCAGAACCCCCCTAAATTTTCGAATGAAATTTTGAAAAAATCGTCAAAAAATCAAAACCAATAATAAATTTACGTAAATAGACATTTCTTATGTAATTTTTCATTAGAAAACGATTGACATAAATTTTAGAACTCTAACATGAACCGTTCTCGAGATATTGCACATTTTTCAAAAAAATTATCAAAAAGTCATATAAAATAGAAAAAAAAATATATCCTATTGAGAAACATGTTCACTTTTCATATATAATATCATGCGATAAATTGGGTGATATCATTCTCGTGGATCTAGCTCGTCCCATTCATGAAAAAAGATACTTTGAGTAATACTTTTGCATTTGAACGCCAATTTATCTGCTGTAAGAATAACTTATTTCTTCGTCCATAACGCTTGGCGAAATTTTGGCGACGAAATTGGCGGAATGCCGCTAACTTGGCGACTTTTTGAAATGTTGCCAAATTAACGAAAATCTCGCCAAATGGATAAAAATGACGCTAAATCAATGAAAATGACGACTAATTGTGGAAAATTCAACATCTAATAAGTTATATAAATATATAATAATAGTTATATAATATATGTCGAAAATTCAATATCTAATAAGTTATATATATATATATATATATATATATATATATAAAACTTATTTCTTCGTCCATAACGCTTGGCGAGATTTTGGCGACGAAATTGGCGGAAGACTTTTTGAAATGTTGTCAAATTAACGAAAATCTCGCCAAATGGATAAAAATGACGCTAAATCAATGAAAATGACGACTAATTGTCGAAAATTCAATATCTTGGAAAGGATATTAGTATCTACTAGAAGAGAAACCTATTTATTTTACTGTAAAAGTAGTAAATTCATTTCATTATATAAGGAAAGTCATGTGTTGCCCACATCAGATTTTTTTAAATGTGATCTGCAAGCTAATCTTTGCAAATTTAGCAAGATACTGACCGATTAAGAAATATCATAAAATATTTTAATTTTAGTTTCTATAATTGATTAATGGACACTATGTGTAATGAAAACGTCAACTTTAGATTTTCTTTGAACACCGTTGGAAATTGTCTTGGCGGTTGTCTTGACCGCCAAGTTGTCTGGAATAAGTGGTCTTAATAGGAGGTCACTTTATAGGAGGGACGACGTTGAAAAATTGGAAAATACAGAATGATAAAAAAATCGAGGACATCATATTTTAAAATCATGCAATGAACCGAGAAATTGAAACAGTAGATTTCCTTTCAGTTAGATGGCACTAATATACTCTAAAAATATATCAGAAATATCGTCTGCTGTTTATCAGACGATAATTACAGATTTTTTTTTTATCAATCGAAGAACACGGCGTTCCAGCCATCGAGGTACTCGTTGGTTCCAGCAGAGTAAAATAATTTTCAGTTTAGATGAAAATTTCTCTATCCATTTTTATGAGATAGTCAATGAAGAGTTTCAGAAGAAATACCTATGCTCTAATATCCCTAGCAAATCAACAATTACGAGGTTTGTAAAGCATTTTCGGGAAAATGGATCTGTTACATATAGCGAAACCAGACGATCCTTCAGAAATTCTTGAATGACTGTTTCATAAAAATGGTTAGAGAAATATTGCGCTAAAATAACAATTTTTTCATTTTGAGAAAAGGCCATGTTGTTTGACTAAAAAGAAAGGTCTGTAATTATAGTCTGGCGTATTATAAACAGCAGAGTGCCACCTTACAAAAAATATACTATTTTAATTTTTTGGTATATTATCTTACTAGAGAGCGGAGGCAAGGAAGAGGGGCAAGGGAGGGGCAAGGGAAGGGGCAACGGATGGGGCAAGGGAGGGGGTAAGGGAGGGGCAAGGGAGGGGCAAGGGAGGGGCAAGGGAGGGGGGGCGAAGGATGGCGCAAGGTAGAGGGGTTGTTTTAAATCTTCGTTTTTATCTATTTTAGCGACGTTTGCTCTGATTTTGATGCAATGCTTATGTTGTATTTTCTAATATTTAATGAACCCAATCAACCCGCTCACGTTAAACTTTTGTTGTTTTATGACTTTTGCAACAGCGCAGCGGACGAAGAATGTACTATAAAACTAATTGCTGTAAAAACGGGTTGCTATATGTAGTGACCATAGGCGGAAATATCCCGCTAGTATGATTTTAAAATTTAGTGTGCACAACTTTTTAATTACCTTGTATCTGGTGAACATTTTTGACACTAGTCGCGTATTATCAAGCATTTTAAGTAATATCTTTCAACATGCAGGAATAGATATAGGAATAACAATAATTGCAGAATCCATTTTAGAAATTCAATTATACTCTTTCCTTTCCTTCCGTCGAGAAATGACATTTGCTTCCTCTGTCAATATGGAAGGAAATTTGAGTGTGTTCCTTATTAAGTTTTTCTCAGAGCTAAATCTGCTTCCTGAGAAAATATTTTTTTCTTTCACAAGTGGGGACAAGTACTAACGGGAGAGCAAACACAACAGATATGCACATATCTTTAAAAAATAATAATAATAAAAAAGAAGCTTTGAAAACGTTTTCTACATGCGGCATCGAAACATAAATTGATTTCTGCAGAAGATCTCCGGTTAGAATGGAATATTTTTCGTGAATTCGAAATACGAATATGAATAAAATATATTTCCATACTGGCAGAACACACACATACGAGGGTACATATAGAAGCGCCTTTGCTTGTATAATAATAAAACAAAATTAGATTTTCATTATATAAATTGATACGCTTTTATTCTTAAACAAAAGATTCATATATTTTTTCTGTAAGCGGTGTAGTTATTATTTCTTTTTTATACAAATTCTCTGTAGCAAAAATATAGTTTTTCGAAAATTTTCAAACTCGAGCTTTTGACGGGTAAGTATATTTAAAGATTTTCTGAACCTATTTCTGACACCTTTGGAAATATATTCATCTGTATGTTGTAAAAAAACCTTGCTGTTCCAGTTGGGGCTCGAACCGCGGATTTTCATACTAGCCGGTCGACAATCTCCCCAAATGAGCTGCTGAGACTGAATTGCAAGCTCTTATCGAAGTGGACTCTGGATTCTCCCTCCCTCTAACGTCTGATGGATGGATAACATGGCAATCTGACAGACCACCTTCTTCTATTTTACCCCAGGTTATCCTCCTGATGCTATTTTTACTTTCCCTGTAATGGTAATGTATAGGGAAAATATTCGAAAAATGCCGAAAATCGCAACTCGAGTTTTCGACGGATCTACGCGTATTAAGACCTCTAGAATACGAAAAAACTATTTTTAGCGTGACGTCTGTGTGTGTATCTGTGTGTCTGTTTGTCTGTTTGTCTGACTGTGCAGATTTTGTATCCACTCTAACTAAAAGACTAATTGACCGAATTTCATAAAATTTGGTAAGTAAATAAATCACTTGTGGGCGAATCTGGTGCTGATTAATTTTGGGTACGATTCGGGATAAAAGAACCCGCCTTTTTCTGCGAAATGGCCCGCAAAAGCCTGTATCCACTCTAGCTGAAAAACTAATGGACCGAATTTCACAAAATTCTGTAGATAAGTCTTCTGTGGTTTACCCTGGTGCTGATTAGATTTTGGTACGATTCGGCAAAAAATAACCTGCCTTTTTTGCGAAATGGCAAGCAAAAACCGTCAAAATCTAAAATAAAAAACTACGTATGCTCAAATATATTCATTAAATGCTGGTTTTATACGTAATTTTTAACGATGAAAGGAATAAGACCAACCCCATTGCACTAGGACCAGCCGTTCTTGAGATATTTTAGGTTTTCGTATTTTCTCCACGCTACCTTTGAAAATAAGTCCAGTTACCAAATGAGAACGAAAATTGAATTAAAAGTGAATTAAATTTAATTAAAATAAAGATAACGTGGATATAAGTTTGCAGGGAAAGTCATGGGCTGTCCACATCAGATTTTTATTCCCCCTGCAATACAAGGTAATGTGTAGGGAAATTATTGGAATCATACCGAAAATCGCAACTCGAGTTTTCGACAGATCTACACGTTTCTGGACCTCTAGAATACGATAAAGCCATTTTTAGCGTGATGTCTGTTTGTGCGTCTGTCTGTCTGTCTGTGCAGATTTTGTATCCCTTCTAACTAAAAAACTAATTGACCAAATTTTATAAAATCTGATAGGTAAGTAACTTGTGGGCGAATCTGATGCTGATTTGTTTTGGGCACGATTTGTGAAAAAAGAACCCGCCTTTTTTTGCGAAATGGCCCACAAAAATTGCCTGTATCCACTCTAGCTGAAAAACTAATGAATCGAATTTTACAAAATTCGGTAAATAAGTTGCTTTAGGATCACCCTGGTGCTGATTAGATTTAGGTACGATTCGGAAGAAAATAACCTGCCTTTTTTTGCAAAATGGCCCGCAAAAATTGTCTAAATCTAAAATAAAAAACAACGTATGCACAAATATATCCATTAAATGCCTATTTTATACGTAATTTTTAACGAAGAAAAAAATAAGACCAACCCCATTACACTAGGGCTATCCGTTTTCGAGATATTTTAGGTTTTTTGGTATTTTCTCTACGCTGCCTTTGAAAATAAGTCCAGTTACGAAATAAGAACGAAAATTGAATTAAAAGTGAATTAAATTTAATTAAAATAAAGATAACTTGATATAAGTTTGCAGGGAAAGTCATGTGCTGCCTACATCAGATTTTTATCCTCTTAGTTAGTTTCCTACGTGGCCGTTGGCATCCCGATTTGAAATCGGCTCTCAATATCGCTCGGTACACTGAATCCGTACTAGCCGTACTAGTGTCACTTTCAGACCCCCGAAATCATTACCCTAACCTGAATGGTTGATTTGTTGGTGCGCCATTGTAAAGACAACTACTTTACAATATATGATACCTACTTTAAACTGTATTTAAGTACCTACAATAATTTTTTTTATTGTAGATATATTATGTGAAAAACTAGAATTAGATATAAATTTTGGCGGTTAGAGAATGGGTATAAAAACAACCGAAAAGTGCGTAAACGTTCTAAAATGGCATCTAAAGAACCTGAGATGTTTAAACAAGCTGTAAGAAATTCAAAACAGAGAAATAAGTAGAAAATGCCTGAAACGACAGAAAAACAATTGGAAAAACACACGAATAAAAGGGAAGAAAAGTATACTCATTGTTTCTGGTATTATTGTTGTTTTACATAGTTCCAAGAATGAGAATTACTAAAAATTCTATTTACTTCTGGTTTTTCACCTTATGTATCTGCATACTACACCTCCCCCCCCCCCCCCCCACACGTTGTCAAACGAGTTTAAATAGTGTCGAACCTTCAGCTTATGGAATATGCTAAATATAGGCACGACAGTATACAGAAATTGTATTTAAGTAGCAGTCACATTCTTTCTTTTCTTTAAACCGCATTCACTTTTCTTTCGTAATATGGAAAGCAAATTGAATATACTCCCTCATATTGAGTTTTCCTAAGAGAGAAATCTGTTCATGAACTCGGACATTTCTTCTTGCACAAGTAGAGCAAGTAGTATGAACAGAACGCACATGTATACATAAAAAAAAAAGAAAAACACTTCTTACAGTAAAAAAATAGATTATTTTTATAGTAGATATTTATATTCTTTCCAAGATATTAAATTTTCTTCAATGAGTTGTCATTTTCATTGATTTAGCGTCATTTTTATCCATTTGGCGAGTTTTTCGTTAATTTAGCAACATTTAAAAAAGTCGCCGAGTTGGCGACATTCCACCAAATTCGTCGCCAAGCGTTATGGAGAGAAATAAGTTATTCTTACAGCAGATAAATGACTATTGGCGTTCAAATACAAAAGTATTACTCAAAGCATCTTTTTTCATGAATGGAACGAGCTAGATCCACACGAATGATGTCACCCAATTTATCGCATGGTATTCATATGAAAAGTGAGCATGTTTCTCAATAGGTTTTTTTTTATATTATAAGACTTTTGATAATTTTTTTGAAAAATGTGCAATATCTCGAGAACGGTTCATGCTAGCGTTCTAAAATTAATGTCAATCGTTTTCTAATCAAAAATTACATAAGATATGTCTATTTGCATAAATTTATTAGAGGTTTGGATTTCTTGACGATTTTCTCAAAATTTCACTCGGAAATTTAGGGGGGTTCTGAACATTCGATTGCGTATAGAAACAATAGGCTTCCTGTGTTTACGGATTGTAATTTTTGTACCAAATTTCGTTAGAATCAGTCCATTCGTTCGTCAGTTATCGTCTCCACAGACTCACTGACACTCACACACATACTTTCACACACACACGCAGAGAGAGAGACACACACACACACAGACATCACTTCAAAAATGTTCGATTCGTGATCAGGGATGCTTGAAATGGGCTCTCCCGTCGAAAACTCGAATTCGAATTTTCGACCCCGTCACAATACTTTCCTTATACATTATGTATATAAGGAAAGTAAAAAGTCAGCACTTGATCTTTTAGAGACTTAAGTGAAACGGCATATAACGTGCAGTGTTAAGTAAAATTCGTTTATGAGATATTTGAAAATTTGCTATTGCACAGGCAACGCGATATCTTTCGAAGTAATGAAGTGAATTATTATGCTTATTGAGATGCCAGAAATGGAAAATATATAAATATGAAAAACATGCAATAAAGTTACGTTTGAAGTGTACATTATAATCACATAATGTAGATGATCAGACTTACAAAGAAATCGACAGACTGGCGCGAGTAGTGACAAATTTAATAGAAATATTTATGATTGGTCAGATGTAACACGAGTGTGTTTACACACAGATGGCTATCTCCAAAGGTGTGCAGGGCCGGCGTAGTGGCCTCTACTTCGACCCAGATCGTCCGACCTACCAGAAAAGTGTAAGGTATCTGCTTGGAATGCCGGGAAGTGCTACCCAATTTAGATCGGAACCTAGTGGAGGTGGCATCCACAGGGCTGCACCATTCCTTCTTTACCACCAACCCCTCGGAAAGACTAACGGACCCACATATTTTACGTGCCCGTACTCCGCGCGAACACGGAGACAGTTTGGGCAGGCCGGGAATCGAACTCGGGTTGTCCGAGTGCAATCCACTCGTCCGAGTGCACCACTGGGCTGTTTCACCTCGCCGTAATGACCTGTTGCGAGGATGCCCACGTAGCTAAGCTCCCTCCAACCGACACGCAGATATAATGCGTCCAAAATAAGCTAATATGACGCTATAATGCATTTGCTAATATGACGGCATAAGATACTACTTTAATTTCATACAATAATCAAACAAATTACAAACATTTTTGCAATTTCGCATATCGTACTATTACATTGTTTTTAGACACACTACCTCGAGAAAACAAAATAATAATATTTTACATTTCAACCACAAATAAACAAAAATTTTTGCAAAATACCTGAACTCACAGGCGCAGCGAATTTCTGAACGCCCGTTTAGAACAAAATGTACGAACAATGCTAGGACGTTACGACTTCCGAGAAAACCCGGAGACTTGTTCTTCGATCGAGAATGAAATGAACAAATAAAAGATGCCCCGCCCCTTTCAAGGGGTGGGTGTGGGGGAAACGGGGTTCCGTTTGTCTTGTATAGCACATTTTAAAAATTATGTGATGAAAAAATTATAATTAAAATAATATAATTAAAAACTATAATTAAATATTAAATTAAATTATAATTAAGTTAAATTATAAAATAATAAAAAAATTAAAAAATAACCGATGATCCTAGAAACATTATGTTTTTTTCTTTGGAGCAGTGTGCAATACTTATTTAGAGCCTGATAAATTATGAAGATCGGGTTACCAGTCAATTTTTCTATCTCGGAATTTTAAAATTGATTACTTCGTCTCAAAACACGAACTCATGTATATATATATATATATATATATATATATATATATATATATATATATATATATATATATATATATATATATATATATATATATATATATATATATTTATACACATATACATATATATATATATTGCATGCATATATATGTATATATATTTATAATTTATGAAAATTTGTCTTTTAATAATACGGATTCTTTTTAAGGCTGTTTTGAAAGATATTTCTTCGATATTTCCGATGGTGTTAAGATGAAAACCCTGTGGCAAAGTTTTCGATCGCTAAAGAAATCCATTATGCAAAAAATCTCTCAAAATGGAGTTTCAAAATAAAATAACTAAAAAACTAATTCGAATAAAAAAGAAATAATTGCTCCCAGATGTCTTCGGACGTGATATGAACCACCACTGTACCATCGAATTTCGTCGCTGTGGATCGGTTAGATTTTCCGCCGCGCGACCGACATATGCTTTTATTATTAAATATATTTTTCTTCCTAAGAAATTCCATTCTCTTTCATTTTGCAATACGGAAAGTAAATCGAGTGTTCTTATTTATTGAAATCCCCTCAGAGTGAAATCTGTTTTCTAATAAAATATTTCCCCCCTCTCCGAAGTGCTAAAGGGCGAAAGAACGGAACAAGAATATATCTCAAAATACGGGGAAATCGCTTTCTATAAACGGCTCCAAAGCGCTGATGCAAATGGATTTCTGCTATGGATCTCAGGTTGCTGTAATATTTTTGAGAGTTTTCGGAAAACTAATTTAAACAAAATACATTTTGAAGGAAAGAATTATTTTAGGTTTTTAAATACAATTTAGGAAATTTTATCATAGACAGTATAATTACTTGTAAGAAAATGGGCGTATTTCTTTAAATATTGATACTATGCGGGAAACCTGACTTGACAACAGCGAGATTAAGGAAAAACTGTAAACCTCCGCGACGCTATATAGTCAGTTAATGTACTTATAATGGGCGTATGAAGAAAAATATAAGTTAATAGTCCTTATTACTGAAACTTTCAGGGGAATCAGCATTCATTACATTATATAAGGAAAGTCATGTGGTGCCCACATCAGATTTTTTACGATATGACTTGCAAAAGTCGACAAAATCTAAAATAAAGTGCTACATATGCTCAAATGTGTCAACTAAATGCTTGTTTTATGCGTAATGCCTGCTGTTGAAGAGGTAAGATTAACTCCATTACATTAGGATTAGTCGTTCTTCAGATATTTTAGTTTCTTCACATTTTTACTACGCCGCCATTAAATATGCGTTCAGTTACCAAACGAAAACGAAAATTGAACAGAATTTCATAAAATTTGGTAGATAAGTCATTTGGGTGTGACCCTGGTGCTCATTAGTTTTTAGTACGATTCCGGATAAAAGAACCCGCCTTTTTTTTTTGTGAAATGTCCCTCAAAAATTGCCTTTATCCACTCTAGCTGAAAAACTAATGGACCGAATTTCACAAAATTCGGTAGATAAGTCACTTGTGGCTTACCCTGCTGCTAATTACATTTTGGTATGATTCGAAAAAAAAATAACCTGCCTTTTTTTTGCAAAATGGTCCCCAAAAATCGTCAAAATTTAAAATAAAAAAACTACGATGCTCACATATATCCATTAAATGCTTGTTTTATACGTAATTGTAAACGAAGAAAAGAATAAGACTAACCCCATTACACAAGGACTAGCCGTTCTCGAGATATTTTAGTTTTTTCCTATTTTCTCTACGCCACCTTTGAAAATAAGTCTAGTTACCAAATGAGAACGAAAATTGAATTAAAAGTGAATTAAATGCAATTAAAGTAAAGAGAACGTGGATATAAATCTGCAGGGAAAGTCATGTGCTGCCCAAATCAGATTTTTATTTTTATGTAACAATAATAGTTATTTTGCATCTTACTTGACATAGGTTTTTTTCATAAAATTGTGGCGGGGTCTGCTCTTGCGTCACTTACTGCTACGAAAGACATTATATTATACTTTCGGGTACCGAAAAATTCCTTTGGGCCTAACGGCATAGTGCGGGATCAGCATACTAAAGGTTACGAGTTCGAATCTATCCCCACCATTGGGGAAAAGCGCCCCCCCTCCCCAAAGTTAAAGTGCTTAAATTCGCTCTGTGTTTTAGGACTTTGCTTAATGTGATCTATTTTATACACTTTTTTTGCCCAATATATATTTTTTCAATAAGTATTTTAAAGCGATCCTTGTATGGCCAGGGTGGTGCAGCTTGATGCGCGATCCAAGTGCACTCTAAAAGGACTGGTGTTAATCTCTCCTGTTTAGTTTTAAAGGGAAGACATTACTTTAAACTTTAGACCTACTTACTCAGAAATTAATTTTGTGGTTCTACCCAGATCGTCTGACCTGCACCAAAATATAAGGTACATGTTTGGACATTCGCAAAAGTACCACCAGCGGAATCGTAAACCCCTTCCTCTAAAACATCACCTCTCGGATGGACTTTCGGACCTACATATTTACCGTGCCCATACTAGTGGACACAGGGATAGTTTTGGACGACATCGAACACGAAACTAACGCTTGCGATCCTCCCGCTATAACCACTGTGCATCTCAGTCCTAATAAATTACTTCGAACTTCGAAATTGCGAAGGAATTATGTCGAATGAGTTTTTTTTTTACATCCTCTTTAAGAATGTAAAGTTATTTAAAGCATAGTCAGAGTGGTGTAGCTGACAGCATGACTGATTGTGGTACAAGTGATCTAGAAAAACACTATGGAATATGAATGCATAACAAAGTGAAATGAGCTTTGGGTCCAGATTTACCAAATTCAGAATTTGGAGATCTAAATTTTATTTAGGGTCCAGAATTACGGAGAACGGGGTTTGGTGCCCAAATTTTTCAGTGACGCATTCAAATAGCTTTTAAGATTCTAGTACAACGTTGTAATTAATAACATATGCACGCAGAAAAGAAAATCCCAATTTAAAAAATATATTTGGTGAAGGTTTATGCACAATGTCACCCCCCCCTCCACACACATACATTGAGAAGTGTTGGATTTTATCAATATACACTCAGCCAGAATGTAAAAGCTATATAAAGGTGTTTTCATTTCCATTCTGTCGTTACTGCTGCTCCTTTCAAAAGATTTATTAGATTTTCACGCACTGAACGTACTGTCAGCTGTGTTAGCTTCTCTATTTAACGGGTCTTGAATACAGATATACGATCAGGAGAGATACTTGTTACTTTCCTTATATACATAATGTATAAGGAAAGTATTGTGACGGGGTCGAAAATTCGAATTCGAGTTTTCGACGGGAGAGCACGTTTCAAGTATCCCTGATCACGAATCAAATATTTTTGAAGTGATGTCTGTGTGTGTGTGTGTTAAAGTATATGTGTGTGTGTGTGTGTGTTAAAGTATGTGTGTGTGTGTGTCAGTGAGACTGTGGAGACGATAACTGACGAACGAATGGACCGATTCGAACGACATTTGGTACAAAAATCACAATCCGTAAACACTGAAAGCCTATTGTTTTTATACGTAATCGAAAGTTCAGAACCCACCTAAATTTTCGAGTGAAATTTTGAAAAAAATCGTCAAAAAATCAAAACCGCTAATAAAGTTACGCAAATAGACATTTCTTATGTAATTTTTCATTAGAAAACGATTGACATAAATTTTAGAACGCTAACATGAACCGTTCTCGAGATATTATACATTTTTCAAAAAATTTATCAAAAAGTTATATAAAATTAAAAAAAAAATATTTCCTATTAAGAAACATGTTCACTTTTCATATGTAATACCATGCGATAAATTGGGTGACATGATTCTCGTGGATCTAGCTCGTTCCATTCATGTAAAAATATACTTTGAGTAATACTTTTGTATTTGAACGCCAGTAGTAATTTATCTGCTGTAAGAATAACTTATTTCTCCATCCATAACGCTTGGCGAGATTTTGGCGACGAATTTGGCGGAATGTCACCAACTTGGAGACATTTTTAATTGTTGCCAAAGTAACAAAAATCTCGCCAAATGGATAAAAATGACGCTAAATCAATGGAAATGACGACTTATTGAAGAAAATTCAATATCTTGGAAAGAATATAAGTATCTACTATAAGAATAATATTTTTTTAACTGTAAAAGTAGTAAATTCATTGCATTATATAAGGAAAGTCATGTGTTGCCCACATCAGATTTTTCGTTCTTAGATAGAGATTTTCCAGTTCAAAGTAGATTCGAAACGAAAACAGTTTCAGATAAACTTGGATGAATTTTTAGTACTAAAATGTTTGATAGGGATATACGCGTCTCGTCCTAAATTTTACTTTCCCTGCAATACATTGTAATGTGTACGGGAAGTATTGGAATCGTGTCGAAAAGTTTTCGACGTCCAGTTTTCGACGGATCTGCACGTTTTGAAACCTCTAGAATCCGAAAGCACTATATGTAGCGTGACGTCTGTGTGTGGTGTCTGTCTATGCAGATTTTGTATCCACTATAACTCAAAAACTAATAGACGGAATTTCATACAATCTTATAAGTAAGTCACTTATAGGTGATCCTGGTGCTGATTAGATTTTGATACAATTTGGAATAAAATAACCTGCATTTACTTTCCTTGCAATACATGGTAATGTATAGGGGAAGTACTGGAATCATGCCGAAAATCGCAACCCGAGATTTCAACTGATCTACACGTTTCGGGACCTCTAGAATACGAAAAAACTAATGGACCAAATTTCATAAAATTTGGTAGGTAAGTCACTTGGGTGTGATCCTGGTGTTGATTCGTTTTTAGTACGATTCCGGATAAAAGAACCCGCCATTTGTTGCGAAACGGCCCGCAAAAATTGCTTGTATTCACTCTAGATGAAAAACTAATGGACCAAATTTCACAAAATTCGGTAGATAAGTCGCTTGTGGGTCACCCTGGTGCTGATTAGATTTTGGTACGATTCGGAAAAAAGTAACCTGCCTTTTTTTGCAAAATGGCCAGAAAAAATTGTCAAAATCTAAACTAAAAAACTACATATTCTCAAATATATCCATTAAGTGCTTGTTTTATACGAATTTTTAACGAAGAAAATAATAAGACCAACCCCATTAAACTAGGGCTAGCCGTTCTCGAGATATTTTAATTCTTTCGTATTTTCTTTACACCATCTTTGAAAATATGTCCAGTTACCAAATGAGAACGAAAATTGAATTAAAAATGAATTAAATTTAATTAAAATAAAAAGAACGTGGATATAATTCTGCAGGGAAAGTCATGTGCTGCTGACATCAGATTTTTACTTTCCTTGCAATGTATAAGGAAAGGATTGGAATGATGTCGAAAATCGCAACTCGAGTTTTCAAAGAATCTACATGTTTTGGGACTTCTAGAACACGAAGAAAATATTTTTAGCTTAACGTTTTTGTGTGTGTCTGTCTGTGAAATGCATGTATCCACCCTAACTCAAAAACTAATAGACTGAATTTCATAAAATTTTACGGGTAAATCACTCGTATGTAACTCTGGTACTGATTAGATTTTGGTAAGATTCAGGATAAAAGAACCCGCCTTTTTTTTGTGAAATGATCCGCAAAAATCTCATGTATCCACTCTAGCTAAAAAACTAATTAACCCAATTTCACAAAATTGGATGGATAAGTCACTTGTGGGGTACCCTGGTGTTGATTAGATTTTGGAACGATTCGGAGAAAGAACCTGCCTTTTTTACGAAATGAACCGTAAAATTCGCCGAAACCTAAAGTAAAAGACTACGTATGTTCAAATGTATCACTTAAATGCTTGTTTTGTAACGTAATTTTTGACGAGGAAAAGAATGAAACCAATTTCATTATTCTAGGACTAACCGTCCTCAATATGAGTCTTTTTTTTTTTGCATTTTTGTTACAGCGCCTTTGAAAAAAATCTATTGTGTGCAGCACGTGACTTTTTCTGTAGACTTATATTCATGTTCTCTTTATTTTAATTAAATTTAATTCACTTTTAATTCAATTTTTGTTTTCATTTGATAACTGGACTTATTTTCAAAGGTGGCGTAGAGAAAATACGAAAAAAAACTAAAATATCTCGAGAAGGGCTAGTCCTAGTGTAATGGGGTTGGTCTTATTCTTTTCTTCGTTAAAAATTACGTATTAAACAAGCATTTAATGGAGATATTTGAGCATACGTAGTTTTTATTTTAGATTTCGGCGATTTTTGCGGGCCATTTTGCAAAAAAAGGCAGGCTATTTTTTTCCGAATCGTACCAAAATCTAATCAACACTAGGGTGTCTCACAAGTGACTTATCCACCGAATTTTGTGATATTCGGTCCATTAGTTTTTCAGCTAGAGTGGATAAAAGCTTTTGTGGGCCATTTCGCAAAAAAAAAAGGCGAGTTTTGTTATCCCGAATCGTACCCAAACTAATCAGCATCAGATTCGCCCACAAGTGAAATACCTACCAAATTTTATGAAATTCGGTCCATTAGTTTTTGGGTTAGAGTGGATACAAAATCTGCACAGACAGACAGACAGACAGTCAGACAGACAGACACACAGACAGACAAACAGACAGACACACAGACACACACACAGACGTCACGCTAAAAATAGTTTTTTCGTATTCTAGAGGTCTCGAAACGTGTAGATCCGTCGAAAACTCGAGTTGCGATTTTCGGCATGATTCCAATACTTTCCTTATACATTACCATGTATTGCAGAGAAAGTAAAATGTCCAGTTATTACATAACAAAAATTGAATTAAAAGTGCAAATTCAATGTTATTTTGTGTAATTTAACCCAATTTAATGACTAATTAAATAAATAAAGAGAAAACGAATTTGAGTCTGCAGGGAAAGTCATCTGCTGCCCACATCAGATTTGTCAATTCCATATCCGAAACCCGCCATGCCTGAACGTCCTTGACAAACGTAGATATATCAGACTATTCAAAGCCAGCTTCGAATGGATCTGAATCCCGACGTCTCTTTAGCGATATAGCCTCTCTCGATCCCGACGTCTCTTTAGCGATATAGCCTCTCTCGATTTAATTCAGATCCGGCGAGCGGCAGTCAGATGAATGATGTGTGGAAATTTCTCAAATTTGGGTCACAGTTGCAGCGAAAGGGGGGCAAAATAGGTACGGAAATATAAGTTTATTGGAAACTGGAAAATTGGAGAAATGGAGTGAAGCAAACTAGATTTTGTTACAAAGAAATAGTTTCAAAAATAGTTTTTTCATTTAGTTATTACAATATGGGATGTTTCGAAAAGAGTGCTCACTCTTATAACTTTGAACCGTTAGTATTATAGACAGACACTTCTAATTGGAAAATTGTTTCAAATCGTAAAAATGTTGGCTAAAATATTTTCAAAATGTGTTGGCATTAAAATACGAAATATAGCTTTTTATATGGCCACTTTAGAGCACAATATCTAATAACTCGAAAAATGTTTATAAACTTTAATGCAATAATTAGTTAGTATGGTATCTGTAACTATGAAAATAAAAGCGCGGAGAATAAAAGAAAATTCCTGACTTACACTAAAAAATCACGTTCTTACCAAGCAATTTTCGAAAGAATTTAGTAACCATACATAAAATAAAGCTTTAATGTGTTTTATGTACTTATTTTTGCTGCAAACTACTATATTCTATTGATATACTGACCCTACAAATTTGTCTCATAAATATCACCACGTGTTTTACTTTCCCTGCAATACATGGTAATGTATAGGGAAAGTATTGGAATCATGCCGAAAATCGCAACTCGAGTTTTCGACGATCTACACGTTTCGAGACTTCTGGAATACTAAAAAATTATTTTTAGTGTGACGTCTATGTGTGTGTGTTTCTGTGTGTCTATCTGTGCAGATTTTGTATCCACTCTAACTGAAAAACTAATTGACCGAATTTCATAAAATTTGGTAGGTAAATCACTTGTGGGCGAATCTGGTGCTGATTAGTTTTGGGTACGATTCGGGATAAAAGAACCCGCCTTTTTTTTGCAAAATGACCGGCAAAAACCTGTATCCACTCTAGCTGAAAAACTAATGGACCGAATTTCATAAAATTCGGGTAGATAAGTCTTTTGTGGTTTACCCTGGTGGTGATTAGATTTTGGTACGATTTAGATAAAAAATAACCTACTTTTTTTTGCAAAATGACCCTCAAAAATCGTCAAAATCTAAGCTAAAAACTATGTATGCTCAAATACATCCATTAAATGCTTGTTTTATACGTAATTTTTAACGATGAAAGGAATAAGACCAGTCCCATTGCACTAGGACTAGCCGTTCTCAAGATATTTTAGTTTTTTCGTATTTTTTTCACGCCACCTTTGAAATTAAGTCTAGTTATCAAATAAGAACGAAAATTGAATTAAAAGTGAATTAAATTTAATTAAAATAAAGAGAAAGTGGATATAAGTCTGCAGGGAAAGTCATGTGCTGCCCACATCAGATTTTTTTACTTGGAATCGTCAATATTTTTTTAATGATCTCTATACGAATTTTTTCAGTAATGGAACTTTCTTTGTTAATGGGGATCCATAAGAAAGTAGTTATATTATGCATTTTATGCCAATACATCACACTTTTTTGAAAGTATTTTAATGTAATTCTTATGATGTAAAACAATTTTCCAACTGGAAGTATGTGTCTAGCACTAACGGTTCAAATGCTATGAGCCTGATCACTCTTTTCTGAAACAACCTATTGAAGCAATTTTTGAAATAATTTTGTGACCATACACAAAATAAAGCTTTAGTGTACTTTGTGTACTTATTTTTGTGCAAACTAGTTCTATATTCTATTGATATACTGACCCTAACATTTTGTATATATAAAGAATTGTTTACCAGAAATATTTTAATTTTATATTTTGACGGATATACGCGTTATAAGACGTACTAAATACGTACTGAACACTGGAAAAAATGCCCTCTGCGTGTATTTGTCTTGAAGTGTGGATAAAAACCAAAGAAAGACTGAGTGTATTAAAATCAAATTTTATCGGGAAAAATACTTTATTAATAAAGTAGCATAAGTCGCAATTAATGGTGTCAATCGCTTTGAGAATAGAAAAGCGTTTAAGAAAAAGCAGTTTGTCCAGAAAACTATTCGGTCAGATAAATTTGAGATTTTGCCAAAATAATGTCTCAATTTTCCTAAATAAAAATCCCCCAAAAGAAATAAATGCTTAAATATATCAATTAAGCCCTTGTTTTATAAGTAATAGAGTAAAAACCATTGCGTTATCATAAAACATTCTAGAGATATTTTGGATTTTTAAAGTTTTGCCTGCTTGCCATTGTTCTCAAATACGTCAAGTTACTAAATGAAAACTGAAATTATTTTAAAACTGCAGATTTCACATGCTTACAAATAAAACCTATTTCATGGTCTTTTTTTCTGGTTATAAAACTGAAATCAATGTATAAAAGGAAAGATAGAAAAAGAAATTTTAGGCTGTCGAAAAGATATGATGTCTACATTAGATTTGTGGCAGTAGCCGACTTTGCTCCTGCCAAAAGACATCGATCGAAGATGATAGGAATATGAACCCGAATTATAAGTTCGGAGTGGAAACTAGCTTTTGTTCTAATCTTGTAATGTCGGTCTTGTAAGCACCGGGTCCCTGGTTCGGATCTGGCAACATCCATTCCTACAAATGATGACCCTGGACGTTTGAAGCACGCAAAGTTTGAAGCACGTCTTCTGTTTCCAAAAATCTCACCTCTCAAGAAGAGATGGCAGCACCACGCTGAGCAGAGGTGCTACCACTCCCTTCCTGGTTGACCACGACTGACGTCACGTCCGAGGTACGCCACGCCTCCCGGCCATTCAGCCTCCTCGACTGAGTTTCGGATGGGGACACGCGGGAGTTTTCTGGATGATCCCCCTCTTCGCCGAAATTCAGCCGGAGCTTCTCATCAGGGGTGGAGTGTGTGGCAGCAGCCGACTCTGCTCCTGCCAAAAAGACATCGATCGAAGATGATGGAAACATGAACCTGAATTATAAGTTCGGAGTGGAAGCTAGCTTTTGCTCTAATCTTATAATGTCGGTCTTGTAAGCACCGGGTCCCTGGTTCAGGCCTAGCATCATCCGTTCCTGCAGATTCATTTTATATGTAAGTCGCAATATAGCATTCAACAGGGTTTCACAGGTTATTTAAGAACTATCTGTATATAAATATATTTTTGTCCACTCATATCTTGTAGTCATAACATAATTCACCCTCAGACCCACCGACGGAAAAAATTACATTAGAAAAAATTACAGGAAAAAATTATATTCTCCATAGAAGGTCCATATTGGGAAACGAAATTTAGTACTGTAATACCGCATTTGGTCATAATCTCTTCCTTCCGAGAACTTGGCTATGCCGCCTACTCCTGTACGAAGCTGCAAAATCAGGCTCATAGCTATAAAATTTGATACAGAGCCTTTTCTAAGCGTGGAATCATGCTGCTAGTGTTACTGGTAACCCCCCAAACATTCGCTCACTGATTATTGCATATTTATTCTTAGTACTTGTAAATTTTGTTATATATACTGCGAGCAAATTACTTTTAAATTTACATTTGTTTTAATCATTTCAAATATCATTGTATGTATCACTGTAGTATTGACATCCACGGTAATCTGTGAGATTTGTTTGTATATGTTGGATAGTCTTGTAAGTATGTGTGCATAAGTAGTTTTGTATAAATATATTTTGCATATATATATATATATATATTTATATATACAGGGTGTCCAGAAAGTTCGGGAGCAGCGCAATATCTCGAGAAATACACTTCGGATCAAAAAATAAAAAAACACGTATTCAGTATTTTTAGAAAAGCTATCCAATGATACCAAAATTGAAACCCTCCCTCCTCCTGGGGGGAGGGGTTCAATCTGCAAATGAGCAATCTCCAAATCTGCAATTTGGATTTTAATCCAAATCTGCAATAAAAAATGGGGGTTCCCATTGAAGATTTCAAAGTTCCCCATCCCCCTCCCTCCAGGAGTGGGGAGGGGGTCAAGTTTGGTATCATTGGATAGCTATTCTAAATATATTGAATGCGTGTTTTTTAATTTTTTGATCCGAAGTGTATTTTTCGATATATTGCGCCGTTCCGGAACTTTCTGGACACCCTGTATATGTGTGTGTGTGTTGTTGTTGTTGCTGAGACCCAGACCGTCTGATCTACCAGAAAATGTGTGTGTGTGTGTGTCTATCTTTGAATATTCTTCTTGGTAGTTTGTATATGTAATAACCAATTTTAGAAATGTTTTTATATCGTTGCTTCCATTTGAAACAGTTCTGCACATAAGTGTTTATGGATGTGAGATATTTGTATATTTCAACTATATCTAGTATGGACAAACATATTGTATATAGTTGTTTATCATTTTTATCTCGGCGTTATGTTTTGTTTTTTGGTTTCGGCAGATATTCTTCAACTATAGGATGTAATTACTGTAAACTTTTGGATTAATGCCTATTGGTGGTTAATCTGTTAATCTGCTAGTGCACAGGGCCTAACCCTTGCCGCGTCCTCTAGGCAAAAGTAAATCTTTAGGCCCCTCATAAAACTTTTATAGTAAAAAAATCTGATGTGATAAGCACATGACTTTCCTTATATAATGCTATGAATTTACTACTTTTACAGTAAAAAAATAGGTTATTCTTATAGTAGATACTTATATTCTTTACAAGATACTGAATTTTCATCAATTACTCATCATTTTCATTGATTTAGCTCCATTTTTATCCATTTGGCGAGATTTTCGTTAATTTGGCAACATTTTAAAATGTTGTCAAGTTGGCGACATTCCGCCAAATTCGTCGCCAAAATCTCGCCAATCGTTATGGACGGAGAAATAAGTTATTCTTAAAACAGATAAATGACTAATGGCGTTCAGATAAAAAAGTATTACTCAAAGTACCTTTTCTCATAAATGGAACTAACTAGATCCACGACAATGATGTCACCAAATGCATCGCATAATATTACATATGAAAAGTGAACATGTTTCTCAAAAGTTAATATATTTTTTTAAGTTATGGAGGTTTTGATTAATTTATTTGAAAAATGTGCAATATCTCGAGAACGGTGCATGCTAGCGTTCTAAAGTTAATGTCAATCGTTTTCTAAGGAAAAATTACATAAGAAATGTCTATCTGCGTAACTTTTTTAAAGGTTTTGATTATTGGATGATTTTTTCAAAATTTCACTCGAAAATTTAGGAAGGTTCTGTACATTCGATTGCGTTTAAAAACAACAGGCTTCCAGTATTTATGAATTGTGATTTTTGTACCAAATTTCATTCGAATCGCTCCATTTGTTCATGAGATATCATCTCCACTGACTCACTGACACACACACACAGACATCACCTCAAAAATGTTTGATTCGTGATCAGTGATGCTTGAAACGTGCTCTCCCGTCGAAAACTCGAATTCAAATTTTCGACCCCGTCACAATACTTTCCTTATACATTATGTTTATAAGGAAAGTAAAATTGCTTCATTGATCACGTAAAAGGGGCCTCCAGAGCTTCGCGGAAAAACAAAACATTTGCTACTTTGCTTATATTAAAAACGCCTCTGCCATTGTAGCAACAAGCATCTGTGGACTGCTTCCGTTATCCTTGAAGCTAATTAACTCATGATAACTTATAACTGTACTGGCTTGAAAAATTTGCTTGCCGTCCTTTAACTCACATTGAGTTTTCAAATAATTAAAATATTTTAAACAATTCAAACGTGACAAACCTGTTTCAACCCGAGATAAATTTCATTCCAATACTTTCGCTCTCAATTTCAAATAAAAAATTCCCACTAAGTGAAAGGAAATGAGACGAAGAAATTTCAAATTCCGGTTCAATTTACTTTTTTGAAGATTCTACTAACTTACACACACAGACACACATTCTCCAGTAAATGTATCAAACTATAGCGTTCTACGACCTACATGCCATGCAAGTTCACCGTAATACCACTTTTAACCTGGTCGCGCCGGAATGAATATGTGCCAAGAGTCAAGGAACTGCCTTTGAGCGAGAGGCTGACACTGAACTTCCCGAGTTCAAGATCGAGTTGGTGGCCTTGCCCGTGAGAATTTGATCAAGAGTTAACGGAAGGAGTTGGAACGGATGTGATCCACAACCTTCTTTAAAGATTCCGTCAGTTGCCATGCTTCAGTTGAGATCCAGTAGGTGGATAAAGGAATATGCTGCATGCGTGTTACACAACGAGATAGTGTAGATAAATCGTTTGAGAGCTATTTTAGGATATGAAGACATTAGCTGTGTAAATAAGCCGAAGAAGTTTGCAGATAAATTGTTTTAAAAAGTATGATTACGATATCCAGATATTAGCTTTTATAAATACCCGGATGATGTCAGATTTAAAAATAAAATTTAAATTAAATTGCTTATAAAAATGAATTTTATAGCTTATACTGTAATGAATACATGAAAAAAAATGTGGGCAGCACAAGCCTTTCCTTATATAATGCAATGAATTTACTATTTTTACAGTAAAAAAAAATAGATTATTCTTATAGTAGATATTCATATTCTTTCCAAGATATTGAAATTGAATTTTTGTCAATGAGTCGTCGTTTTCATTGATTTAGCGTCATTTTTATCCATTTGGCGAGTTTTTTGTTAATTTAGTTACATTTCAAAAAGTCGCTAAGTTGGCGACATTCCACCAAATTCGTCGCCAAAATTTCGCCAAGCGTTATGGACGGAGAAATAAGTTATTCTTATAGCAGATAAATGACTATTGGCGATCAAATACAAAAGTATTACTCAAAGTATCTTTTTTCATGAATGGAACGAGTTAGATCCACAAGAATGATGTCACCCAATTTATCGCATGGTATTACATATGAAAAGTGAACATGTTTCTCAATAGGAAATATTTTTATTTTTATTTTATATGACTTTTTGATAATTATTTTGAAAAATATTCAATATCTCGAGAACGGTTCATGTTAGCGTTCTAAAATTTATGTCAATCGTTTTCTAATGAAAAATTACATAAGAAATGTTTATTTGCGTAACTTTATTAGAGGTTTTGATTTTTTGACGATTTTTTCAAAATTTCACTCGAAAATTTAGGGGAGTTCTGAACATTTGATTGCTTATAAAAACAATAGTCTTCCAGTGTTTACGGATTGTGATTTTTGTATCAAATTTCATTCGAATTGGTCGATTCGTTCGTCAGTTATCGTCTCCACAGACTCACTGACACATACTCTCTCTCTCTCTCTCTCACACACACACACACACACAGACATCACTTCAAAAATGTTTGATTCGTGATCGGGGATGCTTGAAACGTGCTCTCTCGTCGAAAACTTGAAATCGAATTTTCGACCCCGTCATAATACCTTATATATTATGTATACAAGGAAAGTAATAATATCATACGGACAGAACTAGCATTTTTGCTGACATTGCATATTTTAGCTATTCCATGAGGTTGAGCATGTAAAAAGCGCGAATTCAATCCATGGATTCTGTTATTTTCAATTAGTGCACGATTATTATCGTAAGAAGATAGAGCAGGGATAACAAAACTAAGATTTAAGTTATCGGTAAAAAATAATTTTATAACGCCCATTTTAATAGGCGCATAAAGGTAAATATCATTGGTTGAAGAGAGATTATAGCTAACAAAGCTTTCAAGATTTAATTTGTCTAAAATGAATTTCATAACATGCACCTTAATAAATACATAGATGAAATATTATAGCTGGGCGATAGATAGAGTTTGGCTTACAAAACTTCCAGGATTCAAGTTATCTATAAAAACGAATTTTATGACATACACTTTAATAAATAGATAAAAATAATTATTATCGATCAAAGATAGAGCATGGCTAACAAAACTTCCAAGGCTGAAGTTGTCTATGAAAATGAATTTTATAACGACATCTTAATAGGCGCATAATGGTAAATATTATTGGTGGAAGAGTCAATAAAACTTTCAAGATTTAATTTGCCTAAAAATGAACTTTATAACGTGCACGTTAACAAATACACGAAATATCATAGCTGAAGATAGAGTATGGTTAACAAACTTCTTAAGATTTAAGTTGCCTATGAAAATGAATTTTATAATATACACCTTAATGAATACATTGTAGATATAAATATTAGCGCTGGAAGATTGGACTAGGCTAATAAAAACTGATATCGAACTTTTCGCGTTCGAGATCGAGCTGGTGGTGGTCATGTCTGAGAGACGTGAATTAATATAAGAAGTTGGGACGGATGTAATAAGCTGTGCACCACCATCTTCACCAGCTCAGCACCACCATCTCAAGATTCTAACAGCTGTTACACCTCATTTGAGATTCAACAGGTGGGGAAAAATATGGAACTTTGATTCAGAAGTTTGTAGATAAAGTGATTTAAAAATGAAACTTCAGATAAAAAGGTATTATTTACACCAGAAGAGATGCCGGATTGATTTAATGAGGAAGTTTATCAAAGGTTTTAAGAACATGAAACATGCACAGCTACTAAGTACATTTTAAAATGCTTTGGAATTCACAGTTTAATAGATAAAGCCAATGTGTACCATGATGATGTGGAAATAATTTTGTGGTAATGCATAAAGATTATAGTTGAAATTTGTACGTCAATAATTGTATATTTCTCATGTATAATGCAAGAGTTGCTATACTTACGCTTTAAAGAAACACATGTGTAGAAACATAATAACAGATACAGAAGATTGTTTTCCACTTACCTAAAAGACAAAGATAAAAGGTGTAAATTTTTTTATAAAATTTTTATGATACACATTACAGTAATTGAGAAATATGGTTGTTCAAATATATGGAGAACATGATTGAAAACTAAATTAAAAAGTATACTTTTATAAAATAAAAACGACATTAGTATAAATTGAAATTCCGAAACGCTACTCATATTCAGAATATGATTTGCTATAAAATATTAACTTGTCGAACCTGAAATTTTCTTGTGATGGTGATGAAAAGAAAGGAAAAACAAAACTGTTTAAATCTCTTACATTTACAAACTCTTACTAATTAATTTTGGAGCAAAGGTGACAGAACAATTTTGACTTTATTTCTAGAATGAAACAGATTTACATATGCATATGAATCACATATGCATATGAATCACATAATCACATATGCATATGAATCACATAATCACATATGCATATGAATCACATATGAATCACATCTGCATATCCTACATGGTTTAGGTTCATGCGTATTTTAATTAGTATTAGAACGATTTTTTATGAACCTTCGACGGCAAGATATTTTTAATGTAAAATGTCATAGGGTCACATGTAAACACTCATAGAACCGTGAATAAAACATGTCAGGTTTACTCATCAGATTCTTACATCAGGTTTCCACACCAGAAAATATAATGTAAAAATTTGATGTGGGCCACACATGACTTTCCTTATATAGTGCTATGAATTTACTACTTTTACAGCTAAAAAAAATGTTATTCTTATAATAGATACTTATATTCTTTCCAAGATATTGAATTTTCTCCAATGAGTCGTCATTTTCATTGATTTAGCGTCATTTTTATCCATTTGGCGAGGTTTTCGTTAATTTGGCAACATTTAAGAATGTCGCCAAGTTGGCGACATTCCGCTAGATCCGTCGCCAAAATCTCGCCAAGCGTTATGGACGGAGAAATAAGTTATTCTTACAGTAGATAAATGACAATTGGCGTTCAAATACAACAGTATTACTCAAAGTATCTATTTTCATGAATGGAACGAGCTAGATCCACGAGAATGATGTCACCAAATTTATCGTATGGTATTATATATGAAAAGTGAATATGTTTCCCAATAGGAAATACATTTTATTTTATTTTATATGGCTTTTTGATAATTTTTTTGAAAAATGTGCAATATCTCAAGAACGGCTCATGTTAGCGTTCTAAAATTTATGCCAATCGTTTTCTAATGAAAAATTACATAAGAAATGTCCATTTGCGTAACTTTATTAGTGGTTTTGGTATTTTGACGATTTTTTCAAAATTTCATTCGAAAATTTAGGGGGGTTCTGAACATTCGATTGCGTATAAAAACAATAGGCTTCCGGTGTTTACGGATTGTGCTTTTTGTACCAAATTTGATTCGAATCGGTTCATTCGTTCATCAGTTATCGTCTCCACAGACTCACTGACACACACACACACACACACACGTTCACGCACACACACTTTCACACACACACACACACACACACACACACCAACACACATATACTTTCACACACACACACACACACACACACACACACACACACACAGACATCACTTCAAAAATGTTTGATTCGTGATCAGGGATGCTTGAAACGTGCTCTTCCGTCGAAAACTCGAATTCGAATTTTCGTCCCCGTCACAATACTTTCCTTATACATTATGTATATAAGGAAAGTAATTATAAGAGTCAGTTGAACAGATTTCAAGTAAGCGTCAAGGACAGGAACAGCAAAAAAAATGAAATATAAATCATCATATTATGAAAATGAAATCCTGCTACTAAATGCACAATTATCTGCTTTCAAAATATTTCTGCAACCTAACGTCTAGTTCCCGTAAAAAAAATATCGCACAATATTTCAGAAACGGCATCTTATGCATGAGATATAATAAATTACTTTAAAAATTATGTGTAACATTTTCTAAATGGGTCGAAACTTTTAATATCCTTTACATTGCATCCTTTTACAAAATAATCTAGAATTTTCTGTAGACCACAGTTAAATAATACTCAGATTTTACTTTCTGCAGAAACCAGAGTATTTTTTGAATCGAAAGTCGAGAAAATCTGATTTTTCTCTGTAAGGAATGCGTGCTTTTTTATTCTCTTTGATCTTTGCCGCCTTTTTCTTTTTATCTTTCTGTGCAGTTAATTCCTCGTCACTTTTAAGATATTTTCGATCTGAAAGCTTCTTTGCACTTTTCTTACAGTGCAGAACACATGAAACGTTAAAGTATTGCCCAATATTTACTTTCTATATATACATGGCACAATGTATAGGCAAAGCATCGTGGCGGGGTTAAAAATTCAAATTAAAGTTTGCGACAGAAGAACACGAATCAAACCTCTTCGAACGCAAATCAAACGTTTTTGAGGTGATGTCTATATGTATGTATGTATGTTAGTGTGTGTGCATGTATGTTAGTGTGTGGATGTTAGTGTGTTGTCGTTGAGACCCAGGCAGTCCGACCTACCAGAAAGGTGGATGTTAGTGTGTTGTTGTTGTTGAGACCAAGACCGTCCGACCTACCAGAAAGGTGTAAGGTAACCGTTTGGACGGCCGGGAAGTGCCACCCAATTTAGACCGGAACCCAGTGACAATTTAGACCGGAACCAAAAAACTATAAATTAACATATTTTAGTAGTAACTCAATGCCACCATGGTCAAAATTCAATTCCAAAGTTCAAGAAAAAAACCAAAACAACGTAATTATAAAAACAATTTAAAGAACAGTGCAGCCTATAGATGTTTAGTAGATACGTTGAATCCCCTTCTTCAGTGCAAGACAGACCAATAAACTCGTGGTCAAAAAGAAATAAAATGGCCACTTTGACCATTCTTGTCCATCAGTTGGATCATGTTGTTGTTGTTGAGACCCAGACCGTCCGACCTACCAGAAAGGTGTAAGGTAACTGTTTGGGCGGCCGGGAAGTGCCACCCAATTTAGACCGGAACCCAGTGGGGGAGGCATCTACAGGAACCGTACCCTCCTTCCCCTACCACCAACCTCTCGGAAGGACTTACGGACCCATATGTTTAATGTGATCGTACTCCGCATGAACACGGCGGCAGTTGTGGCAGCGTGCAAACCACCGGGCTACCGCGCCCGAAATGTGCCAACAGCACGCGGTGTTCCCAGGTGGTGGATGTTAGTGTGTAGAAAACCCAGACCACACGACCAACCCGAAGGCTTATGGTAGCTGCTTGTGTGGCCGGGAACGAATGTTAGTGTGTAGAAGACCCAGACCGTCCGACTCATCCAGAGGACCCGAGCAACCATTTGGACGGCCGGGAATGTTAGTGTGTGTAGATGTTAGTGTGTATGTGTGTGGATGTTAATGTGTGTGTGTGTGTGAATGTTATTGTCTGTGTGCGGATATTAGTGTGTGTGCATGTATGTTAGTGTGTGTGTGTATAGATATTAGCGTGTGTGTTTGCGTTGATATTAGCGCGTCTATGTGTAGATGTTAGTGTATGCAGTGGCGCACCCACGGGGGGGGCCGAGGGGGCCCTGGCCCCCCCTTGGGCTGACAAAGCAAAACGCGAAGGGCGCTGTCAGCACAAGGGAGAACTAGGTCTGCCTTCGAGAAAGTATAAAAAAAAAACATTTACAACCATTATTGTAATAAATAATTTTAATCATTGTGAAGAAAACAATTCCAGCATATCCCAACACTTACACTGAATGTAATTATACATATAAAGCTCTTTATCGTACTGTACAAATTATAAATTAATTCGCACTAAAGGCGCCAATTCTGGAAACCCGTTCTTCTTAAGACGTTTCTACCTGTGATTGAATTTAACTAATGGACTTGTCCAAAATTACGTGACCCAAATGCCTTCTCGCTGGAGTCGTACTATACCAGTGCTGTGTAGAGTGACGTCACAGGCGCCTCCGTGGCCCTATATAAAGAGTGAACGGCGGGGAAGCGGCTGTTCGCTCGAAAACTCGAGGATTTCGTTTACCCAGTGAGAAAATTGTGGAAGTGAATAAATAGATCGTGCCAACGCTTCGCGAATTAAGTGTTGCTGTGAGTTGAAATAAAGTGCGACGTTACGACACAAGGTGATAACAGTGAATTGGTAGTTTCGGAACGAGGGCCTGCGTGGTGAATAGCTGAATTTAATAATGGTCCTGAACTTTCAACTGATCTTACAGTGAAATGCATCTTTAACGATCAGTGTGTGTGTTTATGTGCGTATTTCGGCTATATAGCAAATTTTGTTCTTGAATAACTGAGGAGCAAGGTAAAAAAAAAAGACAATGAGTGAAAAACGAAAAGGGCTAGGCCAACAGACACTGGGAAATTATTTAAAAAAAAAAAGTAAGATTGAAAATAGTGACGTTCCCAACGACGTTTCCCTGAGCTCTTGTTACATTGATGAGGCTGCAGTCGAAGCAAGCAACAGCCGTGACCCCGGGCTGTCTTCAAACGCTTGTGAGGAGGTAAAGGTAGGACAAAACACAATACCAAACACAGTTGAAATAGAAATTCTGGCTGCAGATATTTCTAATTATGTCAAGAAATCTAACCTCACAGATGAAGATAGGATAACAGCGCTAAAAAATCTTTGGGAACCATATGCAAATTACAGTTTTCCTGCTACTGTCACTAGTGCTGTATCAAGTCAAGGAAAACCTCACCACACTCGGAAGTTCTGCTCATCTTGGCTGAGTAAGCATAACTGACTAGCTTACTCAAAGGCAGAGGACAGTGCCTATTGCAAATTTTGTGTTCTCTTTGCACCCCATGAAGTCGGTTTAAGATCCACACAAGCTACAGGTCAACTTGTTTCAAAAGGATTTAATAATTGGAAGAAGGCCTTGGAGAAGTTCAGTCAACATGAAAATGTTTTCTATCATAAGGATTCAGTTCTCAATGCCGATGAGTTCTTAAGGGTCACGGAAGGAAAAACGGTTCCTGTGGATCAAGTAATGGACAGAGGAAAGCAAAAACAAGTTTTGCAGAATAGGGCTATTCTTAAACCTATTATCAAAACGGTGATTTTTTGTGGAAGGCAAGGGCTGGCCATGAGAGGGCATAGAGACTGTGTGGATTTGGACGTATTGTCAGAACCATGCCAAGGCGAAGGAAATTTTAGAGCCCTTTTGCGACTCCGAGTTGATGCAGGAGAAGAAATACTGAAAACTCATCTACAAGGTTGTGCAAAAAATGCAACTTACATAAGTTGGAATATACAAAATGAGATTATTTCAGCATGCAATGATTCCATTGTGAAGCACATAGCAACTGAGGTGAATGAGGCCAAATGTTTTGCGGTTTTATGTGACGAAACCACAGATATTGCAACGGTAGAGCAAATGACACTTTGCTTTCGTTATTTGAAACGGTTTGAAACAAATGATAAGTATAAAATTGAATTTAAGATAGTGGAGAACTTCCTTAAGTTTGTGCCCCTGACTGAAACTACAGGTCGAGCAATTGCAGATGCTATTCTTAAAGGCCTTGCAGACTGCAACATTGATACGTCTTTCCTCCGTGGACAAGGGTTCGATGGAGCTTCTGCAATGAGTGGAGAGTACAATGGCGCCCAAGCAATTATATATGAGCAACACCCCAAAGCCCCCTACGTTCATTGTGCATCACACTGTTTGAACTTAGCCATAACTTATTCATCTAGAGTTCCGGATATCCGAAACAGCTTTGGAATAATAGGGAAAATCTCTAGTTTTTTCAACACACCAAAACGAAACCTTGTTCTCACCAGCAAAATCAATGCAGCTAATCAGGGAGAGACAGAAATCAGTGCCAAAAAACTGAAGAAATTATGCCCTACTCGTTGGGTGGAGAGACATGATGCCGTCACAGTTATGGTTTCATTGTTTGATCAAGTAATCGAGGCTCTGGAGGAGATTACTACCTGGAATGACAAGGAGACATCAACAGAGGCTCATACCTTGATATGTTCAATGTTAACATCACAGTTTGTCATAGCACTTGTTTCAGCTGACAGATTACTCAGCTACAGTGTTCGTCTGAGTGAAAAGCTGCAGGAAGTTAACCTTGATCTGGCAACTGCTGTGAGTGACGTAGAAGACGTTTTGAAAGCTATATCTATAATTCGAGAGAACGCAGAGAACGAGTTTCACCATCTGTTTGAACAAGCTGTTAAGAAGCTGGAACAGCATGGAGAAAACATTACTCTACCACGCCGTGCCACCAGACAAATTTATAGATCAAATTTCAACGTACAGACTCCTGAAGAATACTACAGACTTTCTATTTTCATTCCATGGATTGATAATTTCATCACTCACCTCCATGAAAAATTTCTCAAACATAAGGAATTTCTACAAAGTTTTGCATCTGTCATTCCGAATGGAAGGCAGCCGACACTGGAAGAAAACGAGAGATTTGTTGCCTTATCAAGGAAATTTGCAGATGATTTAGGACCCAGATCAGATAATACTCTAAAAGCTGAACTACATCTGTGGTACATGAAGGTCTCTGCATTGAACAAGAAAACTAAAAGCCCAATCGAACTGCTTAACTTTTGTGACCAAAGGACTTTTCCAACTGTGTTTGAACTTTTAAAAGTGTATGCCACCCTCCCAGTATCAACAAGCAGTGCTGAGAGGTCATTCTCCACAATGAAGAGGTTGAAAACTTACTTGAGAAACAGTATGAGTGAAACCAGACTGAATGGACTGGCGTCAATGAACATTCACCGTGAAGTGGAAATGGATCCAGACCAGATAATTAATGCTCTGGCTACAAAGAAAAACAGGAGGCTGGACTTCGTTTTATGAATATGTATAGATCATAATTGAATAATATAACAATATGTAATCATGAGAGAGTGGTTGAAAACAAGTATACAGTATAAGCAGACCAGAACAAATAATTTTATCTTCATCTATTTCTTAATTTGTGTTGTTTTGTATAAATATCTACTACTACTTCTTCTAATCATTCAATTCTCTTGCACTGCACTAAAGAATTGTTAGTAATTTGATAAAAATAAATGTACAAAAAAAGACAACCGCCTTGTTAATTGATATGGCCTCTGATCATTTTTTCTCGGAAAATTTATCGAGGAGTCATCCTCCTTCATAAAAATTTTGTGCACCAATGGCTCGCCCCCCCCTTAGGAATATTCTGGGTGCGCCACTGAGTGTATGTGCTTGTGTGTGAATGTTAATATGTGAATGCTAGGGTGTGTGTAGATGTTAGTGTGTATGTGTGTGTATGTTAGTGTGTGTGTGGATGTGTATGTTAGTGTATGTGCGTATGTGGATGTTAGTGTGCGTATGCGCATGTTTGTGCGCTCGTGAGTCTGTGAACGCAATGCCTCATGAATGAATGGAGAATTTCGAAAATAAATTGGAACGATTGTTACAGTCAGTGAGTACTAGTTGGCCTCATGAGTTGCCAAAAGTACCCAGTTTCAATTTACGTGGTGTTACGTAAATTCCAAAAACATTGTGCTGTGGATCCTGTACATCATCATTTCGTTGTGAAAGAAATGGAATCTTTGCCGTACGTAGTGGAAGTCATGCTCTGTCTATCTCAGATTATTCTTATGTTAAATCCCTGGTACATGCACTCGCGAAAGTATTTTTACAATGTTGATATTTCTATTGTTTTTATATCGTCTGGCTCAACGGAAGGAAAGGACGACAAACGGATCTTTTTAACTTTTCGCTCCGTTTGACATCCAAGTGTAAATGTCTGGGGAATTTCCAAGCACTGCTTCTCAAAGAGCAGAAAAATCTGATTAATGGAGTATAATAGCAAATAAACAGCCGCGTTTAGAGAACCAATTAAATCTATTTTTAGATTTCAGATCAATACTTGAAAACTAATCTCTTTGTTCCCGAGATGTAACCATTTTTTCTTGCATTATTTTTTTAAGATTTGCAGTTTATAGAAGCGAATTTTAAATATTTTTAGAGTATAAAAGTGTATGCAATCTGTTGACGTTTAACACATGTTTATGCGGTATTATTAATAATTGCAATATTAAGGAGTCTCACGTGTCTTAATATGTCAAAAAAAGGTAAAAATAATGTGTTGTTTAAAATTTTTGCAACAGATGCCCTGAAAGGGTTACAATACTGCCTTTTTTAAAATGTATAGTGTCTAGATGTCTATGTATACTGTATAGTATCTAGATGTCTATGTATACTGTATAGTATCTAGATGTCTATGTACACTGTATAGTATCTAGATGTCTATGAATACTGTATAGTATCTAGATGTCTATAAATACTGTATAGTATTTAGATGTCTATGGATACTGTATAGTATCTAGATGTCTATGGATACTGTATAGTATCTAGATGTCTATGGATACTATATAGTATCTAGATGTCTATGGATACTATATAGTATCTAGATGTCTATATATACTGTATAGTATTTAGATGTCTATGTATACTGTATAGTATCTAGATGTCTATGTATACTGTATAGTATCTACATGTCTATGTATACTGTATAGTATCTAGATGTCTATGTATAGTGTATAGTATCTTAGTCTATGAATGTATATAGTCAAAGTGCAATATAAGTTTTCTATATTTTTTGGAGGAAGTTTTAGAGTAATTACATTTTCAACCCATAATATGAAAATTTATTTAGCAGAAGGGAAAGTCCTGATTTTTAAACGATATTTTAAAAATTCATTCGTAAATCGTGCAATATCTCGGGAATAATTCATCTAGCTTTTTAAAATTTGTATCATTCGTTTTCTAATAAAAAAAATTATGTCTGAGATGAATACTTATTTATTAGTAGTAAAGGTCCTGGTTTTCTAATGATTTCATTTTTTCAAAAATTCATTTGAAAATTCTGTGTGTAAGTGTGTGTGTGTGTGTGTGTGGGGGGGGTCTAAAATTTCGATTTCGTTTAAAGCCAATAAAGGTCCAGTATTCACTGTTTGTAATAATTTAACCAAATTAATGTCGAAACGCTTTATTCGTGAGATGAGATATCGATGAGATAAAATAAAATTTGCAATATCTCGAATATGACAGCTTTTAAATGATGGTGGTTAATTTCGAATAAAGAGTATTCGCAAATAATTTATTTATTTTATAATAATGAACATTTTTAATTTTTTATGATTTTTTTCCTGTTTTTGATCAAAAACATAAAATATTTAAAAAATGGCGCAAGTTAGCGTTATGTAAATAATGCCATACATTATGATAAAATCTTGAACTGTATAAACATTTGTAATTCGCAAGATTAAACTTAAATTGTTAGGGAAATTTAAGATTTTTCTGGCATTGTTTTCTATAGAGAAAATAAAATGAGTATAAATAATGGTGATATTATAGTCTATGCTGATAATGATAGTTTTAACTATGTTATGGATGTAAATGATATTATTACATACTAACACAAATCAGCCAAATTTATTTGCACTTTCAGCATTACTATGCTGTTGCCAATCTAAAAAAGAATAAAGAATTTCTAAGATAAATCTGAAGAGAAAGTTTAAAATAAAGTGTCTATCGCAATCCGAAACTAAGTAGGGCATTTAGCTGCATGTTTAATAACTGAACTGAAAGTTGTTGTTGTTGAGACCCAGACCGTCCGACCTACCAGAATGGTGTTGATGTTGATGACCCAGACCGTCCGACCTACCAGAAAGGTGTAAGGTAACTGTATGGACGGCCGGGAAGTGCCACCCAATTTAGACCGGAACCCAGTGGGGGAGGCATCCACAGGGACCGTACCCTCCTTCCCCTACCACCCACCTCTCGGAAGGACTTACGGACCCACATGTTTAACGTGATCGTACTCCGCATGAACACGGCGGCATATGTGGCAGCGTGCAAATCTAGCGCGCAAACCACGGGGATACCGCACCCGAGATGGCCAACAGCACGCGGCGTTCCGAGGTGGTCACCCACCAAGTACTAACCGCGCCCGATGCTGCTTGACTTCGGTGATCTAACGAGAACCGGTGTTTTCAGCACGGTACGGCCGTTGGCCCTACCAGAATGGTGTAAGGTAACTGTTTGGACGGCCGGGAAGTGCCACCCAATTTAGACCGGAACCCAGTGGGAGGAGGTATCCACAGGGACCGTACCCTCCTTCCCTTACCACCAACCTCTCGGAAGGACTTACAGGCTCACATGTTTAACGTGATCGTACTCTGCATGAACACGGCGGCAGTTGCGGCAGCGTGCAAATCCAGCGTGCAAACCACCGGGCTACCGCACCCGAAATGTGCCAACAACACGCGGTGTATCTAGGTGGTCACCCACCCAAGTACTAACCGCGCCCGATGCTGCTTGACTTCGGTGATCTAACGAGAACCGGTGTTTTCAGTATGGTAGAGCCGTTGGCTCGAACTGAAAGTTGTTGTTGTTGAGACCCAGACTGTCCGACCTACCAGAAAGGTGTAAGGTAACTGTATGGACGGCCGGGAAGTGCCACCCAATTTAGACCGGAACCCAGTGGGGGAGGCATCCACAGGGACCGTACCCTCCTTCCCCTACCACCAACCTCTCGGAAGGACTTACGGACCCACATGTTTAACGTGATCGTACTCCGCATGAACACGGCGGCATTTGTGGCAGCGTGCAAATCTAGTGCGCAAACCACGGGGATACCGCACCCGAGATGGCCAACAGCACGCGGTGTTCCGAGGTGGTCACCCACCAAGTACTAACCGCGCCCGATGCTGCTTGACTTCGGTGATCTAACGAGAACCGGTGTTTTCAGCACGGTACGGCCGTTGGCCCGAACTGAAAGTTGTAAAAAATCTCAAAATATTAAATCCAGAATATTAAATATTGAATAATTAATTCACAAGACAGCCCAGTAACTTATGCAATTGTGAAAACTACACTAAACATATATAGAATTCTGCTTGACACATGAAATTTTTTAAATAAATTTTTTCCCATAGACTTAACATTATGTGATATTTGACCTCAGATATTTTAGTTCGCAGATCGGAATTTAAAATTCGGATTTCGTCATGACCTAAAACATGACTAGTTCAAGCTATGTACGAAATTTTATTCGAATTGGTTAAGTTTTCCTATGCCAACGAAACATTCGTCCACGATCAGATTTCAGTCAGTGTTAAAGAAGTTCAAGAACTTAAGGCATTTAAGCTTGAAATCCGATTCGCTTCCATGAATTTGAAAACGAACGCTTATAAAATACACAGATTTTTCAGTCTGATGTGAATTATGATACAAATTGATCTAAAGAATACATGCCACAATTATGCATAAGAAAATCAAGAGGGGTTTCACACTTTGAATATATTTTTATCAAAAATCCGAAACATATAGATAGAGATCCAATTCACATTTTGAAATCATATCTTTCAAAAACCTACATTAATATTTATTTTATTTTTCTCATTAACGCGGCATAATTTTCTTATCTAAATGTCGAGGCTGCTTCCTTCGAACCTTTGCAGCGATGACGCTCTTTCTTTGGTATTCCACTTACATTTTTTGGGGACAATTAACTTCAAAGTTACCCAACTGAGAAAAAGCGTAGGTCTGTGATTCTAATTCGAAAATCAGTTTTTGCTCCTACTTGTCAAAATGTAACAACTTCAACTTCAACTGCGTGGGCAGTGAACTCCTATGGGTCCTCCTGGTGGAGTGAGCGATAAACTTGTAATTACTCTTTAAGTGAACAGACAGTGAGTGACGGCGAAACGTATTTGGAAACAGCTGTATACATTTCAATCAGCTGCTCAAATTCCTCTATACACTTATTTAGGGATTTTGTCGCGAAACTTTTTGTCTTCTTAGGGATTTTGTCTTCTTTAAAGTGCATTATTTATACGTTTTTTGCTTTTCATGCTGTTTACATTTTTAGAGGAAAAGTGCAACTTCAGAATATTTTTGGATATTCCAGCAATGATATTCGTAGCGGAAATATGCTTTTATTAAACATTAAACCTTGCATATGACAGGGTGAAAAAAGTTGTAAAAAGTCTCCCCATCGGCCCGTCTGCAGTTCTTGCGCTCTCTTAGGGCCACGCACATTGTTTTTTTCAGTCATGCCTCCGGGGGAGTGAAGCACCCCCCAGGAGACATTTTATATTAATCTAGCTTCTATTTATGTGACACAGCATTTAGATATATTTATAGAGGGCAAATAGAAAACTTGTCCCCCTAAAATTTCATTCGCCCCCCTCCCTGAACAAAAAATCCCGAAAGAAACACTGGCCAAGCATATCTTATAATGCGATCTATCGATCTGTTAATAGTCAATAGCCAGTGATCAATGTTATTAATTTTTATACGATTCCTTATCGGAACATAATTAATACATCAACTGTTACAAAACATAATCAATTTCCGAAACTCTAGACCCTCTAACAAACGTACTCATCTCACGAACAGTGAAACTCACTATATCTGAAATCAAGGCTGCAAAATTAATAATTCCCTCAAAGCAACGGCGATTATCAAAAAAATTTATCTTATTTCTTTAAGATGTTGACTTTTTATTAATTTGACGTCATTTTATCAATTTGGCGTTTTTTGTCAATTTGGCGACATTTTCCAAAAGCCGCCAAGTGATATTTCGTCATATTTGTCGTCATGCGTTAGAGATAGACAGACAGACAGACAGATGGAGAGTAGTGCTTTGTAATCAAGGTAGTAATTCAAATAAAGCCAAAACTTTTACATTAGATCCATGTTTATAACCACTGGAAATTAAGGTATATGAAAGTTCTTTCAAATTGTGTCTACATTAATATACGTTAAAACTTTCGTTTGCAACAGCATAAAAAATTAATCAAAAGTATCAGAAGTAGAAAATAGCCACCTTCTTCAGAATAAAAAGACAGAGCAATCGCACAAACAAAGGTAAGTACCCGTCTATCCAAGATAGGCACGCTCTATTCATTTCGGTTACCAACTAAACATTTTTATTGTGATGGTATTGGACAATAAAAGTATTATGGGTGTTCCCTAAATCAACCTTGCAGAATCTGAAAATAATTATCCTAAAACCAGACCAATCTTAATTGTAGGACTGTCTGTTAAAGGTTTTAGGGCTACGGTTTTAAGACTAAGAGCATATGATTATGGTTCTAGATCTACTGGCTTAAAGCTATATTAAAGCTACACTGTAAAATATTTGCAAGCATGTTACTGAAAGTTTCAGGGAAATCAGGTGCCCTTAATGGCGATATAATATCAGGTGCCCTTAATGGCGATAATTCTTTCCTTTCCGCGATATTCAAAGCTTTATCAATAACTTCAACAATACCGACGCTTAAGCTCAGAGCAGCTAAGGGAACAAGTACAAAAGCTGATAAACCCAATGAACTTAAAACGAACTTGCTAACGGTCATAGTGACACTAATTTTATGGTAGTGGTGGTAGCTCTTTCTATATACGTAAATTTTCTTTTGCAAGTATTCTTCCATCTTTATTTATAGGGGTGAAATATTTCTTCCGATATCTCAGAGCCGGATTAACTAAATCAAGCATAAAGAAATCATACGGCTGTTGCATGCACTTTTTATATAATCTACTGAATTCTTCTTTTGTCAAACTACCATCTATCTCTCTTATGATCTGTTGAATCTCCCTCGGTTGAATATTAAAAAATATCAAGTAATTACAGTTTCTTCTGATAACAATGGGTGTTCTATAATAAGATTGAGAAAGATAAATGATTGAGGCGTTTTTCTTCCGACCTCTGATGAAAAAATCTTCTATGCTCCTCTGGTCCTTGTCAGTCATGCAGTCATCAAAGACAACAACATTTTTACAAGATGGGTCCAGGTCATCCACTTTTATAAATTCTTTTGTATCAGAGGAGAATAAAGTTCCTTTCTTGCCGAATCTTTCATATAACTCTAGGATAATTTTCTTCTTCTTTTTGGGGTACTTTATCGAGTCAATATCCACGCCCTCAAACATTGTGTACTTTTCTTTCAGTTTACCATACTTGGGTTCGTACATATCTTTTGCACAAACGAACAAATTATCAAATTCGAGATAGTCGTATATAAAATTCAACAATAAGTTCGTTTTACCAGTACCTGAAGCTCCAGCGATTAGAAGTCTGAAAGGGTGTTTAGGTAATAAATAATGTTGATTTGCATCGACAAGTTCTTCTGCTTCTGTATAATTTTTAATTTGAATCATCTTTATTTAATGTTAAAAATTTGCTTCAGTAAAAATTTAATTTGCTTAAGTAAAAATTTTTTTGCATAATAATAAAGATGAATGCTATACAAAAAGAACGAAATAAGAAATTAAGAAAGGAAGTTGAATATGAACTTAAAGTTTATAAGCTTCAGGCTGAAATTAGAAAAAACAACGAACAACAACTTGAGCAAAAATTAGGTATCCAGAAAGCACTATCGGACTTTCACAAGCCTGTAACTGAAAAGCTACAAGAACAAGAAATTAATCGAAAGGAGAATATTCAGGCTATAAAAGATGCTGTTGATCACATTCCTCTAGCTATTGAATCGCCTTTAGAAGTCTATGATTTTGATAAAAAATTGGATGTAGAGTTTTTAGAGAAAAATAACTTTCCAAGACCCTCAAAATTGTACCATGAGACCAAGGAAACTTTGCAAGAAATTATGAGTAAAGTAAATGATACTTACCTAAAAATGTCTCGTCAAAAAGGAAACATTATGAGTCAGATGTCTCGAATGACTAAAAAGGATGAAGAAAGAGAAGATCGCTTATTAGCTAAGGCTGATTATTTGAGAGATCATATGACTACGTTAGGAGATTATCGGGATCGACTCAGAGACTTGCAAAGAAAAGGAATTTATATCGGTAAAGGAGTAGAAGACAAAATGGAAATTTTAGCCCGATTGACTGATAAGATATGTAAAGGGTCCAAAAGTAAAAAGTTACACAATCAAGTCGTCGATTTATTGGATGCATTGTTGAGAGAAGGAACTATGACCAACGAGCAAGTAAAACAATACTACAAAAATTTTTCATTGAATAAATGAGTAATTACATAAAAACTAAAATACATTTAAGCGATCATCAGATTGCTAAGCTAAAATCTGCATACCAGAAAGGAGAAGAAGTATCTCTACAAATAGATAAGACAAAAGCCCCCAACAAAGATATACATTTAACTCGAACACAGATAGCTCAAATTGGGAAGGGGAAGCGTATCACTATCAGTAAGACGCAGCTCCAGAAAACGGGTGGTTTTCTACCTTTTCTATTACCTGCGTTAATTGCTGGGGCCAAGGCTTTAGCACTAGGTGCTGCAAGTGGGGCGGCTGGATATGGAGCAAAGAAAGCTTTGGAAAAAATTTCAGGATCTGGATGTGTAAAAAAAAGACCCATTGGAAAGGGCGTCTATCAAAACTGGGAATATCAGACGAAGTAATTAAACAAAATATGAAACATGAACAGGGGTTTAGGGGCGTCTTTACTTCCGATCTGTTGCCTAAAAAGATGAGTCGGTTTGAAAACGGTATTATTAATCTGGACATTGTCACAGGACCTGGTACGCACTGGGTCTGCTACTATAACGATCCTAAAAATAACTTTGTTGAGTATTTTGATCCTTTTGGAGAACACGTATACAAAATTCATCCTAACATTAAGAAGTATCTACTGACTTCTGGAAAGAAAAATATCGGGTGTAACTCGAGCTTTCTACAGCACCCTGCTTCCGTCAAATGCGGCTACTTTTGTATGAAGTACATTCGTGAAAGAAACAAGGGTAGGCCAGTTGTAGATGTGCTATATTCTTTTACCCAAGAACCCAGCGACTTCAATGAAAAAAATGTTCTCTATAAATAAAATGGTTCTATTGATATTAGATTCTAAAAACGCGGAAAAATCAGAAGATTTTACGATTGAATACACTAGACCTTTCACCTTTAAACAGATTGCCCTTCAGTCCTTTTCGATGTACGTTTCATGGGACAATATCAAAGATGAGGAATTATCATACTTTGATGGTCAGCAGTGGTTAAATTTGACGATACCAGATGGAAATTACACTATCAAGGGGCTGAATCGTTACATGATTAATTTTTTTGGAAGCGATCCGCCGATACAATTCGGTATAGTGGAGGAACGACAGCGAATAGCCATTAAGTTAAAACACGGGTATAAGATCGATTTAACGAAAACCAAAAACCTGCATAAACTTATAGGTTTCGAGCCTAAAATCCACGAAGAGCTTGAACAAGTAGGAAAGTACATTGCTGACTTATCTGGGGGAAACGATAACATTTATATACATTGCGATGTCGCAGAGGGGGCGTATATCAACGGTTTCAACTCTACAAACGTCATCTATTCATTTACAAACAGTAATCGTCCAGGTAGTCAGATTATAAAATCATTTGACAAACCTCTGTTTTACCCTGTTCGAATGGATAGTGTTTACCGAATCAGAATGCAAGTAACCAATCATAGAGGTGATTTAATACCGCTCAATAAGCAAGAAGTACAATACAATTTTATCGCCCTATAATAAAGAAATGAATAAACACAGACTTCAAAGAAAGAGTAAGAAGATACAAGGAAGAGGGTTCTTTTCCGACGTCCTGCAGGAGGCCGAATTAGAAGGTAAGTATGTGCAGGATAAAATAAAGGAGATATTATCAAAGCAGAAAAAACATGGAGCTGGACTAAAGTTTTTCTAAATTCGATTTAATAGCCATATAGCTATTAAATTGAGGAGAAGAAAAAAAATTATATTATAATAAATGAATAAAATATTTGAATTAAACAGCACCAATTATTATTACGATGATGACATCGAAAGTTTCGAATATAGAGAGGTAAGGCATGAAAATAGTGATAATTCTATGGAAAATGCCTCTTACCATTTCTTTATTCAAGACACCAACGCCAACATTTTATACTCTAACGGTTATTTACAGCAAAAATTGAAAATTGTTAACAACGATGGTACTGCCATAGTGAATGATAATGTAGCTCTCGTGAATGGAGGTGGTTTGATCAATGCTAACAGGTTTACATTAGGAACCACTGAAATAGAATCCAACATAAATTATTCCGCTCTTATGCGACAAGTGTTGGGCTTAATACATTTTACGCCTGACTATTCTTCTGCCGAAGCTACTAATATGCTGTTCTACACTGATACGTCGGACACAGCTGATAGAGAACGCTTGAAATATGATGGCACGTTAGTAGATACCACAAAGATTACTGAGTTTTTCGAAAAATTCAGAATTAATGAGAACCATAACCAGGGATTTACAGAAAGAAGCGAATTCACTAAAAATAGCAAGGTTGTAACTATATGGATCCCACTAAAGTACGTGTTTGATTTCTTCCGTGAATATAAAAAAGTAATCACGGGGTTCCAAGTCAAATTTGAGTTCCAGAGAAATCACAGTCTAAATATGCTGTACACCAACGAGCAACATAAGATCTATAAAGTCGTTGTAGAAGATTTATCACTCTGGCTACCTTACGTACGATTTAAAAATGCGGCGGCTTCAATATTTAACGAATTAAAGTTATCGAATAAGGATGTAGAAATAAACTGGAACCAACACAGCATTGTAAAGTCTAATATTTTCTATAAAAACGCTAGCGGCTCTTATACCATAAAAGCTACTTCTGATGAAGTCTTATCTTTGTACGTAATTCCTCAGTACACTGAAAGATACGAAAATTCGAAGCGCAATAACATGCTGTTTGATAACTTAGATATGACGGAATGTTGGTTAATGATCAACAATGTAAAAGTGCCAACTGTCAGTTACATGATGGATTTTGAGAAAAGTGATTATAATCGATTATACACAGCCTTTTTGGAATCTGGACTCAACACCATCACGTCTGAAACAGGTTGTATGGTCAATTATTCGAATTTTGGTAAGTTGTATCCAATCATCTGCTTTAATCTCTCTCATCATCAAAACTATACCGATACGAATAACTTAATGATTGAGTTTAACTGGAGGTTAAGGAACGCTGCCCCCAAAGATTATGTTTTTTACTTCATCTTAAAAGAGCACAAGAAATGCCTCTTAAATATTAACAATCAAAATATTACCATGATCAAGACTTTGAAATTATAAGCCATTTTTATAGTCCATTTTAAATTTTTATAGTCCATGACCCGAGTTGGACAAAAATGAACCATAATTATATTTAATGGTTGATCAACCATTAAATGTTTAGATACCCTTTGTTACCTTCCTCAAGTTTGAATATATTTATCCTTTAAATAAAGGATATGGATCGTATTGTAAAAAAATTAAACGATTTGAGTACTGATAACTTTGAGTCAGTGGATGGCTTATATTTGGTTTCTGACATTACTGAGCACGGGAAATCTATCCTAATACGTTTGTCGAACAACTCAATTTTATTTTTAAAAAATGATATACCCAGGGTTGGTATGATTTTGACCAGGGATGAAATAAGATTATTAAGATTATATGTTGGCTTCAGGGTTTTATATTATTGTACACCATTAGAGGGTTTCGTGGTAAAAAAACCACCTTTTCGAAACCTCTACGAAACCTTTTCAATATATCAGGCTGACAGTGATAGCGATAGCGATCGACCGACATCGATGACATGCCCTTCCATCATTTAATAGATGTAGATATGACTTTATTTTTAATGATTGAAATACTCATTAAAAAGTTTACCCCTTCAATAATAAAAGCATTTAAAGAGATGATTTGTAGTTCTAAAGAAAGACAAAATGGATTTTCAATCTACAACCGTTCGACAGTTGCAAGGCTACTGTCGTGAAAATAATATTCGAGGTTACTCGAAACTTAAAAAGTTGGAGCTGGTCGACCTTATTCAATATCATAACGGCTTTTCCAGTTTCCACAATGACTTGTTTAGCAAGCCAAAGAAGAACAGAGTGCGTAAGATCAGGTGTTGCGGTAAGTTATTTAAGGGATCAAGCATGAATAAGCACCTACAATCTAAAGGGCACCTAAACTATAAACCAAAGAAGGCAACCGCTCTCCCAGAGTGTGGAAGGGTGGAGCATCGACTACATCACATGACTCTCCCCCAACTACGGGAATTTTGTCGAACGCATGGCATTAGAGGCTATTCCAGGTTAGGAAGGAGGGCAGACATCATAGCATACATAGAAAGCGTATTGTTCAACCGTCATTTCGGGTTTGATTCAGACCTGTTTTTAGATACGCGAGAGAGAAGGCTCTACACCCTCCACAAAGTTAATACAGCCTTTGAATCTCGCTTGAAGACGTACGACATCCAAAATGAACACAACCTGATGCTTCCCGAAGACTTTTTGAACGATGTGGCGTCACTAGTCCGGGGACTCATCACTAAACACATAAAGAGGCTGCATGGTTTGAAGGTTAATTTCGAATTCCTCTGTGACTATCAAAAGGGTAAAGACGATGCTATTATAGAAATGGAGAAAAACTTCAAAACAGAAAACGCAGTCATCTTAGAATCAACTGATTTGGTAGCTTATTACAGATCGGTTATCCAAAAATTATTGACAGAAATGGAGGAGTTTGTTGCAAAGGGTTCGGGATGGACGCTTGTTAGAATTAAAAACCTTGAGGTGAGGATCAATAAATACAACCCACTGAGAGGATCATCCTACATTGATTTACCGAAAAGAATTAAAGATAAAAAGGCAGTCATTAACGTGAAAAATGAAAATGATAACGAGTGCTTTAAGTGGGCGATACTGTCCGCCATTTATCCAGCTGATAATCACGTAGATAGAGTCTCTAAATATAAGCCATATGATAATGAGCTAAATTTCGAAGGTATCGAGTTTCCAGTGAAGATGGAAGATAGAGTATTTAACAGGTTCGAAAAGTTGAATAACATATCGGTGAACATATATTCATACGAAGGTAATGATATATACCCATTGAGAATCACTAAAAATAAGGAAGACAAACACATCAATTTGCTGTACATAAAGAATAAGGAAGGACACAGTCATTACTGTTGGATAAAAGACCTCTCCAAATTGATAAGCGGACAAGTGACTAAACACAACGGAAAGATATTCACCTGTGAGAGATGCCTGCTGTATTATAACTCCGAAGAGGACCTCCAAGCTCATGAAACGGATTGTAGGAAGAATACACCAGTAAAGATTGTAATGCCCGAGGAGAACGAATCTCTGCGGTTCAAAAACTATCAAAGGTCTTTACGATTACCCTTTGTGATGTATGGAGACTTTGAGTGCTTGACAAACAAGATAAACACCTGCTGCCCTACAAAAGACAGCTCATTCTTACATAAATATCAAAAGCATGAACCTATGAGCTTCACTGTCTACATCAAATATAAACATGCAGACTATAAGGCACCAATCACATACAGAGGACCCAATGCCACCAAGCTGTTCTTTGATACAGTGAAGACTGAGGCGCTAGCGATAAAGAACATTTATGATAAGAAGCAACCCATCAAAATGACCACCGAAGATGAAGAGCATTTCCAAAGGACCCATGTTTGCCACATCTGTGACGAAGATATCAGGAAGAAACCTTCACCCTATTCACCCAAGGATAAACCAGACTTCCGAAAAGTTAGAGATCATGACCATCTTCTCAATCCGGCGAAATGTGAATCGAACTACAGAGGACCTGCTCACAACCTTTGCAACCTAAAGTACCAAGAGCCTTCGTTCATTCCAGTGTTTATCCACAACTTATCTGGCTACGACGCCCATCTCTTCATAAAGGAGCTCGGTAGAGACCAAGGTGATATCGACGTCATCCCGAACAACGAGGAGAGGTACATTTCCTTCAGTAAGGAGGTCGGGGCAAAAACTGTAGAAGTAGGCGATGGGAAGAAAGTAAAGGTACCTGGTATAAAGTTGAGGTTTGTCGACTCATTCAAGTTCATGGCCGCTAGCCTCGACAGTCTTGCGAAGAACGTAAAGGAGTTCAGGGAGACAGCCAAGTACTTCCCCAAGGACAAACTGGACCTCGTCACCCGAAAAGGCGTCTATCCATACGATTACATGGACTCGTGGGACAAATGCGAAGAAACCAAGCTGCCCCCAAAAGAAGACTTTTACAACCAATTGAATGAGTCACACATAAAGGATGAGGACTACGAGCACGCTAAAAGGGTATGGAAGGCCTTCAACATTAAGACATTGGGTGAATATTCCGATTTGTATGTGAAGACTGATGTACTCATCCTAGCCGACATCATGGAACACTTTAGAGATGTCTGTCTAAAGACCTATAAGTTGGATCCTGCATGGTACTTCACTGCGCCCGGACTCTCGTGGGACGCCATGCTCAAAACCACAGAGGTTGAGCTAGAGCTGTTGACAGACTATGACATGATACTCATGCTAGAAAAGGGGACCAGAGGAGGCATCTCTCAGTGCTGTAACCGATATGGGAGGGCGAACAACAAGTACATGAGGGACTATGACGAGAACAAGAAGTCTAACTACCTGATGTACCTTGACGCCAACAACCTTTACGGAAGGGCCATGAGTCAATACCTACCGCATGGTGGCTTCAAGTGGAGCACTGTGTCAGATGTGACCCAAGTAGAGGATGACTCAGACAAAGGATACATCGTAGATTGCGACCTACAGTACCCGACCCATCTGCACAACCTCCATTCAGACATACCTCTAGCACCTGAGAGCAGGATGCCCGATGGCTCAAAACAGCCAAAACTACTGACGACCCTCTATGACAAAGAGCATTATGTGGTTCATTACAGGGTTTTGAAGCAGCTGTTGCAGTTGGGGGTGAAGCTCAAAAAGGTGCACAAAGTGTTGGAGTTTCAGCAGTCTCCCTGGTTGAAGAGGTACATAGACCTGAACACTGATATGAGGACCAAGGCAACCAACGACTTTGAGAAAGACTTCTTCAAACTTATGAACAACTCGGTCTTTGGTAAGACGATGGAAAATATCAGGAAGCGACTCGATATTAGGCTAGTATGCGATCCCCAGAAAGCGGAGAAGCTAGTTGCTAAGCCCAACTTCAAGGGAAGGACCATTTTTGACGAAAGATTAGCCGCCGTGCATATGTACAAGACGAAAGTGATTTTTAATAAGCCAATATACGTCGGCATGAGTATATTAGATCTATCGAAGCATCTGATGTATGACTTCCATTATAATCTTATGAAGCCTAAATATGGGGGTGATATCAAGCTATTGTACATGGACACTGACAGTTACATCTATGACATACAGACCGAGGACTTTTATGAGGATATGAAGGGATTGATTGACTACTTTGACACATCAGATTATCCAGAAAACAATAGGTATGGTTTGCCCCGAGTAAATAAAAAGGTCTTGGGGAAGATGAAGGATGAAAATGCAGGGAAGATCTTAGAAGAGTTCGTTGGCTTAAGATCTAAGATGTATGCTTGTAAAACTGAGGTTGACCTGGTGAAAAAGTCGAAAGGAGTAAAGAAATGTGTCGTGAAAAACAGGATATCCTTCGAGGACTACAAGAACTGCCTATTCAAGCAAGAAGTACAGCATCGAACCATGAATCTCATCAGGAGCACAAAGCATGAGATTCATTCCATACAAGTCAATAAGATTGCCCTATCAGGAAAAGATGACAAGCGTCATATATTGGAAGATGGTGTCCATACCTTGGCTCACGGTCACTATGCGATAAAGGAGTAGGCGATCATAATCTTTTAACAGTTTTCGAACTATTAAAAGATAATTAATAGTCCTCAGTTCGAAGGACACATTCTTCTGTTCTGAATGCCTCTTTAATAGTGTCTATATCACATCTAAAGTGCTGATTGGAACCGTCCTCCTCCATATAAGAGTCTAACTTTTCGCAGTTTGTGGTATAGAGTTCGTTTGGCGATGGAGTGTCGTATATAGCCTCAACCAATCGAGGCTCCGGTGAATATTCATTTAAAAACTCTTCAATATTTTGAATAGAGCTATGGACATCATCCCACGTATCATAATAAAAAGGGGGTGGCCGTCCGCGGCGCCGAAGGGGGTACCCTTCCCTCCCAACGACTTTTCGCTTGCTCGCTCCGGAAAATTGGTGTGGTCGAAATAGAGCCATCACTTTCTCGGGAGGTGCTTGCGCTAGAACCTTGCTAATGGATGATTTTGATACCATTGATTTGTTTAATTTGTATGGTTGAAATAGAGCCATCACTTTTCTAGAAGGGGTGTAGTTTTTATGAGGAGGTTTACCCCATTGTTTAATCGGATTTGTATGGCTGAAATAGAGTCATTACTTTTCTAAAGTGGGGTTCGGGTTTTATGGGGTTTTGTGAGCCATTATTTTTAAGAGTGGGTGGTAATTTTAATGGTAAAATACAGCCATTACATTTCTAAAAGTGGGTGAGATTCAATGGAGGTCTGAGAGCCATTGTATAGTCGAATTTGTGTGGGTGATATTGGACCATTACGTTCTAAAAGTGGGTCCGGTTTTTATGGGGTTTTACGAGCCATTGTTTTTAAAAGTGGGTGGAAATTTTAATGGTGTGAAATAGGACCATTACGTTCTAAAAGTGGGTGTGGATTTAATGGGAGGTTTCACACCATTGTTTTTAAAAGTGGGTGGGTTTTTTTATGGGTGATATAGAGCCATTACATTCTAAAAGTGGGTGTGGTTTTAATGGGGGATATCACACCATTGTTTTTTAAAGTGGGTTTAAATTTTGTGGGTGATATAGAGCCATTACATTTCTAAAAGTGGGTGTGGTTTTAATGGGAGGTTTATGGCTGTGGTCCAGCTCTCTCATGGAAATTTTATGGGTGGGTTTCGCACCATTGTTTTTAAAAGTGGGTTGAAATTTTATGGGTGATATAGAGCCATTCCATTCTAAAAGTGGGTGTGGTTTTATGGGTGATATAGAGCCATTCCATTCTAAAAGTGGGTGTGGTTTTTAATGGGGGGTTTATGGCTGTGGTCCAGCTCTCTCATTTGCACACTACTAAGGTGTAAGGTAACTGCTTGGAAGGCCAGGAAGTGCCACACAATTTAGACCGGAACCCAATGGGGGAGGCATTCAAAGAGACCGTACCCTCCTTCCCCTACCACAAACCTCTCGGAAGGACTTGCAGTCCCACACGTTTAACGTGATCGTACTCCGCGTGAACACGGCTGCAGTTTTGGCAATGGCGGGAATCGAACCCGGGCCTACCGAGTGAAATTCCCGCGCGCTAACCACTGGGCTACCGTGCCATCCGCGACAATCTCCATAACTTTATTTTTATTCGGCAATTTTGGGAATGGAACCCGGGCCTACCAAGTGCAAATCCCGCGCACTAACCACTGGGGTACTTCACCCTCCGCGATATTCTTCATAACTTTCTTTTTATTCACCCAATTTAGACCGGAACCAAGTGGGAGAAGCATCCACAGGGACCGTACCCTTCTTCCCCTACCACCAACCTCTCGGAAGGACTTACAGACCCACATGTTTAACGTGATCGTACTCCGCGTAAACACGGCGGCAATTTTGGGAATCGAACCCGGGCCTACCGAGTGCAATTTCCGCGCGCTAACCATTGGGCTACTTTGCCCTACGCGACAATCTCCATAACTTTCTTTTTATTCATCCAATTTAGACCGTACCCTCCTTCCCCTACCACCAACTTCTCGGAAGGACTCACGGACCCACATGTTTAACGTGCTCGTACTCCGCGTAAACACGGCGGCAATTTTGGGAATCGAACCCGGGCCTGGTAACTGGTTGGACGGCCAGGATGTGCCACCCAATTTAGACCGGAACCCAGTGGGGGAGGCATCCACAGGGAACGTACCCTCCTTCCCCTACCACCAACCTCTCGGAAAATCATACGGACCCATATGTTTAACGTGATCGTACTCCATGTCAGTGGCGGAAATCGAACCCGGGCCTACCGCGTGCAATTCCCGCGCGCTAACCACTGGGCTACTTCGCCCTCCGCGACAATCTCCATAACTTTCTTTTTATTCACCCAATTTAGACCGTACCCTCCTTCCCCTACCACCAACCTCTCGGAAGGACTCACGAACCCACATGTTTAACGTGATCGTACTCTGCGTGAACGTGGCGTAAGTTTTGGCAGTGGCGGGAATCGAACCCGGGCCTACTGAGTGCAATTCCCGCGCGCTAACCACTGGGCTGCCGCGCCCTCCGCGACAATCTCCATAACTTTCTACATATTCACCCAATTTAGACGGGAACCTAGTGGGGGAGGCATCCACAGGGGCCGTATCCTCCTTCCCCTACCACCAACCTCTCGGAAGGACTTACGGACCCACATATTTAACGTGATCGTATTCCACGTAAACACGGCGGCAGTTTTGGCAGTGGCGGGAATCGAACCCGGGCCTACCGCTAACTTCCCGCGCGCTAATTTGCAATTTAAAATGACCATATGCTTAATTCCATCATCCTCATTCCATTGTTTCAGTGTTCCATCATTTAAAATATCCATAAAATTAAAATATCCAAAAGTTAAAATATACATTTAAAAAATCCAGATCGTCCCATCATTTAAAATATAAATATAATAATTTATATAGAGCAAAGGCGCTCTATTCAGAACCGTGACGTCACCTCCACCTTGACGTCCCCACCCACCACCTTCCCTGCTTCAGCGGGGGAGAAACGAAGCGTCACGCCGAGCGGAACGGCGAGAAATTTAAAATCATGACGTCTTTAAAATTGCGATCCTGAAGGCAATTTTCATTATTTCTGGACCAGATTAGGCTTGTAAGAATGCCAGATGTTTGACCTTTCTGAAAATGTAAATTATTAGTCGAAATTATGAGTACTTTTCACGATGCGAGAATTTAAAAACCAAAAATCGTTTTCTTGAGCAAAAAGTGACTTTTGTTTTAAAATCTTTAAAAAATATTAGAAATCGAAATTCAGATTTGAAATTGATATATTTTTACTCGAAATTCTCTGCTCTTTCTGATGGTGTAATTTGTTTTTTTCTACGATGTCTGGATCGTGGAGAAAAAAGGGCAAAAAGGGCAAAAAACGGTCGAAATCGCATAAAACATTAAATAAATAAAAAAATAATTAAAATTTTAAAAATCGGTTTTCACGTGTCCCCTTCCCTCCCCCCCGGGTCTCCGATTGCCAAATTTCGTAGCTCTCCGACGCGCGGTCGCGAAACGTATAGTGTATAAGACAGACACACAGACATTGCCTTTTATTATATAGATTAAGTTACAGATTTTTTTTGCCTGTCTGTCTGTCTGTCTGTTCGCACGACAACTGCCGTAAAAATGACTTTATCAAAATGCAATTTTAGTATATTGTTCAGACGGTTTGTGGGACCTATGGGAATATAAATGAATAATATCACCCAATTAGTTTTGGGTTGAACCAGGGTTGAAAAAATGAAATACATTGAGACCTATGGGACCTAATTTTTCAACATTTTTTAAGTGAATTTAAAATTCACAAATTGCTTCGAAAGTTTTAGGAAATATTCAAGTCATCTCATAAAAAATATAAAAAAAAAGTTCAGCAAAATATATTCGGTAGTTTTAAATTAAAATAATAGTTACACCCATATACTATGAAGAGATCACGTGACCGACTTCAAAATACAATATGGCATCCATCTTGTGTCAAAATCGTAATTTTTAAAGTTCTTTTAATTTATATTTAGTGTTGTATCCGTCCTAAAATCGCTTTATGTTTGCTTAATTTCCGTGCATCTATATTCTGAAACAGCGCAATAACAATATATATTTGAGTTAAGATGATCAATGACATCCGTTTTGTGTCAAATCGCGATTTTTAAGTTCTTTTTAATTTATATTTAGTGTTGCATCCGACCTAAAACCGCTTTATTTCTTATTTTTTTCTATGCCTCTATATACTATGACAACGCAATTAAAATATTTCTGAGTTTAAATGATTATCAAACTTTGATTATATCTATAGCGAAGTCTGATTTTCACGTATGGAGAATGTAAACACATCAAGATGTAAGATGAGTTGCGTAAGAATTGCTGAATTTCTTTCGCGCAAAATTATTTAGCGCTGGAGTCTGCAATATAGCTGATATGAATGAAGCATTTATTGATTTTACATAGAGAAGCAGTCGATTCCATCGCCGTTTACGATGAAGATTTAAGCATGGAGTTATACAGTACTTTCATCTCCATCGTTTTAAGTTTTTAAGTAAAATAAATTATTGTAGTATTATGATAATTTTATGAATATTATGTGAAAATATCACCTCTGAATGTAACACATTTTAGATATGCTTAAATAAAATTGCATTGCAGTTGGAAAGTGTTTTATAATCAATGCTTTATGCCTAATTGATCTTTCTTGCTTGTAATATAAATGCTTTAATTATCCATTATGACTTCTATTTTAAATTAATAATGAAGAAATATGCATTTCGATATCAGAGAGTGTATTGGAAATCTGACTTCAAATTAACAGATCCAAATTACTTTGAACATAGAAGAGTGCAATGTAACAGATAAATATTTGCAGTTGATTAATTGTCATTACATTATATTTGTTAGAACTGGTCTATGCTCTAGCCACTTCATCTCCTTCACGTTTTCATAACATAGATTTCTGCGAAAATCTACACCGGTAACTATTGAAATCCCCTGAAAATGCGCAAGCGTTATTGGCCAATGACATCCCGAAGAAACGAAAAATAGTGAGATTAGCTTCCCCTTGGAATAGGGGCTAATAACCACGGTCCCATTTGAATGCTCTTGATGTGGCCACCGGTGTCTCAAAAGATAGATGTATGTCTCTCACCGATGTCCCTAGAAAAATCGGTGGATGTAGATGTGGCCACCGGTGTCTCAAGAGATAGATGTATGTCTCTCACCGATGTCTCTAGAAACATCGGTGGATGTAGCAATGACTGGAAGAAGTCGGGTTCTTTCAACTTATTTAGAACATGATTTAGAAAGGGGGAGAATGTAATTTACTTATAGTGTTTCCATACATTATTAGAGTGGTGTAACAGATAGCACATCAGTCTATGCAGTCCAGGTGGGTCAAGTATAACCAACAACTCTCGAGGATTGTTTTGCTTGGAATCGGGGTTAATAACCACGTTCCCGTTGGAATCCTCTTGATGTGGCTACCGGTGTCTCAAGAGATGTATGTCTCTCACCTATATCTCTAGAAACATCGGTGGATGTAGAATGACTGGATAAAGTCGGGTTCGATGATTGTTTTTGCAGTGGCAAAATTAATTTAAATATTCTACAATACTTTTATTCAAAAAAGTTGTTATTCATACATGTTTGTCTGTATTTAAATCATGCATTAATTTATAGAAGTTTTATTATATAATGCCGTTATTCTGCATACTCCGGAAAATTGGAAACTAGTAACTGAAATATAATATTCCTATATGCCAAAATTGTTTCCTGATTGTGAAACTTTTCGAAATCCAGTTTACGGTGACATTCTTCAGAATTCTATTACACAATTTAGCAACACATTTTCATTTTAATACAAGTCGCATAACTCTTCGTCTGCACCTTGTATATTTAAATGTAAAATGCAACCTTAAGTTATTCTGCCAAAGTTTCACGCGTCTAATTTAAATAACCAACCCAGTTTTCTCCGTCGCTGAGTCGAAAAGGAACTCAAATGCAGACGATAATTTACATTCAGATTTTCCTCGCATCTTGTGATTATTTTCTCATTAAAATCCTTGCACCCGCTGTCGCTTTCTAACTCAATTTGTTTCATTCTTTACACAAGCAGATGTTTCAAGCGTGAATCGATATATTTTCGATTGCTCACGATGTAGTCAGTTGGTACAAACACAATTCGTGAAGAGAGGGACTGGACGATTTCAAAGTATTTTTGAGGCTAACGTACTTATAAAGCAAAACAGGAGATGTTGAAGTTAAGGAAATAACATATGATGTGAATACAGCCACTATTTTGGGGATAGAAATTCCCTCTAAATATGTAATTAAAGGGTGATATAACGTTGATAGTGTGTCGCAAAATGAAAAATCCGCTCTCTCACTGTTAAAATTTTAATGGAGCTTTATATTAATAATGGTTTTTGCTTTTTTGTTAGTTTTCGGTAATATTGCACCATTGCGTTGGAAAAATGAATATTCTTAATTTAACTGCAACACTGCCAATGATTTTGTAAATGCTATACTGAAAAGAAGAACAATGTTTAGTTTAAAATAAGTGTATTTACATTGCGATTGCAGCGGTGCAATGTTGCATAGTTATCTATATAGACAGCAGATCAAAAATCAGATTATAATGCAACGTTGCACTAACATTTTGTTTGTAGTAACACTTTTAGAATCGTCGTCTTGGAAAAAAAAACTTGGCATTTTTTAAAACCTTAATAATCCAAACTGCAAGGATCTAAACTGCAAGGCTTAAGTGATTCTGGCGGCATTGTGAAGTGCTTTTTTCCCAACTGCACTTCAAACCATGGATATGAGGTTTGTCAATCATTACTGTATTCATTGAAGTACTTGAGAAGGTATATTTGTCTTATGTATAATGGAAGCAGCCCATAGAGGAGTAAAAAATCAATTCAACCTTTGACTTTTTATTATGGTATTAAGCCTCACGCTATGTTGCCAATAGCATTAGTAACGAAGAACAAAGACTATGCTGCCCATGAGTAAAGAGCCTTTTATTATTGGTGAATGAGTTGTTCCAGATTTCAGTTTACAATTTCATCTGATTTTGTCTGGGCTAAAGATCAAGGGGGGTGGGGAGGTTCATCCCGGGGATGACTGCTTCATTTGTTTTATTCTGGCTTCTGCGCATATGATGTCACGGGAATAGCAAACGCGAGTATTTTGTTCTCGGGATCTCTAAAGGCTCTTATATAGGGTGTCACAAAAAGATTAAAACGCGCTTTAATTCTTTACCTGTTGAAGATAAGTGGGCAATGTAAAATGCTAAAATGTTGAAAGTAAGGTAGGAAATAAGACTGCTTTAATGAAATAGTCCTATTAATTTTCAAAAAGTTACACTTTTTAAATTTTTATATGACCCCCTTAGACAAATTTGGTCAATCAGAAAATTTTTATTTTTAATGCAACAAGATCATTAAAAAAAAACCCGAATATCTGAATCATTAAAATCAACTGAATTATGATAAAGGAAAAAATCAGACTTATGCCACTTTCCGTACCATGTGAAAGGCTGTTTCATCAGTAAAAATATGGATCATAAACAAATTGCCGATGGAAATTGTTTAGATCAAAAATACGTTAATATGTGTCAAATTTTTTTATCACAAATGCGTCTAAATAAAGCATTACACAGACAGAGATCATATAAAGCAGTGGTATTCACTACGCGGTTGGGTATCCTATGTATTATCATCCAGTTTTATCTTTTTTGTGATTTGTCACAAATTTACATTCCTAATTTGACATACAGTCCCCATTCACAATGTTCAATTTTCAATTAAATATAACTCGCTCAATTTTAAAGATACAGATATGCAATTTTTTTAATGATCTTGTTGCATTATAAATAAAAATTTTCTGATTGACCCAATTTGTCTAATGGGTCGTATAAAAATTTAAAAAGTGTAACTTTTTGAAAATGAATGGGAGGACTATTTCATTAACGTAGTTTTATTTTCTACCTTACTTTCAACATTTTTGCAATTTACATTGCCTACTTATCTCCAACAGGTAAAGAATTAAAGCGCGTTTCAATCTTTTTGGGACATCCTGTGTATACAGACTAGTGCAACAACGGCCATTTTGACTCCCAGTTGAAGCGATGGCAGTATATGGCGAAAAGAGGATTACTTTCTCGTCCTTTTCTCGGGATCTCCAGGAAATAAAAACATTCTAGATTATTTTCCTGAATAATTGGTACAATTTTTTGAAAGCAGAAACACTTATTTTACAACTAAAAAACTAAAGTGAGTACCGAATATCACCCATGTAAAATGCGCCAGCCATTGAAATAGCACAGGCAGACGATAACTAACTGGACAGTTGGAATCAAAATGGCGGTTGCACCAGCCTGTATATTTAAGAGCGGTAAGCTCTCTGAAGAGATCTAGAATCTCTTTGGGCTTCACTAAGGAAGGTGTGCACAGCACAATTAAAACTCTCCGTGCAGGTTGTTTAAGTCTGGATAATGCCATTTCAAAATTAATAAACAATTTTTAATTGCAATAATGAGAAAACTTGCTGTGTTTTGGCAATGACTCTCAAAGCCCCCCGTAATCCGTGACGTCACGAATGACGAAATGATAAGCTCACCGACTCCAGGCTGACAATTTTTTGATTGGTTTTTTGATTGGTTTTTTGATTGGTTTTGATTGGTTGTCCCAATTTTATATTAAAGAATCTTGACTGTAATTAACAGTTTTTACTTGCCTCAGTTTGTGGCGCTTCTGCGTTAATGAACACTTATACAATTCCCTTTTATGGTGGAATACCCAGACCTCTCCATTTACCCTTGGGGTAGCTGTTTGAACGACCTGTACCCGTTTATGGAGCGATTTCAGGAAATTCTTTTGACTGCACTACTGTATTTTAGTGCAAGCTCCATTTGTAACAATGCTGTTCACTTTGTTGTAAAAACTGTAACTTCAAATTATTTTATTAAATTCGCATATATCTTAACGGAATAGGTGACATAATTTGAGAAGTGGGGAATCACAGACACTCAAGCACGGACGATAATTCTCATTCAGACTTGTTTTCGCATCTTGTTATTTTCTCGTTAAGATCCTTACTCCCGCTGTCTTATCCCCACAGATCTCAATTTATTCCATTATTTGCACAAGCAGATGTTCCACGCGTGAATCGATAACTTCTGATAGCTCACGATATAACCAGTTCTTCGTACGAACAAAACGAATCCTAGAGGGATTGGGCAATTTTAAAGTACTCAAGAGGCCAACGTACTCGGAATCCAAACTTGAGATGACGAAAAGTTAAAAGGATCGCATGTGACGTGCATAGTTAAATTGTCTGTAGATTGGATTCGTGTTCATATTCTAATCTTCGTGTTCTGATAGCGAATCATACGGAGCACGAAATCACCGGGGTAGTTAAACAACCAATCCTCTATTTGTCAGAATGCTATTGCACCATTCGAGTAAAGATATGAAGGCGAGCTTTTTAATTTTTCTATAATAGTTATAATATATTTTATAGGGATAGCATTGTAAGTAATCGAAACTCCTAATCGGTTTAAGCAGCATCCTACAATATGAATAGACTGTTTTTTCCACAATGTTTCTCTGTGCTCAACTATGAAAACTGTTAACAACGAGCACGCAACGAGTGTTATTATTGTTATTATTATTATTAATATTATTAATATTGTCGTTATAATTGCTGTTGTTGTTGCTGTTCTTCTTATTGTTGTTATCATTATTATTTATTTATTTATTTATTCACACGCAAACAAAGAAAGAAAGTTACAAAAAATAAAGCGCAACACAAAAAACAATTACAACTCTTTGCAAACCAAGGAAGTGCTGGAGACGAATTGGATAGCTGAGAAACTCAGTAATGCACAAAAGGCACGAATAACGTGGTATGCACTGTATAAACTATAAGTAAGTAAAATATGCACTGGTGAAAAAACTATAAATTAACATATTTTAGTAGTAACTCAATGCCATCATGGGCAAAATTCAATTCCAAAGTTCAAGAAAAAACCAAAACAACGTAATTATAAAAACAATTTAAAGAACAGTGCAGCCTATAGCTGTTTAGTAGATACGTTGAATCCCCTTCTTCAGTGCAAGACAGACCAATAAACTCGTGGTCAAAAAGAAATAAAATGGCCACTTTGACCATTCTTGTCCATCAGTTGGATCATGTGGAAAACTACGGCCGGGTAAGAGCTACGTTTTGAAAACATGGCAGAATGTATCGCAGGATGATATTAGGAAACTTTATCACTCCTTACCTAGACGTAGACAAGCATGCATTGCCGCCAGGGGGGGGGGCACCAATTACTGATTTGAAAATTCAATGTGCAATTGATAGTCATTGATGGGTCCTGCGGCCTTGATTTTGTAATCATTTCATTACCTGTGTATGAGCTGTACGTATATTTAATTTTAATAAAAACAGTCACTTTCTTTATGGTGCTTTGTTTCTTTTTACAAAAGAATGTAAATAAATAAGGAGGTATTGTTCTACGGATTTGGTTCAAAGATCATTAAAAAGAAATTTTTTGGTCGATCTGCTGATATCCAGAAGGAAACTCTGTGATAATATTTTTGATTGTTAAGAAACCGATTTGTGTGAAAATCGCTCAACATCTTGATTCAAGATAAAATAATGAAAAAACTAATTCAAATCTAAAAAAAGAAAAATCGCCGATGTCTGTCGTACTGGGAATAAGTAAACACAGTAACGAATTTTGCCGCTGACCAAAGCTTAGATTTTTCACTACAGGCAGCACACACTCACACAGTCAGACAGACAGAAAGACAGACAAACATCTACTTTTATTTTATAAGATATATATATGAAGAACAAAAGTTTGGATCAAAACATGATTGAAAATTTTAGAGAGTGTCTTGGGATTTGAATTGCAAAATATTTTCCGGCTCGGTCAGGGTTGTGGCTTTGTAGGGCAGGGCCATCTAATATTTCGGTCCATGCAGATCCCTATGTGAAAGTCACTGGCTGACTTCAAAGGCGAACGCACTTTGAAAGCAAAACAAGAGAAGTTGTAAGGATTATATCTGGTGAAAATTATTAAACGTTATGATTTGTACTTCGCTAATCTTTGTTCCGTGATATCGAAGAAGAATGTTTTCTCACGTCTTCTTATCAAAGCAGTTGATGATAAAGTAGGTGATCAAGTCAGGCTTAAAAGAAGGTAAGTCTCTGAAGTAAGACGCGATTTCATAAAAAGAAAATAGTTCTTCGTTACAGAACTTTATATGATAATAAATACAAAAACTTACCCATCTTTGTTAATGACCAAGCATACGATTTTGTTTTATTAAATCTTGCACATTAAAAACGATTTGTTTCACTACCAAGACGTTCCAGAAAACGTGCCTGCATTTTATTTAGTAAAGTTCCACCGTGTATATTAAATATTCAAGTAAATTTTTGCCTTTCTGAAAATTTTCCAATCCTAGAATTTTACAGAAATACGATTGAGGTATGTTTGGAGCAAATGTTCGGTAATGTAAAGTTACATTGTGACACTTTTTGATTCGGAACTTCATAAAAGAATGGAACCAAACTTTCATTTATCCACGTGTTATAGTTTCGCCGGAAAAACACACCAAAACCTTACATTTCCTAATTACTTCTACTAATGTTTGAAGATGGGGGATAACTTTTTTTTTCACAGGCTGCTCAATCTAATAGCGTCTAATAGCAATCTAATAGCAATCTAAAATCGACGAAATAAGTCGTTAACTAAAGTATATTCTTTTATAGTGTGTATAACAATAAAATGAAACAAAAAATAATATGGAATAACACTAAATAAAATTGCAAAGTTTGACAATTGCACAAATCGAACCAGTTTGTCAAGCTTCTTGGAATAAATGCTGTACCTCTATGTTGCTCAGCGACAGTGCTTCAAATCTTATTTTTTATTCCACTCAGTTTAAGCTAAGACTTTTATTCGAATTCAACTATTTTTCACGATGTTGTCATTATATGCTTTTCAGACATTTACAAAATTCTATATCAGTAAAGTTTTTGACTCTGATTTGCAACCTTTTTTAACCATAGTAAAAGTAGGCAATGCTGACAGCCTGCAAAACTCTGGCTTCCCCCTCTTTCGTGCTCTCTCAATGTGCCCTTTTATCTATAAAATTTTTGTGAGGACCCTAAAAATTTCTTTTGCTTATGGGCTCGGTAAGGGTTCAAGCAGCCCTGGATTTGAAGAATTTTTATGACAGGAATCGAACCTAAAGTATTTAAAGATTTCGTTCTACCTCTAAGTTACGACAACGACTATTTAAAATATATAAAATGCTATTTGATAAGGTGAAGAATTACCTAAATTGAAAGTTTTAGAAGTGAAGAATCACCTAAGGTGAAAGGTGCAAAAGTGAAGAACCACCTAAGGTGAAAGGTGCAAAAGTGAAGAACTACCTAAGGGGAATGGTGCAAAAGGGAAGAACCATCTAAGATAAAAGGTACAACCGTAAATAACCACCTAAGGTGAAAGGTGCAAAAGTGAAGAACTATTCAACAGAAACCTCCATAAGCGTGTATTGTGTCCATTAACCTCCCAACAGAAACCTAGCTATGAATATGGGGCTTGAGATAATGTTTATAAAATATTGGTATGCCACAGATACTTTTTACTACCACGAAAGCAGGCCTGTTTTAGTACAGAAATCACTTGTTTAATGCATGCAACAATTTCACATGATTTCCGTAACTTTTATTTTGTTGTTGCTCGTTGACAGAGAATGAGTTTTTTCTGAATCGAACTTTAGCAGGTCACGCTTAAAGATATTCCACATCAATAACGGATCAGTTATACAAATTAAATGAAAGAGATAGATACTTTCAATGAGATACGACCCGGATTGGCCTTCGGATATACACATAAATTATGACTCATTTGGGGATCTGTGTTAACAACTAAATTACAACTTACTGACACTTGTCCAGCGGGTTAGAATATCAAACGGATGACTTCATTCCCAGCATCCGAATCTTAAGTTCCGTCTTGCGCTCTCTTGTGATTTGATTACCGCAGAACTAAACATATAAGGGAACAATCCTTCATCGGAAGTCTAGATCGGCATTTGTCTGAGGAAGCGACGTCCGGCCATAAACATGTTTTTATACAGAACGGAAATCACTCACTTGTTCTCAAGAATTCCAAGAACATACGGAAGGAGTTAACTGTGATTGTTTTCACTCATAAATATAAATCGCGAAACGAAAAAACTGTACGAAATACTTTTATGTTTCGATTTGTTAGCAAATTGTATTTGAGTATCTTGACGTTTTCTGCCCATAATAGTGCAGAAATCAATTTGCTCTTAACAATGACTTAAATGTGTGAATGATTACTTAATAAGTCACACAAGTAGCAAGATAAAAAATCTGATGTGGGCAACACATGACTTTCCTTATATAATGCAATGAATTTACAACTTTTACAGTTAAAAAAATGTTATTCTTATAGTAGATACTTATATTCTTTCCAAGATGTTGAATTTTCTTCAATGAGTCGTCATTTTCATTGATTTAGCGTCATTTTTATCTATTTGACAAGAGTTTCGTTAATTTGGCAACATTTAAAAAGCCGCCAAGTTGGCGACAATCCGTCAAATTTGTCGCCAAAATCTCGCGTGGAATTCTACGTGGAATTCTACAAGTCTACGTGGAATATGGGCATGTTAAATCTGTAGGCTCGAAAGTACATATGGAAAGTGATGAGCTAGGAGTAGGATAGTATGGTTCCTGTGGTTGCCACGTGCATTGGATTCTGGTCTAACTGGGGAGAGGGACTGTACCGGCCGTCCAAACAGTAACTTTACATTTTCGGGTAGGTCGGACTGTCTGGGTAGGAAAAAATATTGCTAGCTTATATTGGAAGCCAACATTTATCCATTATTGGTGTTATATTGGAAATATAAGCAAATGGTGCAGTTTTCATTTTAAACAGGTGTCGCTTCAATGCATTGCCTTCTTTCGGATATTGATTAATTTTTTCAATTGATTAATTTTTTCGCTTGTCTTGACCGCTCAGACAAGCGAAAGGGTGCTTATAAGCACCCCAAGTAGGCTCAGTTAAGAAATAGATAGCTAATAAATCAGTAGAAGATTTAAAATTTTCTTAAATGTTTACTTTTATACGTCTGACTTACCTTCCTCATAGGCAGTTATTGTAATCATCATCTAGCCCCAGTTATTCTGATTAAAAAATTAATTTATGTATATTAATCGGAAAAAGTAATTAGTAATTTTAACGAGAATGCGCAATATTCATTTCCTTAATAATTTGACACAGAGAAACTTAAAAATGTGAAAAGGATAAATATAGTATCAGAGTATGCCAAATAGTGTATTTTCATCTATTACATAGATGTTTGCTTTAGATATAACATAAATTTTATGCTATTGATTATTTATCTAAGAGCCGGAATGAAGAAAAACTTCGAAAGAACATTTTTGTGTGTGTCGCATTTTAACTAAAACTGCTTGGAGCCAGAAGGGGACTTTGGAGAAAGCTAAAACTAATCTTCTTTTCCAGGCCATATTTTATATGGAATGAAAGGTTTTTTTTTCATCGAGACAAGTAAAAGATCCGTGAAAAAGAGTGGAAAATGGGATACTGCAGTTGTCAATGATATATATACAGTAGGTATTATGCTGAATACTTTTAATGTAGTGCAAATATCAATCCGTTACCTTGTTTATTCCGTGAATAGCTGCCGTTTATATACATTATTTTCTATGAAAAAGAATAGGAAGTTAAATGTTTTAGTATACCTAAATTATATTGAACATTTCTAATGTGTGAGTCCTTCGACAATCTCATGTTTTTCATATTTCATAATGTTTAGTTCTATGCATGTTTAGTTCTTTAGCGCATCACGCTCATTACTGGAATAAAAAAGAGCATTGTTTTCAGATTTCGTACTCAAGTTATTCCTTTCGGAATAAAAAAGAACATTGTTTTCAGATTTCGTACCCAAGTTATTCCTTTCGGAATAAAAAAGAGCATTGTTTTCAGATTTCGTACCCAAGTTATTCCTTTCGGAATAAAAAAGAGCATTGTTTTCAGATTTCGTACCCAAGTTATTCTTTTCGGAATAAAAAAGAGCATTGTTTTCGGATTTCTTACCCAAGTTATTCTTATCGGAATAAAAAAAGGCATTGATTTTGGATTTCTTAATCAAGTTATTCCTTTCGGAATAAAAAAGAGCACTGTTTTCGGATTTCGTACCCAAGTTATTCTTTTCGGAATAAAAAAGAATATTGTTTTCTGATTTCTTACCCAAGTTATTCTTTTCGGAATAAAAAAGAGCATTGTTTTCAGATTTCGTACTCAAGTTATTCTTTTCGGAATAAAAAAGAGCATTGTTTTCGGATTTCTTACCCAAGTTATTTTTTTCGGAATAAAAAAGAGCATTGTTTTCGGATTTCTTACCCAAGTTATTCTTTTCGGAATAAAAAAGAGCATTGTTTTCGGATTTCTTACCCAAGTTATTTTTTTCGGAATAAAAAAGGACATTGTTTTCTGATTTCTTACCCAATTTATTCTTTTCGGAATAAAAAAGAGCATTGTTTTCGGATTTCTTACCCAAGTTATTCTTTTCGGAATAAGAAAGAGCATTGTTTTCAGATTTTTTACCAAATTTATTCTTTTAAAATACCTCGTAAATGTTGTCTAAATGTTTATTTTTTGAAATTTGGCAGCAGTTTAGTGACGATGATGAATTGGAAGTATTCGTCTTATCTGTGTATAAAATTGAATACCGAGGTCGCCAAATTCTCGCAAAGTTTCTTGTCAAGTGGAATAGACGGACAGACAGGCAGACAAACAGGCAGACAGACAGGTAGACAGACAGAGAAGACGGCTTTTCTTATATAGTATTTTGATACAGTTAACATCAATAGCTTTGTTCAAATTATTAATTCTTCCATATACTATACTTGAAAGTGTATCCGGCGTTATTCGTAAGTTAAAGTAGGGCAGTTATAGAAAATAACAAAATAAATAAATTTTATTCGTACAGTGAAAATTGAATTCGTGCAGTGAATTTTATTCGTATAGTGAAAATTGCATATGATCAGTGTACATTGGCATACCGATTTCCCCTCCTAAATCACAAAAGTGAAATTCGGATTCTACGTTAAAACCTTTCAGCACAAGTAGACCAAATTTTATATTAGCCATATCTTCCGTAAACAACGCAATTTTTATATTTCTAATAAGTGCCCGCTACAAATAATACAGATACAGATAACACCATACTTAATTTCTAAATTCTCAGTTATAAACACCCTGCTTCCACAGTAACATAGAAATAATCACCCCCATACAAAATTATCTACTTCCCTCATCCTTTAAAATGGATCCGATTCCAACCAGGAGAAAGCTTCCGAGAGGGTCCGGACTTCAATGCGGTAATGCCCGACTGACTAAAAGATTTGAAGATTTCTCTCGCGGTTAAAAAATTTATAATTAATCGACGGATGGGTTTTGGATTTTTTTTTATCTGAAGCAGTCTGTGATATTTCAAGGAGTTCTCTGTTAAATTATAGACATCGGATTGTACGTCAATTTTTTACATCGTAATACAAAAGTCGGGGAGGTTTTAAACGCACGAAAAGCATATATTGTTCAAAAATTCACGAAAATTCGTCTATTTATCGAACGGTTTCTGTTCAAAGTTTGTTTGAAAGAGAATTTTTTGATCATTCTGATGATGTTAACATGGAAACTCTTGTGATAACATTCTAGGGGTGCTAGGAATCGATTTGTGTGAATATCGTCCAAAAATTGTTGTAAATCGGTCTAACACATGAAATAGCAAAATACCTATTGGTTGTGAAGTACCTGCGTCCCAAATTTCATGGCCGTACGTCGCTTAGATTTCGTGCTATAGACTGCACAGACACACACAGAAACACAGATGCATTCTTTATTATGTAAGATATCACCATTGTTCCGGTATTACATCTTTTCCAAATATGTCCAGGATATAGGTTCAGGAAGTTTTAAAAAACATATTTATCGTCAAAATATCTGAGCTGAAAATTTTTTGAAAACAATTATTTCTCCATGCAATAGTATGACAAAGTAAAAATCCTTATACACGAATTCCTGTTTGCCAAATGCACGACATAGTTTACGTGCAAGAATAAAAGTTGCAAACCGGAGTATTCCATGAATAACACTTTTTTTTTAAGGATTGTTTATTATAAAAAGATATAAGGTAAAATACTCTTTAGTTTGTTTTAAAATTTTTCCAAATAGTTTTATATATGATTTTTCTTTGCGCATGTAGAGCGTACAGTGTGGCCTAAGTATGGAATATTGTATAGAATTGTATTTGGTATCATCTTCGAAATTTGATCTATCACATGAAACGGATATTTTTATACTGTTAGTTACGTTTTTTACTTTCCCTTCAATACATGGTAATGTATAGGGAAAGTATTGGAATCATGCCGAAAATCACAACTCGAGTTTTCGACGGATCTATACGTTTCGAGACCTCTAGAAAGCGAAAAAACTATTTTAGCGTGACGTCTGTGTGTGTGTCTGTGTGTCTGTCTGTCTGTCTGTCTGTGCAGATTTTGTATCCACTCTAACTAAAAAAGTAATTGACCGAATTTCATAAAATTTGATAGGTAAGTCACTTGTGGGCGACTCTGGTGCTGATTAGTTTTGGGTACGATTCGGGATAAAAGAACCCGCCTTTTTTTGCGAAATGGCCCGCAAAAGCTTGTATCCACTGTAACTGAAAAACTAATGGACCAAATTTCACAAAATTTGGTAGATGCGTCACTTGTGGGTTACCCTGGTGCTGATTAGATTTTGGTACGATTCGGAAAAAAAATTACCTGCCTTTTTTTGCAAAATGGCCCGCAAAAATCGTCAAAATCTAAACTAAAGAACTAGGTATACTCAAATATATCCACTAAATGCCCGTTTAATACGTAATTTTTAACGACGAAAAGAATAAGATCAACCCCATTACACTAGGACTAGCCGTTCTCTAGATATTTTAGTTTTTCGTATTTTCTCTATGCCACCTTTGATAATAAGTCCGGTTACCGAATGAGAACGAAAATTGAATTAAAAGTGAAATAAATTTAATTAAATAAAGAGAACGTGAATATAAACGTCTGCAGGGAAAGTCATGTGCTGCCCACATCAGATTTTTACTTTCCCTGCAATACATGGTAATGTATAGGGAAAGTATTGGAATCATGTCGAAAATCGCAACTCTAGTTTTTGACGTATCCACACTTTTCGAGACCTCTAGAATACGAAAAAGCTATTTTTAGTCTGGCGCCTGTGTATGTGTCTGTCTGTGTGTCTGTCTGTGTGTTTGTGTGTCTGTGCAATGTATCCACTTTAACTCAAAAAATAATGAACCGAATTTCATAAAATTTGGTAGGTAAGTCACTTGGATGTGACCCTGGTGCTGATTAGTTTTTGGTACGATTTGTAAAAACAAAACCCGCACTTTTTTTGCAAAATAGCCCATAGAAATTTCATTTGTCCGCCCTAGCTAAAATACTAATTTACCAAATTTCACAAAATTTGGTAGATAAGTAACTTGTACGATACTCTGGTGCTGATGAGAATTTGGTACGTTTCGGAAAAGAAGAATCCGCCTTTTTTACGAAATGGCCAGCTAAAATTTCATGTATCCACCCTAGCTAAAATACTAATTGACCAAATTTCACAATATTTGGTAGATAAGTTACTTGTGGGACACTCTGGTGCTGATTGGATTTTGGTACGATTCGGAAAAAAACAACCTGCCTTTTTTTACGAAATGGTCAGCAAAAATCGCCAAAATATGAAAAAAAAAAAAGACTACGCATGCTGAAATGAATCAATTAAACTCTTGTTTCATACGCAATTTTTGTCGAGGAAAAGAATATAACACACTCCATTATACTTTAGGGCTAACCGTTCTCAATACATTTGCGATTTCTTGCATTTTTGTTACGCCGCTATCGGAAAAATGTCCAATTACCAAATAAAAACAAAAATTGAATTAAAAAATGCAAATTTAGTGTTACTGGTGCAATTAAATTCAATCTAATGAATTACTAAAGAAATAAAGTAAATATGAATTTAAGTCCGCAGGGAGAGTCATGTACTACCCACATCAGAGTTTTTACTTTCCATGCAATACATGGTAATGTATAGGGAAAGTATTGGAATCATGTCGAAAATTGCAACTCGAGTTTTCGACGTATCTACATGTTTTGAGATCTTTAGAACACGAAAAAACTAGTTTTTTTAGTGTGACGTCGGTGTGCGTGTGTGTCTGTGAGTCTGTCTGTCTAATATATGTATCCACTCTAACTTAAAAACTAATGGACCAAATTTCATAAATTTGTTTAGGTAAGTCACTTGTAGGTGACCCTGATGTTGATTAGATTTTGGTACTATTTGGGATAAATGAACCTACTCTTTTTGCGAAATAGCCCGCAAAAATTTTATTTATCCACTTTAGCTGAAAAACTAGTAGACCAAATTGCATAAAATTTGGTAGATAAGTTGCTTCTGGGATACCGTGGCGCTGGTTAGATTTTGGTACGATTCGGAAAAAAAAATCTGTCTTTTTTTGAAAAATGGCTCGCAAATCCAAAATATTCAATCTGAAATAAAATACTATATATGCTCAAATGTATCAATTAAGAACTTGTTTTATATGTAATTTTTGACGAAAAAAAAATAAAACCGACCCCATTACTCTAAGATGAACCATTCTCGAGATATTTAAATTTTTATTTTTGAGGAACTGGAGACGCTTCTCATTGTAGTTAAAAAACTATTTAATGAAATTTTTTGAAATTTAATAGTTAAGCCCCTTGATGGTTATTTTGATGCCGATTAGATTTTGATATTATCCGAGGAAATATAGTTGAAATGTATTAATAAAGTACTTGTTCCTAAAGTAAGTTTTGACAACAAAGCGAATAAGACGAATGCCATAATTGTAGGATGAATCTTTCTCGAGATATTTTAGTTTTTGGAATTTTGAGAAAATAAAGAATTTAAGGTAAATTAAGTTGCCAAATGAAAAAAAGATGCAAGAAAATAAGGCAAATTGGATATAATATCAGAAAAGTATCGATGTTATTTTCTGAAATTAAACTCAATTTAATGAATAATGAAATAAAAATGAATTTGAATCTGCAGGGAAAGTCATGTGCTGCCCACTTCAGATTTTTTAAAATGCAAATGTATTATGATATGTAAATTAAGGAAATCAAAATGGAAATAAACACTACCATTTCAAACTAATCTACAGACACGGTGATATATAAAATAAATAATCTATATAATAACTGTAACGTGTTTTTGCCTTTTTAGACCCTCCAGAAACGGTCTAACGTATGTTCGACTTTCCAGACACCCCAGAAACTGTCTAAATTGTTTTTGTCTTTCCAGACCCCCCAAAACCTCTAACGTGTTTTTGACTTTCCAGACACCCTAGAAACTGTCTAAATTGCTTTGTCTCTGTAGACCCTCCAGAATCTCTAACGTGTTTTTGTCTTTCCAGACTCTCCAGAAACTGTCTAAATTGTTTTTGTTTTTTCAGACCCTCCAGAATCTCTAACTTTTTTTGTCTTTCCAGACTCTCCAGAAACTGTCTAAATTGTTTTTGTCTTTTCAGACCCTCCAGAATCTCTAACGTGTTTTTATCTTTCTAGGCTCTCTAGAAACTGTTTAAATTGTTTTTGTCTTTCCAGACTCTCCAGAAACTATCTAAATTATTTTTGTCTTTCCAGACCATCCAGAATCTCTAACGTGTGTTTGTCCTTTCAGACTCTCCAGAAACTGTCTAAATTGTTTTTGTCTTTCCAGACCCTATAGAATTTCTAACGTGTTTTTGTCTTTCCAGGCTCTCTAGAAACTGCTTAAATTGTTTTTGTCTTTCCAGACTCTCCAGAAACTATCTAAATTGTTTTTGTCTTTCCAGACCATCCTGAATCTCTAACGTGTTTTTGTCTTTCCAGGCTCTCTAGAAACTGCTTAAATTGTTTTTGTCTTTCCAGACTCTTCAGAAACTATCTGAATTGTTTTTGTCTTTCCAGACCATCCAGAATCTGTAATGTGTTTTTGTCTTTCCAGACTCTCCAGAAACTGTCAAAATTGTTTTAGTCTTTTCAGACCCTCCAGAATTTTCTCTAATGTGTTTTTGTCTTTCCAGGCTCTTCAGAAACTGTCTAAATTGTTTTTGTCTTTCCAGACTCTCCAGAAACTATCTAAATTGTTTTTGCCTTTCCAGACCATCCAGAATCTCTAACGTGTTTTTATCTTTCCAGACTCTCCAGAAACTGTCTAAATTGTTTTTGTCTTTCCAGACCCTCCAGAATTTCTAACGTGTTTTTGTCTTTCCAGACTCTCCAGAAACTATCTAAGTTGTTTTTGTCTTTCCAGATCCTGCAGAATCTCTAACGTATTTTTGTCTTTCCAGACTCTCCAGAAACTGTCTAAATTGTTTTTGTCTTTCCAGACCCTCCAGAATTTCTAACGTGTTTTTGTCTTTCCAGACTCTCCAGAAACGGTCTAAATTGTTTTGCTTTTCAGACCTCCAGAAACTGTCTAATGTGTTTTTGTCTTTCCAGACCATCTAGAAACTGTTTAACGTGTTTTATCTTTTTAGAACTTCCAGAAACTGTCAAACGTGCTTTTGTATTTCCAGATTCTCCAGAAGCTGTCTAATATGTTTTTGTTTTTCCAGACCCTCCAGAAACTGTATAACGTGCTTTTTGTTTTTCCAGACCCTAGAGAAACCGTCTAACATGTTTTTGTTTTTCCAGATCTTCCAAATACTGTCTAACGTATATTTTTAGACTCTCCAGAAACTGTCTAACGATTTTCTGTTTTTCCAGGCCTTCCAGAAGTGCCCCGGTTAACTAGAAGACTGAAACTTTGCACAAAATGGAACATGCGGCAGAAATTAAATTTGTCAATTTTCGAATTAGATGACTATTTTTGACGCAGAGTTTTCCCGTCTTTGACAGGTTTGAAAGACTAGTTAAGTTATAATGTCCAAGACCTGTCATAATCTTTAAGACTAGTCAAATTATACTTTCGTAACCTGAACATAATCGTAATTACTAAACCACTTACCTGCTAATATTTCCAATTGGGAACATTTATAAAGAATGCAATATAATGTAATTACTTTTCAGATTTTATGCAATGACTTTTTTATTTCAATCACTGTTTGAATGGAACTGATTAAAATAATTTGTTTCGGAAAAAATTATATAAGGTGGTCTCTTTGAAAACTCTTTTGAAACACGGGCTACATATGCAAAAACGAGCATTCTTGGAAACAACAAATATAAACGAATATCATCATAAACATGAAAATGTATACTTGAAACAGCTTGTTTATTTATTTATGCTAAATTACGCTGTATGCCTTATTAAAAAGCATGATTTCTCTGCTTATTTTGACTAGCTGCCTCTGTATATTCAGTGCAGCGTTTTTAAAGGATATATTTGAACATACATGATAACAATAATACATACATTATAACATAAAAATGATCAAAATAACAAAAAAATTGAAAATTTTACTACTGTTAGTAAAATTTCCAATTTTTTTGTTATTTTGATTATTTTTATGTTGTCTGGGATTCGGCCATTTTTTTCCCACGGGCATGATCGATTGTTGTTTCGGGCGTGCAGAGTCTCTGGGAGCGTTTTCATGAAGCCAAAGCTAGCTTCTAACCAGGAAATAGGGGTCGCAATCCCCCTTGACCTTTCTGCAACCCTGTAAACACAATCATTCCACCTATATATTTTCTTTTTTCATTTTAAATCTTATATTTCAAGACTCTGATAGTGCGGCAATTTGCGCCTTTCTCTTTCTTGAATTTCGTACTTTTTGGGATTGTATTTCTTTATATATATATATATATATATATATATATATAACTTATATTGAATTTTCGACATATATTATATAACTATTATTATATATTTATATATTATATAACTTATTAGATATTGAATTTTCGACAATTAGTCGTCATTTTCATTGATTTATCGTCATCTTTATCCATTTGGCGAGATTTTCGTTAATTTGGCAACATTTCAAAAAGTCGCCAAGTTGGCGACATTCAGCCAATTTCGTCGCCAAAATCTCGCCAAGCGTTATGGACGAAGAAATAAGTTATTCTTACAGCAGATAAATTGGCGTTCAAATGCAAAAGTATTACTCAGAGTATCTTTTTTCATGAATGGAACGAGCTAGATCCACGAGAATGATGTCACCCAATTTATCGCATGATATTATATATGAAAATTGAACATGTTTCTCAATAGGAAATATATTTTTTTTCTATTTTATTTGACTTTTTGATAATTTTTTTTGAAAAATGTGCAATATCTCGAGAATGGTTCATGTTAGCGCTCTAAAATTTATGTTAATCGTTTTCTAATGAAAAATTACATAAGAAATGTCTATTTACGTAACTTTATTATTGGTTTTGATTTTTTGACGATTTTTTCAAAATTTCATTCGAAAATTTAGGGGTGTTCTGAATATTCGATTGCGTATAAAAACAATAAGCTTCCAGTGTTTACAGATTGTGATTTTTGTACCAAATTTGGTTCGAATCGGTCCATTCGTTCGTCAGTTATCGTCTCCACAGACCCACTGACACACACACACACACACATACTTTCACACACACACACAGACATTACTTCAAAAATGCTTGATTCGTGATCAGGGATGCTTGAAACGTGCTCTCCCGTCGAAAACTCGAATTCGAATTTTCGACCCCGTTACAACAATTTCCTTATACATTATGTATATAAGGAAAGTAATAAGATGGCATTTTATTGTGGATTTAGCATGCGAGTACCAAACAGTCATTTTGTTTGGGATTTTAATACCATTACGATAACTAAATTTTAATTTACGTGATGTTACGTTTCAATTTACGTTTCTTTGTCACCCAATTTTATGTCCGCTTTTATTAAGCAAGAAAGAATCAATTGTACGTTCCAATAACCAGTTAAAACTGACAGCGAATATAAGCAGAAAATTGATTTCTCTTTCCCATATTTATTTTGCACTTCTGAAATCTCGGTGTTTTCTGCTCCAATGTCGGATCAATACGGGGTCCCGACTGCAAACAATCGGAGAGCAACTAAATGGTGACCTAAACGGCGTAGAGTGACGCCGGTGAGAGCGATGTCACGAACCTGTATTCAGTTTATTAACCGTTCTCCTCGTCTTGTGCGTTCAAGTCATTTGTCATGGTCACTAGTGATCAATTAAAGAGAAGGATAATAAGAAGTCGTTAAAATATAAGTAAAGAAGAGATGAATTTCTACATAATGTATTGACAGTTGCATTTAAATGTAGATAAATTGATATAAATATGCTGTGTACTTGTCATAAAGTGAAACATAAACTATTTATCTATTTATTTTTATTAATTTGAGATTGCTTTATTATTGATTTCTTCAGCCTGGTCATATAACTTAGTTTTATCAATAAAATTTCTATACCTTCTATTTTATTACATCAAATGCAAGAAAGTTTTTTTTAAAGTGATGCCATTTATGTATAATGAAAATTGGCTATGTGAATATTCCTCGTCTTATTATATGAGACCTCGAATTACGATAATTTTCACTTACGATCATAGAAAATAATAAACGAGATCTGCACTTATGAAGATAGGGGGAAAAATGGGACCTGTATTTCTGAACACCGGAAAAAAACGTGAGCTGTACTTATGAACACAGGAAAAACAAGACCTGTATTTATGAATATAGGAGAAAACAAAACTCGCGCACTTACGGCAAAAAAAAAGCGAGACCTACACGTATTAAAATAGAAAACGACGAAAATTGCACTTACGATCATAGATAAAATGAGATCTGCACTTATGAAGACAGGAAAAAACTGGATTTGTACTTATAAACACAGAAATAAACGAGACCCAAACTTATGAATATAGGAAAAACAAGACCTGTTCTTATGAACACAGGAGAAAACAAAACCTGCACATTTACGGTAAAAAACGAGACCTGTCCTTATGAACACAAGAAAAAACGAGAGCTGCACTTACAATCATGGAAAAAACGAGATCTGTACTTATGAAGACAAGAAAAAATGAAACATGCCCTTATAGCACAGGAAAAAGACCTGTACTTATGAACACAGGTGAAAACAAAACCTGTGCACTTACGGCAGAAAACGAGATCTGCACTTATAAACACAGAAAAAAACAAGAAAGATCAATCATGCATAAGCATTGATTATGAAACACTTTCCAACTGAAATGTAATTTCATTTAAAAATTTCTAAAATGTGATTCATTCAGTGGTAATATCTTTTACATTATCACAGTACTACAGTAATTTATTATATTTAAATATTTAAAACTGTATCGAAATATAAATCATCTGATTCTTTATGCAAAATCAATGAATATTTCATTCATATAAATTGTATTCCAGACTCCAGAGCTAAATAATTTTGTGTGAAAAAAATTCAGCAATTCTTATGTAATTCATCTTACAATCGCTTGAGATATTTGCATTCTGCATATATTAAAATTAAGCTTCCTTGAAGAAATAATAAAAGTTTAGGGATCATTTAAAATCACAACTATTGTAATTGCATAGGCACGGAATTTAGATACACAGATAATACACAGATAATATATATGTGTATGTGTATGTACTTAAAGTATTGGAATCGTGCCGAAGATCGGAACTCGAATTTTCAAAGGATCTTCACGTTTTGGGACTTCTAGAACACGAAAAAACTACTTTTAGGAAGACGTCTGTGTGTGTAAGGGTGTATCTGTGTATGTTTCTGTGTGTCTGTGTGGATATTACATCCACTCTAATTGAAAAACTAATGAACCGAATTTCATACAATTTGGTAGGTATGAGTTTTGTGGGAAATCCTGATGTTCATTAGATTATAGTACGATTCGTAATAAAAGAATCTGCCTTCTTTGCGAAATGGCCGCAGAAATTGCCTTTATCCACTCTAGCTAAAAACTAATGAACCAAATTTAACAAAATTTGGAGTATAATATTTCAATAACCTACAAGTGATTTATATACCAAATTTAACAAAATTTTGTATATAAATCATTTGTAGGTTATTCTACTACGATTCGGGAAAAAGGAACGGGCTATTTTTGCGAAATGGCCAGTAAAAATCGTTATATATAAAAATAAAAGACTACGTGTGCTCAATTATATCAATTAAATTCCTATTTTATATGTGATTTTTGACAACAAAAAGAATAAGACTAACCCCATTACTCTAGGACTAGCCGTTCTTGAGATATTCTAGTTTTTTCGCGTTTTCGCTACGCCATCTTTGACAATAAGTCCAGCTATCAAATGAGAACCAAATTTAAGTTTAACGTGTAAATTCAATGTCATTTAAAATACTTATGTTGTGCAGATAAACTCAAATTATCATTGAATAAATAAAGAGAACGAATATGAGTCTGCAGAGAAAGACATGTGCTGTCCACATCAGAATTTTTAACAATATTACACCAATGATTTATAGAAGTGAACGGGGATTATTTTCAGGCCATTTCGAAAAAAATGTATGATCTATATTTAAAGATCCATCAAATTTTTGTCGAATAAAATGTTCAACAAATTTAAGCTGTGCCATCAATTAAATTTATCATGAAGAGTTATATAAAATTTAAAAAAAATGAAAAATTGTTATCTACCAAATTATTTTAAAATATGAAGCCACTCCCATATGCAAAACGTTTAAACAAATGGAGAGATATTTATTATATAATATCTCTCTCTTTTCTTTCTGGAAGATATCCCAAAGTCAGAATTTAATTGAATTTGTTTTTTTCCCTATATTAAATAATTTTTTTAATTAAAAAACTACTTAACATATTTTACTGAATTTTTTTTTATATATTTTATGGGATAATGTGAATATTTCCTAAAAATTTCGAAGCAATTCGTGAATTTTAAATTTACTTAAAAAATGTTTGAAAAATTAGGTCCCATAGGGTTCAATGTATTTCATTTTTTCAACCCGGGTTCAATAAAAAACTAATTGGGTGATATTATTTATTTATATTCCCATAGGTCCTACAGACCGTCTGAACAACATACTAAAATTTCATTTTGATAAACTCATTTTTACGGCAGTTATCGTGCTAATGGACAGACAGACAGACAGACAGACAGACAGACAGACAGAATGAACAAAGTCATAAACACTTTTCAACTTTGTTGTAAAGTGTTAAAAAACAGAATCTGCACCAATGAACATGTGTGATGTTTTGGCGAACTTGAAAACTCATTGTAGATTAAATTCCTGTTTCATTTACATAATTCAAATACTTTCATATTTCAATGTATCAAGTGTTCCGCATAATTTTCAAGATAAAATCTGATTTTTCCCGATTTTTATTTTGCATGAAATTCGACTTATGACTATTCCAACTTATGATTAAAGTGCTGGGACCAAATGTCGTAAGTCGAAGAAGAGTTATATTCAAAGATGCGTGGAGATGAAGGGAAGGGTTACGAGAAGTTTGTTTGATCTATCATGATCCAGGTGAATAATCAGCGTGCGAGGCTTAATATATATAGATTTGATCATTTTGACCATAGTAAAGAGAGAGCCTTTTCTAATTTACTTTAAACTCAATAATCATAAGAGCAGATTTCTGTTGTATTTATATTTTTTTGTAAACAATGAGTTATTTGTAAATATTTATATTAACACGAGACTGCATTCCCAAATAAGTTTTTTCAAAAGAAGAGCGAGCAACAAATACATTATTTGAGAGCAAGAAATCCATTATTTAAAGACAGTTATTAGTATTAGTTGCAGGCTATCCATTCTCTGCGCCTTTGTACATATCTGGTGTGTGGCCAACGTCGACGGGAAAACAAACATTTGTTCTAGAAGATTGGTTTTTATTTAGTGTTGAGGTATCCATTTCCATCTAGGAGTGGTAATCATATTAGTATTCGAAGCGGCATATATGCTAGTGGCCATAGCCGTCAAAGTCAATAATTTATTTTGGCAATTAAGTAGCAACTTGGTGGAGTAGTAGTAGTGATAGTAGCAACAGCAATGGTGGTTGCCCCGCTTTTGGAGCCTATAACCACGTTTAGAAGAGCGGTTTTGCGCTCCGAAACTAACTCCGTGAACCTGTAATCAACAGTATGAAAAAATTTCTGATGCCGACATTTTAGGGGCATATTTTAATGGAATTCATTACATCTGTGATGTTTTTTCCGTGTTCTGGTAACTATTGGTGAAAGTTTGAAAAAACATTCGATGATACAGATTTTAACATTTTCCTGGAACTATCTACCAAAATTAAGCAACCCATTAAAGAGTTCTAGAGAACCATCTTAAGTCATTTTATGAGTTGGTTATCTTTTAATCTCTTAAATTTGTGGTCATAAGGTTGTATTTCAGTACAGGTATCGATCAAGATTAGGTGACGCTTCCTGACACAACATGGAATGTGAGCATTGTTAGACAACAGCAACATTTTTCGTTGTAATAAAAGTTTGAGAATGATTTCAAAGTAGTTAAAACAGTTAGTTGATCAGAGAAACATAAGAACGTTTCGTGTCTGTGGCGAAACATTCCAGTCATAACATTTAATGTTTGGGGAAGGAAATTATATCTTTCAATTTCTATAAAAATTTAAATTATTCGTTTACTAGCTGAAAAGCTCCACATCAGATAATCCGGAGATGCATCTTAACCACTTTTTTGTTATGAATAATGTAAGTAATGAGTTGTTCAGTTTTCTAATGAACATATACTGGAGAGGTAAAGGAACATTTTGGACTGTTATCGAATATCTAGTTGTTCTTGTTCATTCGGGATCTTTATGAAATATTTTTTTGAGCAACATAGCTGATATTACTGATGGCAACATGTATTTGATGTGGTCTAATTATATTTTGACTGCACGTTCTACTAAGATGCAACATATTTGCAGTATAGGAAAATTGAAAAAAGTTTTACTTCTCTGCAAGGAATTGAGAAGTTCTCAGCTAGCTTTAAAGATGTTTCTAGTCTTACAAATTATTTATTCAGGGGAGTTTCAAAAATATTGCACAACACTTTCTTTTGAATTACTATTGACTTCAGATCCATGGTTCCAATTAAAAAAATCTGATGTGGGCAGCACATGACTTTCGCTGCACACTCAAATTCATTTTTTCTTTATTTCTTTACAAACTCATTAAATTGAGTTTAATTGCACAAAATGACACTAAATTCACATTTTTAATTTCTGCTTTTGTTTGGTAATTGGACATTTTTCCAAAGGAGGTATAAAAAATGCAAAAAATCTCAAATATCTCGAGAACGGCTAGTCCTAGAGTAATAGAGTTGTTCTTATTCCTTTCCTCGTTAAAAATTACGTATAAAACAAGCATTTAATTGATACATTTGAACATACGTAGTCTTTTTTAGATATTGGAGATTTTTGCGGGCCATTTCGGAAAAAAGGCAGATTGTTCCTTTCCGAATCATCCTAAAATCTAATCAGCACCAGAGTATCCCACATGTGATTTATCTACCAAATTTCGTGAAATTTGGTCAATTTGTATTTTCAGCTAGAGTGAATACGAGATTTTTGCGGGCCATTTCGCAAAAAAAGGCGGGTTCTTTTTTTCCGAAATGTACCAAAAACTAATCAACTCCAGGGTCACACTCAAGGTTCTTACCAACCAAATTTTATGAAATTCGGTCCATTAGTTTTTGAGTTAAAGTGGATACATACATTGCACAGACACACAGACAGACACACAGACAGATAGACATACAGACTCACAGACAGACACATACACAGACGTCACGCTTAAAATAGTTTTTTCGTATTCTAGAGGTCTCTAAACGTGTAGATCTGTCGAAAACTCGAGTTGCGATTTTGGACATGATTCCAATACTTTCCCAATACATTACCATGTATTGCAGGGAAAGTAAAATGCTTCACATGAGATATACTTTCAGACTACGACAGTTTCGGTCACGTGATACGCTTCAGTAAAATCGTACGAATTAATTTTCTGTACTTGCTAAGTTCCAATTAGCAAATTGAACCCTATTCATTTAAAGATCTTTTGAAAAAGACAAAACAAACCTGGTTCTGGTCGTAAAAACTTGTCAAAGTTATAGGACTTCACTTTGATATGAGAAACAGCGGAAACATACATTTCAGGGGTTGTACAAAATTTGAATTTCGTTATAAAAAATTTCTATTCGGGAACATGCATGCTTACCTATTTTAACAAACATTTTTACAGGTCTCAATTATCCTCCAAAAACTTTAATTAATGATATCTGGGTAATTTTGGCTGTGTGACAGTGGAACTTTTATCGGTTGACTAATTGGGCTATGGAAAATATTTTTATATATTTTTTTAGGAGGCCCATATAAAAAGTTGCATTTTGTAAGTGATGATTTGTATGACACTATCAAAATTTGAATAGTGGTACTCTATTTTAATTAAAGCATTTCTTAAATTGGGACCATGGGCCTCCAATCATTCAAGACTTATTTAGTTATGAAATTATTTTCAAGCACATAAATAATAAATTTATAAATAATTAAATTATAGATAAATTTATAAATAAATGATAAATAAATGATAAATAAATTTTTCGAACAAAATTCAAGATTTTAGATTTTTTCATATTACTTTTCAAACCTCGCTTGTACGCAAAGTTTCAAGTTTCTGCCGTCATCAGTTTGGGCTGCGTAATTCATCAGTAGTCAGCGCCACTTGCCTGTATGATATAGACTATGGCTTCATTAATTTTGTAACAATTCTAAAAGGCAATGGAATTTGACACATTTTCATTAATGTGTCGATTAGCTGAGAAAAACCCCATTCCGAATTCAACGCTTTAAAATTCGAGAAACTTTATAACTCAATGAGATATTTCTGTTATATTTCTGTTTGCATTTAAGAAAGAGTAACAAAAAGTAAATTCAAATTCAGTTGTTTATAATATCCAACTATGAATGTGTTATCAACAGTTGAAAAAACATACACAAACAAAACTTTTCTCTTCATGCTACTAGACGTGTAATTTAATTGTGTCTAGGACTGCGTTTGAAAGAGGGTTAGTTGGTTTTAGTCCAACATTTAAAAAATTGGGTCATTGTATCTCAGCGTCTGGCTTATTTAAACAGATCTGGGTGCGAATATTATACAGATGCCATTTTGACTGGAAAGAGGCTACGGTCACATATCAAAACACTTACTGAGTTATACCTTGTCAATTTGGGCGTAGTAAAATCTATAACTAAGGTAAAGTGGGGAGTAAATGTGATATGATACTACATTAGTGCAACTTTAGATATTACTAAAAATTCCATTTTAATTTGAAAAAGTAAGAAAACATTACTTAATGTTTTTTGATCATTTATAAAACAATTTTAATTACCAAATTAGTGAGTTAATTCTTAGATTGCTTGTAATAAATTTTTTTTTAAAACTGTGATATTATATCACATTCACCCCGCTGCTATAAAGTTCCCAATGAAGGTGACTATGGAGATGTGAGAGAATTGACAATTTTGTGCATTTTACTTGTTGAAACATGCTGTTTGATAAAAGAAGTGACAGAATTATAAATTGAGTGTAAGTTTTAATTGCGCTGTCACCAGAGGAAGCAGTTTTATTGAATAATATTCAAATTCTGGCTTGTTATTACATTTGTCCCAATTTTATAACTACCTCACGTTACCTTATATAAAATGAATATTTTCAATTAATTAAATCCATCATATCCATTAATCCATTCATCCACGTTTTTAACACTTTACAACAAAGTTGAAAAGTGTTTATGACTTTGTTCCTTCTGTCTGTCTGTCTGTCTGTCCGTTAGCACGATAATTGCCGTAAAAATGACTTAATCAAAATGAAATTTTAGTATATTGTTCAGACGGTCTGTAGAACCCATGGGAATATAAATGAATAATATTACCCGATTAGTTTTGGATTGAACCTGGGTCGAAAAAATGAAATACATTGAGCCCTATGGGACCTAATTCTTCAAACATTTTTTAAGCGGATTTAAAATTCACAAATTGCTTCGAAAATTTGTGGTAATATTCAAATTGTTCCATAAAATATATAAAAAAAAATTCAGCGAAATATATTCAGTAGTTTTTTAAATAAAGATTAAAATAATAATTACACCTCTTATATGAAACGATCACGTGACCATGATATGAAACGATCACATGACCCACTTCAAAATGATATATGGCATCCATCTTGTTTCAAAATCGTGATTTTTTTAAGTTCTTTTTAATTCATATTGAGTGTTGTATCCGTCCTAAAACTACTTTATTTTTGCTTAAATTCTGTGCATCTACATACTGAAACAGCGTAATTACAATATATTTGAGTTTAAATGCTCATCTAAATTTGATTATTTCTACAACTAAGCCTATTTTTCACCTATGTAAAATGTAAACAGCAAAATATATAGAATGAGTTGTATTAGAATTCCTGTATTTTTTTAACACAAAATAATTTAGTCCATGGAGTCTGCATGGCTGATATGAATGAATATTAATTGATTTCATAAAGGGAAGGACGATTTTTTTCGATGAAGTTTCAAGCATAGAGTTTAATTTTTTGTAGCTCTATAGTCTTAAAAAAATGTTTAAATAAAATAAATTATTATAGTATTGTGATGAATGAAATGAATGGGAGAAAGTTATGAATGAAATCCTGTTTTTATAGAGAGATCCATGCGTGTTATTTTTTCTATGACGTCATTTGAATTAATTTCAGTTGTTTTCGATGAAGTTTTCAAATATAATAAATTATCGTAGTATTATGATAATTCTAAAACTATTACCGAGGAATGTATAACATTTCAGAGATGTTTAAACCAGGCAATTTATATTTCAATGCCGTCATTTGAATGAAGTTCATGTTTTTCGATGAAGGTTTAAGTTTTCAAATATAATAAATTAATGCAGTATTGTGATAAGTTTCAAAATGTTACCGAGGAATGTATTGCATTTTAGACTTGTTTAAATAAAATTGCATTGAAGTTGGAAAGTGTTTCATAATCAATGCTTTAAACATGATTGATCTTTCTTGTTATTTAATACAGAAGTTAATCAAAATACAGCTAAAGTTGCATGTACGTATGTAGGTATGTGGAATAATATAAAAAAGATAAGAAAATAACTGTTTAGAGAATGAAATTCAACGAATAACTATGGCAACAGCAGGAAAGGGTCAGTGTAGGCTGACTGCATTTAGCCATGTTTCCAAGGAAAGTACGCCTTCATGGAGGAATTTCTAAAACAGTATAATATTAATGTGTCGGCAACAAAATGACAAAGAAAATTATAGGCCTGTAGGATTCTTTAATCCAAAATTAATTAACCCAATATTATGTCATTTGGATTATAAGTAGAGGGTTACTACTTTTACGATTTAGTGTCTTAAATTGCAAGTTTTTGTATCGAAACTGCTTTATCATCATATTCTGAACGCACCAAAAAGTTATTAAAAAGTGTAAAGTATTAGTCAGACTCTTTTCATCTCCAGTTACCAGGGATAATCGTACCTGGCATGACTGACTTAATTTTTCTTTTTACATGACTCTGCGCACATGACGACATGGGGATTAAGAACGCGCGCATTTTGTTCTTGGGATCTCAAGAGACCACCAAACTTGTTAACTGCGGCTGTCATCTTACTCCACTGACGTCACTGAATTTCTTTGTTACAAGAACTTTCTTTGTCCGCCGATCCGGTGGTCGAGCGGTCAGCGGCATGCGTTTCCGTCTGATAACTGGATTGCCGGGTTGCGGGTTCGAATCCCGCCAGCGAACATGGATGTTGTCATGTCGATGCCAAGTCAGACTTCCGCCCTTCGAGGAGCATCTATAAAAGTAAAGCTGCAAATCTTCTCCCCTTCGCCATGGGATACCTTGGGGGGGGGGGGGGGGTCTTGTGGACGTGGTGCGTAGGCGCCCCTTCACCACGGGGGAATTAGTTACGAACGAACTTTCATTGTCCAATGTAAAATCTTTGCTCACGTTGTTTATGTCTGGATATTTTCACTTCAAAATCAACAAACAATTCTTAACTGTGATAATACGAAAACTTTTTGTGTTTTGGTAACTCCTTTCAAAGTCTATTCTGGACTGTGACATTACAAATGACGAAACTTAATCCTTATTATGTTAAGCTGATAACTTCTTGATTCGTTACCGTACTAAGTGCCCAAACTTATATTAAAGAACATTACCAGTTACCACCAGCTGTACAAGAGTCATCCAACAGAGAGCAGAGCTTCAGAGAGTCATCCAACTCTCTGAAGAGACCGAGAATATCTTTGAACGGCACTGATAAAGTGTGCACTGCACAATTAAAACTCTCTGCGCAGGTTCATTACCATTGGATATTGCCATTTCAAAATTAACAAACAATTTTTAATTATAATAATAGGAAAACTTACTGTGGTTTGCCAACAACGTTCCTGGTCTAAACTCCGACGTCGGGTTGGCAAATTTTTGATTGGGTACCGGGCTGATGACCCAACCTTATATTAAAGAACCTTGTATACAACCAGGTCATGCAAGGAATTTTTTTTTTTTTACTTACATGTTTCCATTTTGAAAGGAGTCCCTAACTTCTGCCACCAACATACATACATACATTTTTCAGCTAGGTGTCGATTGTTGAGAAAAACATATTTCATGTGAAAATCAATCGGAGGGAACCCAGAATTTATACTAGGAGTATCTGCACCATGCCCAGTTATGCTATCAGTTTCATCAATACGCCCATTTGAGGAATTATACTAACACATTCACAGAAACGTGTGCACGCTTGGTATGTTGTTGTTGTTTTTGAAACCCAGACCGTCCGACCTACCAGAAAGGTGTAAGGTAACTGTTTGAACGGTCGGGAAGTGCCACCCAATTTAGACCGGAACCCAGTGGGGGAGGCATCCACAGGGACCGTACCCTCCTTCCCCTGCCACCAACCTCTCGGAAGGACTTTCGGACCCACATGTTTAACGTGATCGTACTCCGCATGAACACGGCGGCAGTTTTGGCAGTGGCTGGAATCGAACCCGGGCCTACCGAGTGCAACTCCAGCGCGCTAACCAATGGGCTAGCACGCTTGGTATGTGTAACTTTTATAATGTAGTTGTTCGTGTTTAACGCTGGTGCGATTGTCAAACTGTTTTCCAAATGATCTGAAATTTGCGGTATAAAATAGAATATAATGCGATGTTTTAAGCTCAGTTTTTTTGTATTAATAACTCGCGTTATAATAAAAGAAAACTCTTTTAAAGTAGTGGATTGTTAATACCGATTTTTAATATCTACCAGCAAATAAATACTATAAAGATTCTATTAGAATATTTTCTAAGCTATTTTTGTTTTCTTATATTTTTTAAGTTATAATAAAAGAAAATTCTTTTAAAGTAGTTGATTGTTAATACCCATTTTTAATATCTACCAACAAACAAATAAATACTATAAAGATTCTATAAGATTATTTTCTAATAATTGTAGACTTGCCTCATGAACATTATTTGCGTTCGTATAGGTAAGACCTCACTTGCAATTGATAAAGTGCAGAATGGTGCTGCTTGTAGTAGGTGATAGAAATATTGTCTTATATTAACATAACATTACATCGTAACTTATTAACATAACATTTGATCGTATTAACGCGCGATGTTTATATTATATTATACGATGTCTTCCTATCAAATATTTTTCATATCAGAATTATCATTAACAGTGACTTTCATTATATTCCAGGACTAATGAAAATACTTCGAAACAGCGAAATGCTAATTCCGATTCGTAATAGCTACCAGCATATAAATAATAAAAATTGTATATAAGAGTTTTTTCTATTTAACGCGTTAATGTACTACATCTGTATTCCTATTTGCATCAGTATTCCTATTTGTAAGATAGCCCCCTCTTTGAGCGAGTCTTTGCAACAGATACTATGTAATATTGTAAATGGTATTGTTAGATTCAGTGTAATAACTCTTAAAAACAAAGTTTATGAACACAAAACTCGCCAAAAGGTGGCGTTCTCAAAATTCGGAAGAAACCCTCAAGCGCTCTAAACCGATCCATGGATGCTCGTATTTGAAATCGGACTGTCTTCCGGGTTTTGTGTTTATGAACTCTGTCTTTGCAGTTTCATGTGGCTTGTAGCAATTTCCATTGCTGCCATTGCAGATATCAGCTATTCCATGCCGACGAGCGCAAAATGCACGAAATCGATCTGTAGATGTTGGTATAAGAAATGACAGTGTCATCCGAATCTCAGGTCTGTCAATTTAGTCCTTTTATGGCTAGATGTAACCTTTTTAAAAACAATTAGCACCTAAAAATGGCTACATCTAGCTATAAAATGGTTACGTTTTCATTTATTTATAATGGGTATATATGTAATTTAGTCATTTTTTGCTATGATTCTAATCATAGATTCATCCAAGTGTTGGTAACCATTGGTAACCATATTTATTTTCCATATTTCAAGGATGTACGTTATAATTGAGGACTGAAGTACTTTGAGATAGTGGAATGTTAATGCCGATTTGTTGTATTGAGCAGTACATAAAAATAAAATATTTCTATAAGAATATTTTATATAACATCCAACGCATAATTGATTTTTTCAAAATATATTTTGCCAATAACATATTTTGTCATTTTTTTTTCAAATCATATCACAGAAATGCCAATCATAAAAACAGGACACATTGAATAAATACCTCGTGTTCTATTTTTTCTGTTGTCACACACATACTGTTCTACTTGAATTTTTCTTAGTTTACACACTCAATAGAAGGCTCTACAGTCTTTCCCTTAACCATTATAGAAAAAACAAGAAAGATCAATCATGCTTAAAGCATTGATTATGAAACACTTTCCAACTTCAATGCAATTTTATTTAAACATGTCTAAAATGCAATACATTCCTCGGTAATATTTTAAAACTTATCACAATACTACATTAATTTATTATATTTGAAACCTTAAACCTTCATCGAAAAAAATTAACTTCATTCAAATGACGGCATTAAAGTATAAATTGCCTGGTTTAAACATCTCTTAAATGTTATACATTCCTCGGTAATAATTTTAGAATTATCATAATACTACGATAATTTATTATATTTGAAAACTTCATCGAAAACAACTGAAATCCATTCAAATGACGTCATAAAAAAATAACACGCCTGGCTCTCTCTATAAAAGCAACATTTCATTCATAAATAATTCCCCCATTCATGTCATTCATCACAATACTATAACAATTTATTTTATTTAAAAATTAAGACCATTGAGCTGCAAGTAAGTAAGCTCTATGCGTAAAACTTCATCGAAAAATATCGTCCTTCTCTTTCTAAAATCAATGAATTCATATCAACTAAGCAGACTCCATGGACTAAATGATTTTGTGTTAAAGAATTACAGCGATTCTAATACAACTCATTCTACATATTTTGCTGTTTACATTTTACATAGGTGAAAAATAGGCTTAATAGTAGAAAAAATCAAATTTGGAAGAGCATTTAAACTGAAATATATTGTCATTGCGTTGTTTCAGTATGTAGATGCACAGAATTTAGGCAAAAATAAAGTAATTTTAGGACGGATACAACACTCAATATGAATTAAAAAGAACTTTAAAAATCACGATTTTGACACAAGATGGATGCCATATATCATTTTGAAGTGGGTCATGTGATCGTTTCATATCATGGACACGTGATCGCTTAATATAAGAGGTGTTATTATTATTTTAATTTTTATTTAAAAAACAACTAAATATATTTCGCTGAATTTTTTTTTATATATTTTATGGAACAATTTGAATATTGCCTAAAATTTTCGAAGCAATTTGTGAATTTTAAATCCGCTTAAAAGATGCTTGAAAAATTAGGTCCCATAGGGCTCAATGTATTCCATTTTTTCAACCCGGGTTCAATCCAAAACTAATTGGGTGATATTATTCATTTATATTCCCATAGGTCCTATAGACCGTCTGAACAACATACTAAAATTTCATTTTGATTAAGTCATTTTTACGGCATTTATCGTGCTAACGGACAGACAGACAGACAGACAGACAGACAGATAGACAGACAGACAGAATGAACAAAGTCATAAACACTTTTCAACTTTGTTGTAAAGTGTTAAAAATGAGAGTAAACGTGATTGTTTTTGTGTAGTGATCGATAAATCGCATTAGAACTCCTAAATATATACATAGTTTAATGTTTTATCGTAGAAACACTTCTAACAAATGTCCTTAAAAGTTTGGATCCTCTATTGCTAATTTATCTTAAAAGATTTTAAGCTATATTTAAATAAATTATTTGACATGCGTGTCTCCACTTAAATTTTTTACATATGAGTAGATTGTAAAACATTCTGCAACCTTTTCTTATTATTTTAGCTGCTTTGTTGGCAATTTCGGCAAAATGTTAAGAAAAGCCACAATTACAGTTGTTCATGAAAATTCCAGCTTAATTTCTGAAGTATTCAGCTCATCAAGATCTGCCGAAGTGTAATTTATGAAATTCGAATAATTTGAGTTCTGATCATGATAATTTTTAAAAATTCTCTCAAAAACACTAGAATTTTTAAAATTCCAGTGTTCTTGTTTTAAAACGTGCAGTTTAGGGATTCTAATGTTCCATCAGGACACTGTTCCTATTTTTATTTAAAATAAAATTGGAAAGTGAATCGGAAAAAGAAAGTAAACAATGTCATTTAAAATCGAAATTTACGTGCTCTAAACAAAATAAAATTTAAGTATAAAATTTTCTTGAATTTAAATCGTACATTTTTTAGAAATGAATTTTAAACTACTTAACAATACTTATGCACTTTAAACGTTATCGATTGGATAAGTTGAACTCGAGATGTTTAAGATATCCCGTTTTCTTGCAGTTGACAGACAGTACGTGTTCAATTTATATATTACAATAAATATTAATTTAAGAGGATACCACTTTAGATGGTTTATCTTGGTTTGAAATATTAATTTGCTACAGAAAAATATGTGCATGCATATATATTGGAACTTAATGTTAAAACTATTGTAATGCGAAGAAATTCTTTTTATCTACTCAACAAGTTCCATAGAAAAGTTCTTCAGTTAGCACAAACGATATTGAAAAAGAACTTCGGGACAGAAAATTTCAAAATATACAAATTTTTATAAGCCTAATAAAGCTTAATCGTAGAATTATATCCTAATTAAGCCTAATTAAGCTTTATCGTAGAATCAAATGACTCAAATAATATTTCTATAAACTTTAGAATTAATTACTAACAAATAATAATTGAATGAAACGACGCTTTGAAACTGTTGTTATTTTTGGAAATCGAGTTTTTTCACATTAAAAACAAAACAAATTGATACAGTTTAATAATAAATTAAGGTAGAACTTTCATAATAATAAGTTTAATGTTACTCCGAGATGTGTAATTCTAAATTTAAATTTTGATATTGCATTTGATATGTAAGTCACTCATGAAAGGCGGAATTTCCGTAAAACGTTTTGCACCAGCGGCGCCGACTTCGTGGGTTCCAGACACTTTTGGAACCCCCAAAAATTTGTTGTGGGTTCCTCGAACCCCTAGTACTGTTGTGGGTATTTAGAGGGGAAACTGTACATATATGAATAAATTTTTTTTTGTTATTAAGTTTTTCATTTTTTACTTCCTGTTTACTTATATTAAATCGCGTGTATAGGAATGTACACCTTAGACTGTTTATTGTATTCTGAATACAACCCAGAAATGATTTAAAAAGAAATTTGTTGACATTTTTAATATGGGTAAAAATACCTAAATATAAATGCTACAATATTTATTATTTTTAAAAAATATTATTGAGTTGGAAATTCCCACAGTATCTGTATATTGTATATAATAATGTTGCACCAACAAAAGCAAAATAAATGAAATAAATAATTATCTAGAGAAAATTTTTTGTTTCTGTACCCAACTATAATTTACTTCCTTTTAGCATTTCAAATGTCTTATTGTTCCAGATAATCTGACTGAACGAAATTTAAATTTTACTTAAATTTTTTAAAAAAAATACATGGGTCATTCGATTTAAAATTTCCGGAACACCACAATAATTTTTCATGTTGGCGCCTTTGCTTTGCACTGTGTGGTATATTTAAATATCCTGCTGACAAATTGGATGGCATACGTTCTTCCCTAGTTGAGAAATATATTTTTTCGTAATATTTTTATTAAAACTTTTGAGTATAAAGTTATATTTCAGATTAAAAGTTTAAAGTCCTTAATTTTTAAAAAACTATTTTCTATTCAATTTCTCAGAAAATTGCAAAAAGGACATTTTTTCTCGGAAAATTTCGAATTTTTTTGATTTTGCTGGATGAGCACTTTTTAAGATCTCCTGAACACAATCAGAATGATGTTGGATTTTCATAGCATTATTTTTTTATGGATAACAATGCTAATTGCTAATTAGAGGAATAATGATTACAGTACATACAAGAAACCGATAATTTGAAATTGCATGTAGCATATATTAAAATTGTATGCATTAATGTAAATCACCTGAATACATTTAATTTCACTAACCTGTTGCCAATTAATTTTTAATTTAAAATTCTTTTTAAAAGGGCACCTAAAATGGCTTCATCTTAAAAAATAGTAAACTTAAAAAATACAACTTAAAAATACAACGTATAAATAGACATAAAATATATGGAAAATGAATATATGAGAAATATGAGTGGAGTAATACGATATTTTTATTTTTATTGCACGCACATGTAAATCTAATTTATATATATATATATATATATATATATATATATATATATATATATGTATATATATATGTATATATATATATATATATATATATATATATATATATATATATATATATATATATATATATATATATATATATATACATATATATAGGTATATATGTATATATATATGTATATATATATGTATATATATATGCATATATATATGTATATATATATATGTATATATATATATATGTATATATATATATATATATATGTATATATATGTATATATATATGTATATATATATATGTATATATGTATATATATGTATATATATATGTATATATATATATGCAAATATATATATATATACATATATATATATATATATATATATATATATATATATATATATATATATATATATATATATATAAATTAATAATTACATAATATAACAGTCCCTAAATAATTAATTTCAAATTTTCTATCCCCAGATATGTTTAAAATATCAAAAAGAAAAACAAGATACTTACTTAAGTACTACTTTAGCCATGGTTCTCTTCGAAGGGTGCCAAGAAAAAGTCAAAAATTCCACAAGATCAGTTAAAGAGGCTATCTTTAAAATTCACTCCACTGTGACAATCTAGTAATAAAAATACTCTTCCAAAACTCTTGAATAAAAAAAAAAACCGAGCACTCAAAAGCGTCAAATTACGATGAGACTTCCCGTAGAGCACTCAATCTGTGCAACATCTTGAAATGATTTGGCCCAGTTTTATCTTTGACAAAAAGAAGCTTCGAATGCAAGTTATCCTACTTCTGTTTTGTCTTTTATTTGAAGTTACAGTCAAATATGAGTTCACTTTTTATAGATTTAAAAACGTGATAAAACGGGAGATGGAACTTTGATAGAACTTTTCATAAAATAACATTCTGAGCAACGATATCAAGTCTGGATAGAAAAATAACGAGGTGCGTGTTAAAAACTTTCTACATACTATAAAAGTATTTCTTATATACAAAAACTATGTTCTCTGGAATGTTTTGCATGTACAGTTCAAGTTATTCACAATTATAAGATTTTGCTTTTGCAGATTTGTAGATATGAAAAAAGAAATTCTATTACACTCCAAAATTCATATAAAAAGTTTCTTTTCGAACGAATATTTCATTAAAAAAAATCTATGTGGAAATTGGTATATCCATATGTGAAAAAGTTTATTCCAGAGATTTGGTCAGCGTGCTGTCCAGTGTTTCGAAGAGGATTTTCTGACCGTTTTATCCACGTGACAAAGAGGATTTTAGAGGAGAGTGGAGAAGGTATCTCCGTCTGAAGGGAGAGAACGACAGTGTATGGCACGCGTTTGGGAATGACCTGATACCCAAACACGCGTTAGGGTTGCTGGGAGAATGTCTCTGAATTTGGAGCAATGTTTATCGCGCTTTTGGCGAAAGTGGAGATTACTCAGTTATTCGAGGAATGTTTCACAGAGAAATGCTAAAACTTGTAGGGAAAGGGGAAAATTATTCAATGCTCTGAATTTCAGTAGAAGGGGAAATATTTGGAGCTTAAGGATATCCACTTTTCTGTCTCATCTCTCTCACTCTCACTTTATATATATATATATATATATATATATATATATATATATATATATATATATATATACATATTATCATTAACTTGATGACTTGAAATTTGTATTTTTTTCCATTTGATTGAAGATTTGATGTTTTATACTTTTATTTTGTAGGTTTGTTAGAAAGTTAGGTTTTTCGAGTTGCAGTTTCTCACTATTCTATCATTGGACTTTTAAACTATTATATATACATACATACATATATATATATATGGTTATAGTTATTTGATATAGTTCATAAATGTTTATATTATTGTATAGATCACTCAAATCATAACTTTTTAAATAAATTTTGTCTGGTATATGTTGTAAAGATTTCATAACCTCGTAACTATTAGAAATGAAATATGCTCCTTATTTTTTTAGTTTTATTAGAACTATTTTTAATAAATTATGCAATTTTTTGTTTGCTATTGTCAGATAGATATTAGAATCAATAGTGACCGGTCTAAATTTGATAGTATTCTTATGTAATTTAGGTATTAAAGTTATATAAGGACATTTTATCTTATTGATTCTGTATCCTCTTTTTTTATATAGGGCTGTTATACGCTTTATTATTTCATGTTGATTTCGTGTTGATTGATTTAGTTTACTGTACATGTCTTTATTTTCGTAATATTGATGTATTAATTTAAGATATAAATTTTTACATGAAACGCATAATTAGTCGTAACTTTGTTCACATAAGTTATAACGTAACTACCCTGTAATTTACTAATTTCTTTTTTATCTATTGAAGTATAATTTATCCTAGTCCTATTAGAATAGTATCTATGTGTAATAGTTTGAATTGAATGAGATTTCCATTCTTTAAAAGCCTCTTCCGGCAAACTATATTTCACTGCTAATTTATATACAAATTCATCTATGTCTTGTTTAATAGTGTTTTTTACATTTTTAAATTCTTGGAATCTAAATTTGGTTCCTAGTTTTAATAAATTTTTTAGTTGCTTATATTCTTATTAATTATTTAGTAGTATACTAAATTGTATTACATTTGTATAATATATATATACACGGTGTTCTGTTAATGCGGCGATAAACCTCGGGGGTTGGTAGTAGATATAAAGAGGAACAAAAATTGAGATGGAACATGATATCGCAAACTACGTTTAGTCGGTGAAAATCGCGAAAATACGTATGCAGATTCTGACGTCACGCGGGACAAAAAAAAGTACGATAATAACTACAAAAAGATTTACTTGACAGCATGTTTACAACACAGCTTGTGGTGCACTGTACAATGCTAGAAAGAGAACGATGAGAATGATGTGAACGAAATTGTTTCAGGTGTTGTTCGAAGTGGGGACCGCTGACGTTGTTGCAGACTGTGCAAAGACGTCCGCGGCCTCCACTTCGAACAATGCCTGTAATAATTTCGTTCACATCATTCTCATCGTTCGCTTTCCAGCATTGTACAGTGCACCACAAGCTGTGTTGTAAACATGCTGTCAAGTAAATCTTTTTGTAGCTATCAAGTAAATATTTTTTGTCACGCGTGACGTCAGAACCTGCATAAGTATTTTCGCGATTTTTACCGACTAAACGTGGTTTGCGACACCATGTTACATTTCAATTTTGGTTCCTCTTGATATGTACTACCAACCCTCTGAGTTTGTCGCCGCATTAACAGAACACCCTATATATATTGCTGACAAACAACTTCCTATATATATGCTGACACACCCTATATATATGCTGACAAACAACTTCTAATTATACTAAATCAAATTTATGCTCATTTTACTACACAACAAACACATATAATCAAAAATAATTTAGAACAGATTAATAACCTAAAACAATTACCTTACATACATGATATTAAAACTTTTGATTTCAAAGACCTCTTTAATAACATTGATATTAATGATTTATATAAAGTCATACTAAATTTATATGAACAATTTACTCAATCAAAAAACATCTCTTTTCCAAAACTCAAAACATTATTAAAATTTATTCTGTTCTAACAGTATATATCTCAAGGAAATTGCATATACAAATTAAATAAGGGAATACCACAGGGAGGAATCTCATCCACTATACTGGCCAACCTTTATCTACATTTTTACGAAATTCAGAACCCTTTCAACAGTCATATCATGCACAGATTTATTGATGATCTAATTATTATTGGAATTACTAATGAAGCACATATATTAAACTTTCATTTTTATCTACCTAATCTACAACTAATTGAAAATGTATATACATGAAACTGGACCAATTATCTAGACGTTAGTTTAAAAATTCAAAATGCAGACACATTGAAATTTAAAATTTACGACAAAACAGAAACTTATAACTTCAAAGTAAATAAACTTTAACATTATTCATCCAATCTTTCAAAATCAGTAGTTAAAAATATTATTAATTACCAATTATTAAGAATAAAAATGCTAAGTACACCATTTTACTACAAAGATCATCTTTTTAAATTCATAAACACCACTATCCAAAATACCCACCCGCCAAACCTTATTTTTTCATTTATTAAAACACATTTTAATTTTAAATTCAACACCTTGCTAAAATTACTGCAACATATTGACAGATTATTCTCAAACAATTTTAAATAATTTTTCATCTTCATGTTTCACTTCCAACACTTGAAATCTTAGTATATAGAATTAACTGTAACCTGTTAAGAGTTAAAATGCTTAGTCAGTATCACGTAATCTACACTGTTAAGCAGCACAAGGGTAATTTATAGTAATTTATAGTATTATATATTCTTATACCTTTTCATTACATTGTATTCTCCGATAAATACTTAGCCACACACTGGTATATTTCATTATGTTTGACTATTATATGATTTCTTATATATCTAATCCTATTTATATTTTCTTCTACGTCGGGCCATTTGCAATATTTCTGTAATACAATTTACAGTAAAGCACACAGAAACGTAGAATCCGCATTAACGAAATATGTATGGCCCTTGATAACGTACATGGTTTCGGAAATGCTTTTCACTTTATTCAATTTATTCAATTTAAAAAAAAATCTTTTTGGGAGATAGGAAAGACCTAGCTCATCGTGCAAAACAATGTTTCTGTTTTGTAATGTTTCATCTTAAACGCATTTCTTGCATTTACACCATGTATGTTTATGCAGAAAACAAGGGGTTTAGTACTTTAAGCACCTGCAGTACATATATAATTTATATAAAAATACTTTTAAATGTGTAGTTACAAAATACCTGAGAAATTACTGCATATGTCCTAACTATGAGCAGTAAAAGAAGAGACCACTGTTGCCAATCGCAGGAGTTTAAAGTGGAGATCTACTTTTGCCAATCGTGAGATATAAATAACAGTATTTAAAAAATACAATAAAATGCGATAAATTCTTTAGTAAAAGCTACGTAATAAAGGAGCAAGTACAATATTATAAGAGGATGTAAATACACTATAATGCTAATTCAAGAGAATGTTGACTATTAGCTAATATAAAATACTAAGGAGGGTATTTTAAGAATATTCAGCTAATTTAAACTTTTTAACTATACAATTTACTAAATATACAGGCTATTTATATAATTTACTGGTAATTTTTAGGTTATTAATGTGCAAATCATGAAATTTTTTATCTGATAATCTATAAATTCTAAAAAGTTGATTAAGAATTATATTTGTCAACAAGTGTATCGAGTTACAGAAATTAAATGGTGATATGTTATTAATATTAAAATGAAAATAGTCTTTTTTATCACATAAATTAGTAATTATCCTATTATGTATCTTATATAAATTAGTAAGTATCTTATATTTATCGCCTTGTTATAAGGAGAGAGGCGAACAAAACCGTGTAGCTAATAATAATAATAATCTTTATTTTGAAACACAACACATACACTTACAAACTTATAAGTGAGAGAATAACAGTGTGGCAAAGGAACTGCGGAAAAACATGTTATAAATAGGGCTGAGGCGTCACAGCTGTCAACAAAACTGGCAACAAGCTAGCAAAAAATCAATAGTCAATGACGCTGCAAAATGTAAAACAGAACAAACTAGAAACAAGCTAGTAGCGAAGCAAGTAGCAAAATTCAATGAATTAACTAATGATCAATTTCACAAGAGAAATAATTTTAAATACTTCTTGAAACTATTATCATTCATAATTTAAAGGTGGGAAATAATTCCACAATCTTGATCCTGCAGAATTGATTTTTAGATATCAATTATTAGTATGAGATAAAGAGTAAAATTGATTTCTATTTCGAGTATGATAAACATGATTGTTGAAATTTACAAAAAAGATACTGCTGTTCTAATTATATTGAAATATAAACAAAACCAGACGATAATGGAAAATCTTGCTAGTGAGTAAGATTTTATAGTGTTAACTGAAAAAATATCATAATGAGTGCTTGAATCAAGAAAATCTTTAATAAGAGAAATAAATATATTTTGTATAGTACGTAGTATATTTATATTTCTGGTAGAAGTGCTTCCCCAAGCAAGATTACAATAAGATAGCTAAGGAAAAATTAAACTGTATTAAAGCATAATTAAAATAGTTTCTGATAAAAAACGATAACTTTGTTCTAATTAAGCTTGTGTTCTTTAATTTGTTACAAATATAATCAACGAGTTTATTCCATTTTAAGTCTTTCTACAAGTTAACACCCAAGAACTTAATACCAGAAGAAAAGAAAATACGGGAGTCATATTACGGGAGCCATTTATGTAATATCATTAATGTTTCGAGCAGATTATTTTTTATCAAAAAGAACATACTTAGTTTTTTTTTCAGTATTTAAAGCTAGAAAGTCAAACCAGCCAGCAAAGTTTGGAATCTGTGAATTTTCTTGATTATGAATATTATCTTGAGTATGAATATTATCACCAGCAAAAAAACGAGCTTTGAATGAACTTGCGCATATGAAGTATGCGAGCTGTTAAAGATTTAAAATTAAAACTTGATATAACAAATAATTATGAAATTAGAAGTATAAAAATTAATTTCAGTATTTGGGAATCCTAATACAAAAGATCATATAAGTTTTTAGAATTTGAGTTACTAAATGAAACAAAATTAGAATACGGGAAAACAGTGAAATCAAAGTAACACATTTAAACCGCGAAAATGTATTTAATATATAGAAGCACGTTTAAATCACAATGCATGCATGTGCACACTCTCTGATTTGCTGATTAAAAGTTGTTTACTTGTTATTTGTACAAATCGTAGTGAGCATGCGCGGTTAAAATATGAGTGTTCCACACAGTTCGTTTTAATTATTGAAATTGTGATTCTGCATATCTGTCTGCAATTTTATGTATGGGTGTAAATTTTCATCTACCTACCTATTGTAGTTTTTGAATAAAAGGGATCACAAAATTAAGACAAATGTTGATTTCGCTTCGTTAGGAATGGAGAATGGACTTCGCCTCGTTAGGAATTGAGAATGAACTTCATTCGTCTATAATGAACAGTAAAATAAGCTTTTATTATCAACAAACATTATTTTAGAAGCCCGAGTAAAAGCATAGAAAATATAATTTATATATGCCAAAAATAGAATCAGGTCTAAATGACACTCACCTGTTGCTTTAAAATGGGTTGGCTAAATAATACTTTGGCCAAATAATATTAGAATTCGACTTTTTTCTTTAAATGTAACTGCTCTTTTGCTTTGGGAAGTGGTGGTGGTTGTGGTGGTGGTGGTGGTAGTGGCGGTGGTAGTGGTGGTGATGGGGAGGGGAAGTCACGCCATGCATTCGCCTTGGGCTTCGCGAACTCTAGGGCCGGACCTGCATAACAATAATAATAATAATAATAATAATAATAATAATAATAATGATGATGATACTGGTAATAATGATAATGAAAATAATATATAATAACAATAATAATATTATTGTTACTATAATAATATAATAATAATAATAATAATAATAATATTAATAATAATGATACTGGTAATAATGATAATGAAGATAATATATAATAACAATAATAATATTATTGTTACTATAATATAATAATAATAATAATAATAATAATATTAATAATAATGATGATACTGGTAATAATGATAATGAAAATAATATACAATAACAATAATAATATTATTGTAACTATAATAATATAACAACAACAGCAACAATAATAATAATAATAATAATAATAAATATTATTATAATAGTATGGTGGAGCATCAGAGATTAGTAAATTTAGAAGACAAGTCAGCCGTAAAATTTAAGACAAAAGAGTTAGTTCAACGAAAAATATTTTTGTAACTCAAAACTAAAATAAAATTATAACCCCTTTCAAATCCAAATATATTTATAACGAAGATATTGTTCTCAATATCTAAGTTGAACGAGATAACGCTTGTAATTTAGTTTCAAAAAATGTTTTTTTTATATTGCGTGAGAATTAAAAAAAACATTGTTGGGCTCGACCGGGATTTGAACCCGGGACCTCTCGCACCCTAAGCGAGAATCATACCCCTAGACCACCGAGCCACAGTTATCAGTGGCGAGTTAGCTGTTAAGGTCGTTTGAGTGAGCTACAAAGCGATAGGAAAATTATCTTGCTTCCTATTTACTCGTCCTTGAATAAGAATAGAAAGAATTATTCAATGTTTTGGTGAAGCGGACTGACTGAAGATAGTAATGCCGCCGATAAAAATTATTGGAATATCAATGAATGTTAATGAAATCTCCCAGTTATTGACACTAAATTTCAAATCGAAGCTATTACTGTTGATTTCACTAAAGAAATTCTCTAGTTACAGTTAATATTATTTTTAAATGCGTTGGATACTTAAAAGAGTAGCGGGGGCCCCTTAGAACCCCTTTTAAAAACTTTCAATTGTAAAATTAATGGCAAATTATTCTAAGATAGCATTGTAAGTATTTGATTAATTTCTTGATCAACTTGTTAAAGAGTCAAAATTTTGCTGTCGTTCCTAATGGCGTCCCATCTATAAAATAATGGGCTAATGTATTCTTGTCTTTTCGGACCCTCCAGCAGTCCTGTGGTAACTTAAAAGGCAGAATTTCTGCACGCTTCTAAAGTATTGCTCAGGTGATAGAATCTAACGAACAGTATCTGCGATTTCTCCTCGAAAAATATTTCCAGACCCTCCAGAAGCCCCCCCCCCCCCCCCAGTGATCAAGAAAACTGAAACTTATAATAGTATTGAGCAAGGGACAGAACATGACTAATTTTCGTTTAAAAGGATTGTTTTTCGACGCTAAACGCCATACACTGTTAAATAAAATAATAATAATAATGATAAAAAAATACGTTTTCAATATATTTTTAAGGATATTAATTGTTCTGTCTTAATGCAGGCTTAAGTACTAGTAGTTTAAAAACCAGGTATAGTTGATATGAAAGTAACAAATGTTTCACCATGCCAGCATGTTCTTTCAGTTTTATGTGAGGAGTAAGTTGAACACGTAATTTTCCCTATCACCAAGACTGGGAAGAAAACACATTTTTTAAATTAAAAAAATAAATACTAAATATTTGAAAAGTCTGTATTAGCGAAATATACAACATCGAAAATATTAATCGCAGTAAAGAAATTAAAAGTTATCAAATTATTATTTCCTTGTAAACAAAACACCAAATTACAAGTTTTAAAAAGTTAATAAGGATATCAATCGAATTTCTTTCGGCAAATGAAATTTTTCCAGGAGCTATTCATAGTTTATGCAGATGAGACTATATGTTAGAATCCTGCTTCCATTGTAGGCAACAATAGCCATCCAGGGGGTTGGTTGGCTATTATTGCCTACAATGGGATTCTGTAAGTTTGAGACTATAAGTTCAAGGAATCCAAGGTGGATTGTTTACGGAGAGCCTGTTGGAGAACTTCCGAATCCCCACATCGAATATGGCGGAATTCAAATAGCAATTTGTCGAAATAGCAGTCGATCTTTTAGCCTTCTTTATTTGGCTAGATACTCAATTTTGATTGGTTGATAATAAGGTCTCCAGGAAGCGTAAACTATTCCAGAAACTTGGAGATGGAGAACTAACTAGTTTAGAAGAGGTAAAAGTGAAAAGAGAGTTATTGAGAAAGGACTTATCTTATAGTCTCAATGAGATAGACCTTCTCATTAAGTGTTTGTTATCTTAGTTGAGTTTAATGTCAATGCTACAGAAACGCAATTCTTGAATATTTTAACAATTAAAAAAGAATTAGAAATAAATTTATACTAGAGATTTAAAATTATTTCCATTTGTATGTTCTTTACTTTACTTAAATGTTTTCGTAAATTTAAGGAAATATATGATGCATAATTTTTTATTATCAATTTGTGTTTATTATCAATATATTGTTTAAATTCACCTTGCAAACGCACTCTTTTGGGATTTTAAAAAACATTAAAAGGGCATGAAATACGAAACATGTTTTTAATAGCATTCTTTAAGACTTTAAAAGGAGTTAATTTATATTACTATTAATGTAATGGATTTAGTTTTTGGTGCTGCACTGCTAAATGGAACAATAACTGAAGAATGAATGTGATGATTTGCCTTGTTGAGTATCTCCTAGATACTAAAATAAGGCTGGGGGGATGAAAATTTTATCTTATTCCCACCCCCTCTTATAAGTTCAAAAAATCTGATGTGGGCAACATATGACTTTCCTTATATAAGGCAATGAATTTACTACTTTTACAGTAAAAAAAATAAGTTTTCTTATAGTAGCTACTTATATGCTTTCCAAGATATTGAATTTTCGACAATTAGTCGTCATTTTCATTAATTTTGCGTCATTTTAATCCATTTGGCGAGATTTTAGTTAATTTGACAACATTTCAAAAAGTCGCCATGTTGGCGGCATTCCACCAAATTCGTCGCCAAAATCTCGCCAAGCTTTACTGACGGAGAAATAAGTTATTCTTACAGCAGATAACTGATTATTGACGTTCAAATACAAAAGTATTATTCGAAGTATCTTTTCTCATGAATGGAACGAGCTAGATCCACGAGAATGATGTCACCCAATTTATCGCATGGTATTACATATAAAAAGTGACGCATGTTTCTCAATAGGAAATATATTTTTTTTTATTTTATATGACTTTTTGATAATTCTTTTGAGAAATGTGCAATATCTCGAGAACGGTTCATGTTAGCGTTCTAAAATTTATGTTAATCGTTTTCCAATGAAAAATTACATAAGAAATGTCTATTTTCGTAACTTTATTAGCGATTTTGATTTTTTGACGATTTTTTCAAAATTTCACTCGAAAATTTAGGGGGGTTCTGAACATTCGATTACGTTTAAAAACAATAGGCTTCCTGTGTTTACGGATTGTGATTTTTGTACCAAATTTCGTTCGAATCGGTCCATTCGTTCGTCAGTTATCGTCTCCACAGACTCACTGACACACATACACACACACAGACATCACTTCCAAAATGTTTGATTCGTGATCAGGGATGTTTGAAACGTGCTCTCCCGTCGAAAACTCGAATTCGAATTTTCGATCCCGTCACAATACTTTCCTTATACGTTATGCATATAAGGAAAGTAATACGTCGTCCCATATTTTCAGTGAAGTTTTGAAATTTGTAAAGAACCTTGCTGTCCCAAATAGGGATCCGTATCACGAATCTTTGAACTGGTTAGCCGATGATCTACCGGTGAAATACTAGAACGGAATTGCAAGCTCTCATCGTCGAACTGGATTCTGCAAATTGAACAAATATTAGGAGGGGGCTGTTGGGATATTAATCTGAAATTAATTAAAAATTTATATTTCCATTGCAGTCTTATGGCGACTTATCCAAAATATTTCAGTGTCCCAATAAACATTTAAATATACTCCAAATACTTTTACAGAATGGATAATTTTATTGGTATTCATTCCAATTGGCACCGTAAGCTGTGATACTAAAGTTATTTGGATCATGAATTATGTTTTGGAAAATTACGAGACGTTTAGAATTTAAATTTAGAAATAACCTTTTTTACAGTAAAAGATATTGTATTTCTTTGATTTCTGTAATGTTAATTTAAAATTTAGTGCAATTATTAAATGTAAAAATAATCTATAATTACAATGACTTTGTAGCTGTTAAAAATAAAAATAAAAAATCTGATGTGGGCAACACATGACATTCCTTATATAATGTAATGAATTTACCACTTTTACAGTAAAATAAATAGGTTTTTCTCTTAGTAGATACTAATATTCTTTCCAAGATATTGAATTTTCGACAATTAGTCGTCATTTCATTGATTTAATGTCATTTTTATCCATTTGACGAGATTTTCGTTAATTTAGCAACATTTCAAAAAGTCGCCAAGTTGGCGACATTCCGCCAAATTCGTCGCCAAAATCTCGCCAAGTATAATGGACAAAGAAATAAGTTATTTTTACAGCAGATAAATTACTATTGGCGTTCAAATACAAAAGTATTACAAAAAGTATCTTTTTTCATGAATGGAACGAGCTAGATCCACGAGAATGATGTCATCCAATTTATCGCATGGTATTACTGAAAAGTGAACATGTCTCTCAAGAGGAAATATATTTTTTTTATTTTATATGACTTTCTGATAATTTTTTTGAAAAATGTGTAATATCTCGAGAACGGTTCATGTTGGCGTTCTAAAATTGATGTCAATCGTTTTCTAATGAAAAATTACATAAGAAATGTCTATTTGCGTAACTTTATTAGTGGTTTTGATTTTTTGACTATTTTTTCAAAATTTCATTCGAAAATTTAGGGGTGTTCTTAACATTCGATTGCGTATAAAAACAATAGTCTTCCAGTGTTTACGGATTGTGATTTTTGTATCAAATTTCGTTCGAATTGGTCGATTCGTTCGTCAGTTATCGTCTCCACAGACTCACTGACACACACACACACACACACACACACACACACACAGACATCACATCAAAAATGTTTGATTCGTGATCAGAGACGCTTGAAACGTGCTCTCCCGTCGAAAACTCGATTTCGAATTTTCGACCCCATCACAATACTTTCCTTATACATTATGTATATAAGGAAAGTAAAAATAATTAGTCTTGTAAATTGTTTGTGATGCAATGTAATGCATGAAAACATAAACCTATAATTGCGTAATTGTAAATAAGTTAAAGCCCTTAAAGGATCTATAGAAAGGCTCTAAAAACTACAATTAATTACTACTATATTAATGCAATATTATGCATGCAAACACAAACTGATAATTGTATCATAATAAATATATTACAAGTCCTTAAAGAATCTATAGAAAAGCTTTAAAAACTGCAATTAATTACTGCTTTATTAATGCAATGTTAGGCATGCCAACACAAACCGATAATTGCGATTTAATAAATAAATTATAAGTCCTTAAAGGATTTACAAAAAAGCTCTAAAAACTGCAATTATTTACTCGATAATGCTGTGAAAGAGCACACGCCTTTCTTAAATTTGTAATAAATCCTTACAATTCATTCCGGAATGTCCTGCTAATCAAATTCGTTGTCCTATAAACGTGTAAGTCACGAATTAATAATCCTAAAATTATGCCAAGATAGTGTTTGAAAGTTCTGGAACATCAATAGAATGGGTTATGAATCCCCAACTCTCCTTGAATGTAAATTTTATAAAAGACAGGACTGTATTTAATTTCTACACGTCTTAAAAACGTCTCCCCATTTCTATTTCAAAATTCCAGTATTTCAGTACAAAATATCCCGAAAGTGGATATTTTCCATTTTTCTATCTTTTTATCTCAAATTCTTTCTATTCACTCTAAGACATAAAAAATCGGCGCAGCCCGCAAAGTAATCCGATAGTAACGACAATTTACATGCAAACACCTTTCGACCGAATATGCAAATGATCAAAAATTCGCAGCCAATGAAAGAATAGTCGGAACTACAACGCATTGAAGCTGAGCACCATGGTGGTGTATATAAGGAGCGAACCTCGCCTTCAGGAACAAAACGTGCAGTGGATTTCGATTGCGTTTACATACCTTGATTGTAACAATGCCTTGCCGGCGAATTCGCGGCCACTACGAGCATATGAAGGAGTTTGAAAGAGGGCGTGTGGTCGGACTGCATGAGGCTGGATGGTCACACCGAAGACTCGCTCGGCATTTGGGTAGGAGCTATGCAGCACTTAGACGATGTTGGATGTTGGTAGGAATGGGTCCAGAATGGCAGATTTCAGCGAGCAGCGGACGGCCCAGAGCGACGACAGAACGAAAAGATAGAGCGATTGTCAGAGCAGCTGTGACAGCACGAGACTCGTCGTTACCAACCATCCAATGTGTTGTTGTTGTTGAGACCCAGATCGTCCGACCTACCAGAAAGGTGTAAGGTAACTGTTTGGACGGCCGGGAAGTGCCACCCAATTTAGACCGGAACCCAGTGGGGGAGGCATCCACAGGGACCGTACCCTCCTTCCCCTATCACCAACCTCTCGGAAGGACTTACGGACCCACATGTTTAACGTGATCGTACTCCGCATGAACACGGCGGCAGTTCTGGCAGCGGCGAGAATCGCGCGCTAACCACTGGGCTGCCGCGCCCGAAAAGAGCCAACTACACGCGGTGTTCCCAGGAACCATCCAATGTGTGACAAACACGGAAGTGACCACCCGAACCATTAATAGAAGACTACGGGAGCGGAATCTATACTCCCGGCGCTCATTACGCCGCCTACCACTGACTAGTATGCGCCGTCAACAGCGATTGCAATGGTGCAGGGATCAATCAACGTGGAATTGTGCGGTTTTTTTACGAATTGTCTTCAGTGATGAGTTCCGTTTCGAACTGAGTCCTGACGGTCAGCGCAGACGTGTCTGGAGACAGCCCGGACATCGTTAAAATCTTGCTCTTACTGTCACATGCCACACTGCCGGACACACAGGGAGTGTCCAGCAGGGAGTTCACAACAGGGAGTTACGATCTGGGATGCCATTTCGTTTTATAGCCGGACCCCTTTGATAGTCCTCCGTGGTATCATCACAACACAGTGGTACGTTGCCGACATTCTACGACCTGTTGTATTGCCATTCCTTTCGCGACTCCCCGAGATAACTTTTCAGCAAGATAATGCCAGGCCACACACGGCACGTCTCTCTATTGATTGTCTGCGTGCTTACGACACACTTCTTTGGCCAGCCATATCCCCAAATCTCTCAACTATTAAGCACATTTGGTCTGAGATGGGGCTTCGCCTGCGACCATCCCAGAATGCAGACGAATTAGCTCGTCAATTGGAAGCCATTTGGAACGACATCTCTCAGAACACCATCCGACAACTTTATGCATCCATGCCACGTCGGGTAACAGCTTGTATCAAGGCCAGAGGTGGACCAACGCCATATTGACGTGCTCACTTTGTGTAGATCTTTCAGTGCAATAAATCCTCCAATTGTTCTGAAATTTCAAATCATTTCTTTTCTGTACATCCACACACCTTTCTGGTAGGTCGGACGGTCTGGGTCTCAACAACAACGTTACACGCATCAAATTTTGTTTTATTTAGATAATCCTTTCTTGGTTCGTCGATTTTTTTTGTCTTAGAGTGTATTTCTAAGATGGTTTCATTGTATTGATAACTCTCTCTTTCCATTCCTCCTTCAATATTATTCAATCCGACAAGCAAGCGGCCACGATTGACTCTTTGGCCACTTCTGCAGTATGTAATATGTGATATCGTCATAGGATGTCCCAGTATATCTTGTTGTTCTTCTGCGGGAGGAGCCGACTTATGAAAAAATATTTATTATTACAATCACAATTTAATCATTATACAACGTGTGCAACATGTTGTGCAACGATGTTTAATAATGTGGTATTGTTTTGAAATATAATCGTTACAATATTGTATCTAGATTGCATTTTACTGCTTTAAATTTATTTTTGACTAGAACGAAATTCTTGGTGCTGCCCGGGTTCTAAATAGGCGTTCACTACAAATAAGAACCCGCTGATTAAATAATACTTTTGAACATAATTTAAAAAAAATTGCACCAATCAAATCGCACGCGCTTTTCTAAACAAATATGAGCATCACAATTAACCGTACAATCGTCCACTCTCCAACACCCCGCTCGCTCATGTAAACACGAAGTCTGACTAAGGCGATTATTTTCATGCACCCTTTTTTTACACCATTCCGTTCACTCTCCTACAACAAAATGAATGGACCCTCCCTTTCGACCTTGGAGGGGTTCGAGCGGTCCTAGTACCTGTGTGATTCTCTCAAAAAATCAAAAACATGTCTCGGATAAAAAATGTATATTTAATTAACGAAATAAACTTAACGAACTTAATTAATCAAATTATTTTTCTCTAGAGCAATCTGTGATATTGTACACAAGTACTGAAATAAAAATGAACGATGGAGGGCAAGTCAATTTCCGTATATCGTAATGCAAATATCGGAGATGTTTAAAGCGCGCGAAAAGTAAATATTTTTAAAAGTTCACTGAAAATCGTCTAATAGGCGTACGGATTTCATTCACAGTTTGTTTAAAAGATGATTTTTCGAAACTCTGTGATAATATTTTAGGTCGCTAAGGAATCCATTTGTGCGAATATCGTACAAAGATATACACTGCTGGACAATTGCTAAGGACGGATCACAAATTGCAATGTAACACAACCTTAAGCGCGGTGTGGGGGGGGGGGGGGGGGAGGGCCCATCAGGATAAAATACTGTTCGGACATTAGAATAAAAATCCTTTATTGTTCTGAAAAATACAGAAGGTTTTGAAACATCTGAAAGGAAAAAAGTATTCATTTGATGCTGTGTACGGAGAAATGGAAAAATGCATATGAACGACAGCAGGCATCTTTGAGAAAGGTGTCATTACGAGATATGTCCACCGTGGAATGTGATGCCACATTCCACACGTTGTGTCATGCTTTGCACAACATTATCCAACACTGTTGATGCAAGTTATCCCACTCTTCTGTCAGTGCAGAGATGAGGGTGTTCTTGGTTGTTGGAGGATATTTTCGACCAGCAAGTTGCCTCCCCAAAGCATCCCAAACATTTTCAATGGGGTTTAGATCTGGAGAACGTGCTGGCCATACGAGGCATTGAATACTCTCATTGACTCGATAATCCTGAACAGCGAGTGTTCGATGACATGGTGCAGTGTCGACCATGAAATTACATTTATCACCGACAGCACCACGGAAAAAGCGAACACGAGGCAGTAGAACTTCATCAATGTATCGTTGGCCAGTCATAGTCCCAGTTGCAACCACATGTAGGGGCGTGCGGCCATTGATCATGATGCCGGCCCATACCATGATACAGCATGTCGAATATCGGTCCCTTTCCTGGATATTTTCTGGACGCTAAGCAATACCACTCTCACGCAAGATCAGTTGGCGTCTGCAATCCGATGACAGACTGAACCTACTGTCATCTGAGAATAGTACGCAAGCCCAGTCCTGTTCGGGCCAATTGCGATGCTCACGATACCATAGCAAACGGGCAGTATGGTGCAGTCTGGACAAAAGGACACACACAACAGGTCTGCGGGCGTATAGTCCTCCTTCTACCAAACGTCTGGCTACAGTTTTTCGGGAGATCCGTTGTCCTGTGGTAGCAAGAAACTGATTTGCTACCTGCTGAGCTGTGGTGCGCCGGTCCCTTTTTGCCAATAGGACAATGTACCTGTCTCCTGCAGGCGCATACTTCTAACACGACCTCCCCCGTGACGCTTGCTACACATTCCATTTATTTTAAATACTTGCCACAGCCGTGAAACAACGCTGTGGGCGATGTCGAACTCCTTGGCAACATCTATTATTTTTCGCCCTTCCTCGATCTTTCCAGTAATACGGCTACGCGTAAAATCATCTAAGTGATATCGGGAAGCCATACCGAAAATTTCAAGTTTGTAAATTAAATCTTTCCCGTAAAACTTTCATTTGGCACAACAACTGTCCACACGCGTCAAATCCTTTAAATCTCTTATCAGCGTTATCACGTGACGTGGAAATGAAAAATTTGCATACGCACACCTCTTCTTACTGTATCCCGCACTTATTCTAATTTTCCACATTTTGCTTCCTTTCATTCTGTGGTTGCTATGGGTGATAGTGCCATCCATCTTTAGCAATTGCCTAGCAGTATATATAGTAGGCTTAACGATTTCATTCACAGTTTGTTTGAAAGATAAAATTTCGAAACTCCGTGATAATATTTTATGTCACTAAGGAATCCATTTGTGCAAATATCGGCCAAAAACGTTGTGAATCGGAGTGAAACATAAAATTACTAATAAACTTATTCAAAATTAAAAGAAAATAACGCCAGGGTGAACCTCTTCGGGTCTTCACGCTTTGAAAATTATAGGATAGCAATGAAATATAAATCATATGTTATCATATATAACGATTCGTTTAATATTGAATCAACCCTAATGTACTTAAAAATGCATAAAATAGAAATCAATTGCATATTAAAAGATCATTTATAAAAGTTCGTGTGCAGCTTCATGTGTGGCTAGTAAAGTAATATTGACCATGCGAATGTACAATCAGGTTGTGGATCCAAAACTAATTTGATTCAATTTCTACGTATGCAATCCTATCATTTTCAGAGAAAAACGTCATTACGTTTCCTCGCCAATAAATAGTCTGTTATGTAAAAACTAAATAATTGATAATTCATAAAAGAGTCAACTAATGGTCGGTTAGAGGAAGGAGAATGACATTAATAAAAGACTGGATCTGTATAGATCGCCGCTTCGTTCCAACTTTGAGTTGCTTTGAAACGTATTAGCTTGTCTGACCGCAGGCGAATTATCGTCTAATGGACAGGTTAAAATCATCATAAAGCGGTCAACGTTATTACGGTTAATAGAAACAAAACCCACAGTTGGAAGGTTTTTCTAGTAACATTTATTGTCTCTGCAGTAACGGACAGTCGGTGTTGAAGTGTGCTAATAAATAAAAATCTGATGCGGGCAACACATGACTTTCCCTGCAGACTGAAATTCATTTTTTCTTTATTTCTTTAGGAACTTATTAAATTGAGTTTAATTGCCCAAAATAACACTAAATTTGCATTTTTAATTCAATTTTTGCTTTTATTTGGTAATTGGACATTTTGCCAAAGTGGCATAACAAAAATGCGAATAATATCAAATATTTCGTGAACGGTTAGTCCTAGAGTAATATAGTTCTTATTCTTTTTTTCGTCAAAATTTACATATAAAGAAAGCATTTAATTGATACATTTGAACATACGTAGTCTTTTTTTCAGATATTGGTTATTTTTACGGGCCATTTCGTAAAAAAAGGCAGGTTGTTCTCTTCCGAATCGTACCAAAATCTAATCAGCACCAGAGTATATCACAAGACATTTATCTACCAAAAATTTTGTGAAATTTGGTCAATTAGTATTTCAGCTAGAGCGGATACATGATATTTTTGCGGGCCATTTCGCAAAAAAAGGCGGGTTCTTTTTTTCCGAATTGTACCAAAACTAATCAGCACCAGGGTCACACCCAAGGGTCTTACCTACCAAATTTTATGAAATTCGGTCCATTAGTTTTTGAGATAGAGAGGATAGATACATTGCACAGACACACAGGCAGACACATAGACGCACAGACAGACAGACACACAGACAGACAGACACACACACAGACGTCACGCTAAAAATAGTTTTTTCGTATTCTAGAGGTCTCGAAACGTGTAGATCTGTCGAAAACTCGAGTTGCGATTTTCGACATGATTCCAATACTTTCCCTATACATTACCATGTATTGCAGGGAAAATAAAAACAAGAAAGATCAATCATACATAAAGCATTGATTATGAAGCATTTTTCAACTGAAACACACATACACACACACAGCCGTCACGCTAAAAATAGTGATTTCGGGTTCTAGAGGCCCCGAAACGTGTAGATCCGTTAAAAACTCGAGTTCGACATGATTCCAATAATTTCCCTATATATTGACATGCATTGCAGGGAAGTGAAATTCTGATGTGGGTAGTACATGACTTTCCCTGCAGACTCAAATTTATTTTCTTTTTATTTCATTAATATTTCATTAAATTGAGATGACTAAGTCGAGATGATTGAGATGAATGAGTCGATTTTTAAGTTCATAATTTTACACTAATTTGAATTAAAAAAAATTATACGAGGTTTTATCTTCAGAAGAGTGCATTTACTCCTGCACCGAATTTCGCGCTGTCTGAAACTTCGATTTTCCCTTACAGACGACATACTCAAAAACATAGTTTATTATGAAAGATAATGAATAACGCTCATAATTTAGAATTTCATTGGAAATGCTACTATAAAATTGTAAAAATTTGAAACGATTGGGGATGGGGTGGGGTGGAGAGGTCACAGACTTGAGGAGCAAATATAAATGCTGTGGAGATTATAAGCGGAAAGTCATCGAAGTCCAGATTTCGCAGACGCAGGGAAGTTGATTTAAAGCTCCTTTACTGTTCTTGCCAGCATCACACCCTTCCACGTGGATTGTGATACGTAGCTGTTAAAATTTATCAAAAGTGATGTAAGTTACTACGTTGGCATGATGTAATATGTCTTATGAATCATATCGATGACTGAGAAAATACATTCTCCTCTTTAGAATACAGCAAAGTTCAATCTTAAGATAAAACTCAACAATGCAATATCTGTCGAAAGCAAGAGCCAATTGAGCTGATAAGTGTCAAACTAAGGTTATCACTTGCATTTAGTGATAAAGTACATCCCCGGAAAAGCATGCAACGTCAAAGGTTTTATTTCATCAGAAAGTTGTGAATCAGAGGATTGAAGTTAGTTTTTATTTCTTATCAATGTCTCAATACATGAGATCTAGACGAGTTGTTGTTGTTGTTGTGACTTATCCCCCGTGGTGAGGAGCGCTTAGCACCACATCCACTAGACCTCTTGTCCCATGGCGAAGGGGAGAATATGCAGCTTCACTTTTATTGAGGCTCCCAAAGGGCAGAAGTCTAACTTTGCCTGGACTGCACAACATCCATGCCCGCTGGCGGGATTTGAACCCACAACCCGGCAATCCAGCGATCAGACGGATACGCATGCCCCTGCCGCTCGACCACTGGATCGGCAAGTCCCTTGTGGATGACTTTGGTGCTGATTAGATTTTGATAGGATTCGGGATAAAAGAACCCGTTTTTTTTTTGCGAAATGGTTCGCAAAAATCTCATGTGTTCACTATAGCTAAAAAAACAATTGTCTAAGTTTCACGAACTTTGGCAGATAAGTCACTTGTGGGATACCCTGATGCTGATTAGATTTTGGTATGATTCTGAAAAGAAGAAACCGCCTTTTTTAACGAAATTGCCCGCCAAAATCTAAAATGAAGACTACGTATTCTCAAATAAAATGCTTATTTCATACGTAAATAGCAGCAATTACCCGGCGCTGCTCGGGATTTACGATGCAAAAATTACACCGACACATATCGTGGCGTGAATCTTATACGTTGTTTTTTCACTGTGAAAGAAGTAAATTCATTGAATTTTGTAAGAAAAAAAAATCATTCCATTATATAAGTCATAGCTGCTTGCACGATCTTCGCAGCTAGGCCCTTCGGGCAGCGTCTCGGAATGTGATTATTAGGTGTCCACAATTGATGTAAAGTCAATATGTACAGTTCGAAATATGTACAGTTTGAAATATGTACACTTTGAAAGGAAAACTAAAATGACTCTTAAACGCTAGGCAGCAATGCAAATGTTAACAAATTAAATGACATTATCCTAATTTGTTAGGTTTTACCGCAATGCTTGTTTGTAAACCACATTTTTTGATTTTCCTCCCACAGCTAAAATATACAAATTTTGTGAAGTTCCTATTCTTGGGCATGCCACGTACAATCGGCCACGAGAGGAGCAAGAACTTTCTAAATTCACGCCTGCAAACTTAAGGGTTTGTCCTTGAGCTTTGTTGATGGTTATGGCAAATGCCAGTCTAACTGGGAACTGGACTCGTTTGAAGGTCCGTCGAATCGCTCCGTTCGTTTGTAAGATATCGTCTGCACAGTCTCACTGACACACACACACACACACGAACGCGCGCGCGCACACACACACACACACACACTTTCACACACACACAAACGCACACGCACATAAACGCACACACACACACACAAACGCACACACACAGACATCTATTCAAAAATGTTCGATTCGTAATCAGAGATGCTTGAAACGTGCTCTTCCGTCGAAAACTCGAATTCGAATTTTCAACCTCGTCACAATACTTTCCTTATACATTATACTATGTATATAAGGAAAGTAAAAATATCTGGAGAAGCGTTTGGCGGAGAAATATGCTGCCTCTTCAAATTTATTAGCTGGTAGCATGCGTGACGTCATGGTTGTCATGCCAATAATGTACGTTCATAAAGCGTTGGTGATCTTTTCTTGCCAGCAATCTTTTGCTAATAGTATTGTATTAGAAAGATTTGAAATGCTAAACTTCTTGTTACAATTAAAAATAAAGTGCAGTATTCTAGTGTTTTACAATGTGTACATTAGTAAAATGTGCGATATAGTGTATTGTAGAATTAAATTTCTTTTGCTTTAATTTTAATAAGTGACGCCGTTTCTCATAAATAGCATCTGAATAATCGCCACTGCTGCAAACCTATTCAAGAACCGCCAGACACTCAGAAATGATCACTGTATATCTATATAAATTTAAATAGTGTCGAGTACTGTACAGAATCTGGCGGAGCCGTATTTTTTATTTACCCACCACCTGGGGTGGATAAATTATGAGGGGGGGGGGGGGTGTCTCTAATTTTTTTTTCAGACCCATGAAAAGTCTCCTGGTGGCCGAAGGCCTAATCTCTACACATATGTAGATTAACCATCCGACTGAACATAGTCGGATTTTTGATAATTTATTTGAGACTAAAATAACCTTCAGAAAAATTAAAATAAACATTATGATATTAAAAATTTAACGGTTGGACATTTTAGCCAGGGGGAGACGAAACAAAGTTCATGCCAGGCATGATTGACCTCATTTTTAACACTTTACAACAAAGTTGAAAAGTTTTTATGACTTTGTTCATTCATTCTGTCTGTCTGTCCGTTAGTACGCTAACTGCCGTAAAAATGATTTTATCAAAATGAAATTTTAGTATGTTCTTCAGACGGTCTGTGGGACCTATGGGAATATAAATGAATAATATCACCCAATTAGTTTTGGATTGAACCCGGGTTGAAAAAATGAAATGCATTCAACCCTATGGGACCTAATTTTTCAAACATTGTTTCAGCGGATTTGAAATTCACAAATAATTGCATCGAAAGTTTTACGAAATATTCAAATTATCCCATAAAATATATGAAAAAAATTTCAGCAAAATGCATTCAGTAGTTTTTTAAATAAAAATTAAAATAATAAGTACACCTTTTATATGAAGTGATCAAGTGACCATTATATGAAGAGATCACACGACCCACTTCAAAATAAAATATGGCATCCATCTTGTGTCAAAATCGTGATTTTTAAAGTTCTTTTTAATTCATATTTAGTGTTGTATTCGTCCTAAAACCGCTTTATTTTTGCTTAAATTCTGGGCATCCACATTCTGAAACAACGCAATTACAATATATTTGAGTTTAAATGATCACCAAACTTCGATTATTAAAACAACAAAGTCTACAACGAAGCCTAATTTTCACTTACGGAGAATGTAAACAGCAAAATATGTAGAATGAGTTGCATAAGAATTGCTGCATTTCTGTAACGCAGAATTATTTCGCTCATGGAATCTGCAATATAGCTGATATGAATGATATATTCTTTGATTTCACAGAGAGAAGGACGATTTTTTTGCTGAAGTTTTAAGCATAGAGTTTAATGACTTGTAGCTCCATGGTCTTAATTTTTAAATAAAATAAATTATTATAGTATTGTGATGAATGAAATGAATGGAAAAATGTTTATGACTAAAATGCTGCTTTTATATAGAGAGCCAGGCGTGTTATATTTCGATGACGTCATTTGAATAAATTTCAGTTCTTTTCGATGAATTTTTCAAATATAATAAATTATTGTAGTATTATGATAATTTTAAAAGTATTACCGAGGAATGTATCGCATTTTAGATATGTTCAAAGCTGGAAATTTATATTTCAATGCCGTCATTTGAATGAAGTTCATTTTTTTCGATGAAGGTTTAAGTTTTCAAATATAATAAATTAATGTAGTATTGTGATAATTTTTAAAATATTACCGAGGAATGTATCGTATTTTAGAGATGTTTAAATAAAATTTCACTGAAGTTGGAAAGTGTTTCATAATCAATGCTTTATGCATGATTGATATTTCTTGTTTTTTATTCTGGCTCTGCGCATAAGTAAACGCGCGCATTTTGTTCTTGGGTTTTCTGAAAAGACTGAGAATTTCTTTGGACGTCACTGAGGAATGTGTGCACAGCTCAATTAAAACTCCCTGCGCAGTTTGTTTACGTCTGGATGTTGCCACTTCAAAATTAACAAAACAATTTTTAATTGTAATAATGGGAAAACTTACTGTGTTTTGGCAACAACTTGACTGTTTCGTGACGTCACATATGACGTAATGCTACTGTCGTTAGCATCAGGTGGACAACTTTTTGATTGGTTGCAGGATGATAGCCCAACCCTATATTAAAGAACCTTGACTCTAACAACTAATAGAGTAAGTACTTAAGTATCATAACAATGTACTAGAAGCATACACGTTCTTCGTACGGAGTATATAATATAAAGAAACTTAAAATTCACAATTATGTACAAATTCTTATAGTATACAAAATGACATTTTTAATCAAAATATTCTATTAAAATATTTAATATAATGCTGCTAAAACGAAGTTTAAGAATCTCTGTTCTCGCTATAAAGAATTATCTTCACTGGCAGATCTGAAGAATAAAACATTCTGGCCCCTCTTTTGTAAGCTAATTTAAAAAAAAAAAAGAAAAAAAAAAAAAAAAAAAAAAAACATATGCAAAATAAAAGCATTAAAATTGTATGGGACCCTTACTACTTATATATGCGAATAACCTGTATTAGTAGATTACATGTATAAATTGAAAAATTTCAATAAACCCATAATCTTAAACCTGAAGACTATAATTGATGCCAATATATGCCGAAATGAAAGTGCTAAAATTATATGGAAAGATATACCCGTACTACTTATAATGTCGTAGGTCAGAAGATATGTCAGAGCGTTAGTAGAAGATTATCCGTATTAAAATTTGAGTCTCAAAAATCTTTGCTAAAATAAAACAGATGACGTAATAAATTGAAAATATCAATATATCAATATCTCCGTTAGCTTTATACCAGAAGGCCGTACTTGATTCCAATATATGTCAATATATGTCAAAATATATGCCAATATATCTGTACTTCTGTTTTTCCCCATAGATTAGACGATATACCCGTGCATTTGTTGAAGATTACTCATACAACGTACAATACATGAGTTTCAACAATTTTTGCCGCAATAAAACAATGGCATAATAACTTGAAAATATCAATAATCTCTGAATCAATAATCACCGAAAATATCAATAATAATGTTTAAACCTGCAGACCGTAATTGATATTATCCAGTCAAAAATGCAATAGCAATGCAATTTATTTTATATACATGTCTTCATTCGTCAAATCGGAAAAGATTTAATAAAACTCGTTTACCGCATAAACACATTGGATTTAAATCCGTTGCTAAGCGTCATGATATCATTTGCTTTAAATAAATTGGTGGACAAAATATCGTCTGAATCTATGGACGGACGTATCTCTATGGATGGTTCGGCGACATTTTAAAAAACAGCCAAATTTATTGCCAGATGGGACTTTAGAACTAACAGTCCCACTTGGAGACAAATTGACGAAACATCATCACAATGCTATCCCCTAACAAAACGCAATTAATTTCATTTATTTAGCGCAATTTTATCAATTTCAAGATATTTTTATGGATTAACAAACATTTTTATCAATTTGGTGACATTTTAAAAATTCGCTAAATGTGTTACTAAGTAGGACGGTTGGACTGGCAGACAAACGCTAATGAAACATCATATCAGTACTCTCTTCTAACAAAACAAAACGAATTTCATCGGCTTGCGTCGTTTTTATCAATTTGGCGACATTTCCGTCAATTTGGCAACGTTTAAGAAAAGTTGGCAAGTTAGAGATATTCCATCAAATACGTAGCTCTGAGTTTGCAGATCTGAATAAAACATCCTGATCCTGTTTGTATATACTAAATGAAAACACTAAAATTGTATTAGAAGATATACCCGTTCTACTCTTTTTCTGTTTCAACATTCGGCTAGATGAATTTATTGGCTAAACACAATATATGAGTTTATTAGCTAAACACAATATATAAGCTTGAAAATTCTTTTCCAAAATAAATGAAAGTGATGTACGCAGTCCGCAATTAATGTAATTAAAAGAAAAATTAAACCGTTCAATTATAAGAAATATTTTTATATCCATTTATTTATTATTCAAATCGAAAAAATAGTAATAAACATTAACAAACACATTTAATTTAATTACGTTGCCGAGCAACATGATATAAGATAGAATCTTCCTCAAAAAATGCTAATAATTAAATAACCATTTTGATTTCTTAATACTTTTTATTGTTGATTAAAAGCTTGAGAAAAATAAACCATACTGATAGATTTTCTATTTAAATTCATGTTTCAAACATTCATGATTTCAAACTATTCATGTTTTTTTTTCTAGAAAATGCCTAATTAGCGCAAAAATCTTTCACTAAACACAGAGATAAAGTTTTAATTCACTTTCACGCTTTAAACAAAAGATTTCCAACTTTTTCGCTTGGAGGAACCATGGAGTTAAAGGGTAGAAGTCCTAGGAAAAAAGGTTTCGTTTTTCATTAATATCTCAACAATCCCTGGGATTAGAAACTCGAAACGTGGGTAAATTTTAAAGGGGGTTATTTCAAGGCTACCCACAAAATGTCATTAAATTCGGTTCAGCCGTTCTCCCGTGATGATAAGACAAACAAAAGTTTTGTTTTTCACTAATATCTCGAGAACCATTGGTCGTAAAAACTCAAAACTTGGACTAAATTCTGAGTGGGCTGTTTAAAGGCGACCCACAAAATTTCATCAAATTCGGTTTAGCCGTACTCCCGTGAGGATGGGACAAACAAACAGACAGACAGACAGATTTTCAAATTTATTTATATAGATTATGCAGGTCACGTAATTGTCAATTTAAATCACACATTCTTCGGCCAGGACTGCCAACTTAACCATTTCATGTCTATATCTAACCTTATTTCGGGACCGTTTTTCATAGGAATAAAGCATGTTTATTTTCAACGTTAAAAATATTTAAATGGCCAATATGTGACGAAAAAAACGTTCTAAAGAATTCGTTCCTGATGTCGATACCTATTCATTACATAATCATATACGACTTTGTATTCGACATTTTTCTTCTATCTCACCTTGCCGAGTTTGTTATCCTAACTTTTAAAATTATTCACTTGGGTGGTTGCAGGGGCGCGGTAGCCCATTGGTTAGCGCGCTGGAGTTGCACTCGGTAGGCCCGGGTTCGATTCCAGCCACTGCCAAAACTGCCGCCGTGTTCACGCGGAGTACGATCACGTTAAACATGTGGGTCCGTAAGTCCTTCCGAGAGGTTGGTGGTAGGGGAAGGAGGGTACGGTCCCTGTGGATGCGTCCCCCACTGGGTTCCGGTCTAAATTGGGTGGCACTTCCCGGCCGTCCAAACAGTTACCTTACACCTTTCTGGTAGGTCGGACGGTCTGGGTCTCAACAACAACTAGGGTGGTTGCAATCCTTTTATTACTTTCCTTATATACATAATGTATAAGGAAAGTATTGTGATGGGGTCGAAAATTCGAATTCGAGTTTTCGACGGGAGAGCACGTTTCAAGCATCCCTGATCACGAATCAATCATTTTTGAAGTGATGTCTGTGTGTGTGTGTGTGTGTGTGTGTCAGTGAGTCTGTGGAGACGATAACTGACGAACAGATGAACAGATTCGAACGCAATTTGGTACAAAAATCACAATCCGTAAACACTGGAAGCCTATTGTTTTTATACGCAATCGAATGTTCAGAACCCTCCTAAATTCTCGAGTGAAATTTTGAAAAAATCGTCAAAAAATCAAAACCGCTAATAAAGTTTCGCAAATAGACATTTCTTATGTAATTTTTCATTAGAAAACGATTAACATAAATTTTAGAATGCTAACATGAACCGTTTGCGAGATATTGCACATTTTTCAAAAATATTATCAAAGAGTCATATAAAATAAAAAAAAAATTTCCTATTGAGAAACATGTTCACTTGTCATATGTAATACCATGCGATAAATTTGGTGACACCATTCTCTATCTAGCTCGTTACATTCATGAAAAAATATAGTTTGAGTAATACTTTTGCATTTGAACGCCAATAGTCAATTATCTGCTGTAAGAATAACTTATTTTTTCATCCATAACGCTTGGCGAGATTTTGGCGACGAATTTGGTGGAATGTCGCCAACTTGGAGACTTTTTTAAATGTTGCCAAATTAACGAAAAACTCGCCAAATGGATAAAAATGACGATAAATCAATGACGACTCATTGATGACGACGACATGGAAAATGACGACTCATTGACGAAAATTCAATATCTTGGAATGAATATAAATAACTACTATAAAAATAATATATTTTTTTTACTGTAAAAGTAGTAAATTCATAGCATTATATAAGGAAAGTCATGTGCTGCCGACATAAGATTTTTCGATCTGGCATGGTCATTTTACTACGGATAGCCCTAACGTGCACACTCAAGGACTGTTCCGTATAAAATCGGTGGGGGTACTTAAGAACTTTTTTAAGAATCCTGTTGCTTATGTCGGAAGGCATGTGAATCAAGTAGTATTAAGGTGGAAAAATCACATTAACTGATATATTTTTTGTGTTCAAAAACTGGCTCAGTTTCAAAACTCACAATCTCCACTGTGAATTTGGTTGTGAAAGTTACATTCTCCATTAAGCCGGCAGGAAGACTTAATCGCTATCGGATAGCATCATCATCAGCGGTCTGCTTACTTTTCTATTATCTTTCTATTACGCAGTGTGTTCAAGCGTGACTCAGATGAGTGTTTGCCTTTGCTGTGCTTAATGCAAATTTCGAAAATTTTGTCGAAGTTTAAGTTGTTTTTAAATAAGGAATTTATACACAGTAAAGAAAGGGGGGGAAACAAAGAAAAGAGCCTCTCTCCCTCGCCAGCACTCCAGGAACCTTATCATTTACGAAAGTATCTGAGGTTTATTTCAATAAGAGCAGCTATTTTTATATCTATTATCTAAAAGAAATTTACTCTGACTATTCTTGTTGCAAAAAGTAACATTCTTCGTATCAGTTAGATGCAAGATACTCATTATCTCATTGCATTCTTTCATTGCATTCTCTCATGGCTTTTGCTCATTTGCAGTTGTGCATTCTCCACATTAATTAGGTGTAAAATTCACATTCCTCATATCAATTAGATGCAAAACTCGCATTATCCATCATTGAAAACTAAATATTGATACGTTGCAATGAACGAATTTTATTTTCTTGCGAGTTAATAGTTCTCTATGCATTATTAACACTTTACAACAAAGCTGAAAAGTGTTAAGACTTTGTTCATTATGTCTGTCTGTCTGTCCGTTAGCAAGATAACTGCCGTAAAAATGACTCAATCAAAATAAAATTTTAGTATGTTGTTTAGACGGTCTGTAGGACCTATGAGAATAGAAATGAATAATATGACCCAATTAGTTTTGAATTGAACCCGGGTTGAAATAATGAAATACATTGAACCCTATGGGACCTAATTTTTCAAACATTTTTTAATCGGATTTAAAATTCACAAATTGCTTCAAAAGTTTTAGGTAATATTCAAATTGTTGCATAAAATATATAAACAAAAATTCAGCAAAATATAATCAGCAGTTTTTAAATAAAAATTAAAGTAATAATTACACCTCTTATATGAAGCGATCACGTAACCATGATATGAAAAGATCACGTGATCCACTTCAAAATGAAATATGGCATCCTTCCTGTCTCAAAATCGTGATTTTTAAAGTTCTTTTTAAGTCATATTGAGTGTTGTATCTGACCTAAAACCGCTTTATTTTTACTTAAATTCTGTGCATCTACAAACTGAAACATAGTAATTACAATATATTTGAGTTTAAATGATCATCCAAATTTGATTATTTCTACAACGAAGCCTATTTTTCACTTATGTAAAATGTAAACAGCTAAATATGTAGAATGAGTTGTATAAGAATTGCTGTATTTCTTTAACGCAAAAGTATTTAGCTCATGGAGTCTGCATAGCTGATATGAATAAAATATTCATTAACACTTTTCAACAAAGTTGAAATGTGTTTATGACTTGGTTCATTCATTCATTCTGTCTGTCTGTCCGTTAGCACGATAACTGCTGTAAAAATGACTTAATCAAAATGAAATTTTAGTATGTTGTTCAGACGGTCTGTAGGACCTATAGAAATATAAATGAATAATATCACTCAATTAGTTTTGGATTGAACCCGGGTTGAAAAAATGAAATACATTGAGCCCTATGGGACCTAATTTTTCAAACATTTTTTAAGCGGATTTAAAATTCACAAATTGCTTCGAAAATTTTAGGTAATATTCAAATTGTTCCATAAAATATATAAAAAAAATTCAGCGAAATATATTCAATAGTTTTTTAAATAAAAATTAAAATAATAATTACACCTCGTATATGAAGCGATCACGTGACCATGATATGAAAAGATCACATGACCCACTTCAAAAATATATATGGCATCCATCTTATCTCAAAATCGTTATTTTTTAAGTTCTTTTTAATTCATATTGAGTGTTGTATCCGTCCTAAAACCACATTTTTGCTTAAATTCTGTGCATCTACATACTGAAACAACGCAATTACAATATATTTAAGTTTAAATGATCATCCAAATTTGATTATTTCTACAACGAAGCCTATTTTTCACTTATGTAAAATGTGAACAGCAAAATATGTAGAATGAGTTGTATTAGAATTGCTGTATGGCTTTAACACAAAATTATTTAGCCCATGGAGACTGCATAGCTGATATGAATGAAATATTGATTGATTTTACAAAGAGAAGGACGATTTTTTTCGATGAAGTTTTAAGCATAGAGTTTAATTACTTGTAGCGTCATGGTCTTAATTCTTAAATAAAATAAATTATTATAGTATTGTGATGAATGAAATGAATGGGAAAATGTCATGAATGAAATGCTGCTTTTATAGAGAGAACCAGACGTGTTATTTTTTCTATGACGTTATTTGAATGAATTTTAGTTGTTTTCGATGAAGTTTTTAAATATAATAAATTATTGTAGAATTATGATAATTTTAAAAATAGTACCGAGGAATGTATCGCATTTTAGAGATGTTTAAACCAGGCAATTTATATTTCAATGCCGTTATTTGAATGAAGCTCATTTTTTTCGATAAAGGTTTTAGTTTTCACATATAATAAAAAATCTTATGTGGGCAACACATGACTTTCCTTATATAATGTAATGAATTTACTACTTTTACAGTAAAAAATAGGTTTTTCTTATAGTAGATACTAATATTCTTTCCAAGATATTGAATTTTCGACAATTAGTCATCATTTTCATTAATTTAGCGTCATTTTTATACATTTGGCGAGATTTTCGTTAATTTGGCAACATTTCAAAAAGTCGCCAAGTTGGCGACATTCCGCCAAATTCGTCGCCAAAATCTCGCCAAGCGTTATGGACGAAGAAATAAGTTGTTCTTAGAGCAGATAAATGACTATTGGCGTTCAAATACAAAAGTATTACTCAAAGTATCTTTTTTCATGAATGGAACGAGATAGATACACGAGAGAATGATGTCACCCAATTTATCGCATGGTATTACATATGAAAAGTGAACATGTTTCTCAATAGGAAATATTTTTTTTTTCATTTTATATGACTTTTTAATAATTTTTTTGAAAAATGTGCAATATCTAGAGAACGGTTCATGTTAGCGTTCTAAAATTTATATCAATCGTTTTCTAATGAAAAATTACATAAGAAATGTCTATTTGCGTAACTTTATTAGTGGTTTTGATTTTTTGACGATTTTTTCAAAATTTTATTCGAAAATTTATGGGGGTTCTGAACATTCGATTACGCATAAAAGCAATAGGCTTCCAGTGTTTATGGATTGTGATTTTTGTACCAAATTTGGTTCGAATCGGTCCATTCGTTCGTCAGTTATCGTCTCCACAGACTCACTGACACACACACACACACACACACATACTTACACACACACACACACACACACACACACACACACACACACACACACACACACACACACACACACAGACATCACTTCAAAAATGTTTGATTCGTGGTCAGGGATGCTTGAAACGTGCTCTTCCGTCGAAAACTCGATTTCGAATTTTCGACCCCGTCACAATACTTTCCTTATACATTATGTATATAAGGAAAGTAATTAATGTAGTATTGTGATAAGTTTTAATATGTTACCGAGGAATGTATTGCATTTTAGAGATGTTTAAATAAAATTGCATTGAAGTTGGAAAGTGTTTCATAATCAATGCTTTAAGCATGATTGATCTTTCTTGTTTTAACTTATAATATAGAGACAGTTACAATAAAGTTTTTCGCAGGTTGTATAAAACGACAAAAATGAAGATTATGATTTTTGCAGTTAGCCGCCTCACATCGAAAGACGTGATCAACTTAAAATACTTTGTATCAATGTATAAAATACAAGAAGGGGAAGTCATGGTTCCTGTCATTTTAATAAATCATTATCAGCCACACATTATTACCATATTTGGATTTTGAACTCACGTAGGATATTATATACACAATGTTCGGTAAAAGAAAATAAGATCATTTAAAAAGAAACTGGAACAAAAATATCAATGTTATTATAAAATTCAAGGTTAAAAAATATAATGTAATTCCATGTTAGCGTTCTTAAAATTCAAAATATAGATAGTTTTCAAAAGCTGTGAATGGAAAAATATTAATTGGAGTGTTGCTCAGAGACTTTCTCATATAAGATTTTAGTAGCTCGTCTATTACTTGCCTTATATACATAATGTATAAGGAAAGTATTGTGACGGGGTTGAAAATTCGAATTCGAGAATATCTGCTGTAAAATTCGAATTCGAGTTTTTGACGGGAGAGCACGTTTCAAGCATCCCTGATCACGAATCAAACATTTTTGAAGTGATGTCTGTATGTGTGTGTGTGTTTGTGTGTGTGTGTGTGTGTGTGTGTGTGTGTGTGTGTGTGTGTGTGTCAGTGAGTCTGTGGAGACGATAACTGACGAACGAATGGACTGATTCGAACGAAATTTGGTACAAAAATCACAATCCGTAAACACTGGAAGCCTATTGTTTTAATAAGCAATCGAATGTTCAGAACCCCCCCCCCCCCTAAATTTTCGAGTGAAATTTTGAAAAAATCGTCAAAAAATCAAAACCGCTAGTAAAGTTACGAGAGTAGACATTTCCCATGTAATTTTTCATTAGAAAACAATTGACATAAAGTTTAGAACGCTAACATGAACCGTTCTTGAGATATTGCGCATTTTTAAAAAAAATATCAAAAAGTTATATAAAATAAAAAAAAAATTTTTCTATTGAGAAACAAGATCACTTTTCATATGGAATATCGTGCGATAAATTGGGTGACATCATTCTCGTGGATCTAGTTCGTTCCATTCATGAAAAAAGATACTTTGAGTAATACTTTTTGTATTTGAACGCCAATAGTCGCCAATAGTATTTGAACGCCAATAGTTTTGTATTTGAACGCCAATCTGCTGTAAGAATAACTCCTTTCTCCGTCCATAACGCTTGGCGAGATTTCAGCGACGAATTTGGTAGAATTTCGCCAATTTGGCGACATTTTTAATTGTTGTCAAATTAACAAAAATCTCGCCAAATTGATAAACATTACGCTAAATTAATGAAAATGACGACTAATTGAAGAAAATTCAATATCTTGGAAAGAATAGAAGTATCTACAATAAGAATAACATTTCTTTAACTGTAAAAATAGTAAATTCATTGCATTATATAAGGAAAGTCATGTGTTGCCCACATCAGATTTTTTTAGTTTGTTTTTCAAAATTTAAAGAATTGTTTTTTGAAAATTCGACATTGTGGGTCCAAATGACTACAAATATAGTGTGATACCATTCACTTCAAAAGGCTTGGGAAATCTTTGGATTGATACTATACGAATTAATCGAATTAATCGAGTATACGTATTAATCGAAATGCACCCCCGGGAAGATAACTTTCTTCCCAAGGGGCGCTTATGTCCTCACGAACAAAAAAAATCTTGTATTGCGGCTATTTTTCACAACAATGATTGAAACTATTAAGTTTCATAATCATTGAGCCATAAATAGACTCTTTTATGCGTGATTATGCCCTATTTTGTCCTACGCTGCCATATTAAATAAATATAAAATTCCGAATTCATTTCGAAGTTTTCGTTCGAATTAAAAAAAAATCTGATTTGGACAACAAATGACTTCCTTATATAATGCAATGAATTTACTACTTTAACAGTAAAAACAATAGGTTATTTTTATAGTAGATATATTCTTTCCAAGATATTGAATATTCGTCAATGAGTCGTCATTTTCATTCATTTAGCCTCGGTTTTATCCATTTGGCGAGTTTTCCGTAAATTTAGTACCATATAAACAAGTCGCTATGTTGGCGACATTCCACCAAATTCGCCGCCAAAATCTCGCCAAGCGTTATGGATGGAGAAATAAGTTATTCTTACAGCAGATAAATAACTATTGGCGTTTAAATACAAAAATCTTACTCGAAGTACCTTTTTTCATGAATGGAACGAGCTAGATCCACGAGAATGATGTCACCAAATTTATCCCATGATATTACATATGAAAAGTGAACATGTTTCTCAATAGGTAATACTTTTTTTTTTTATATGATTTTTTGATAATTTTTTTAAATGTGCACTATCTCGAGAACGGTTCATGCTAGCGTTCTAAAATTTATGTCAATCGTTTTTTAATGAAAAATAACATAGGAGAAATTTGCGTAAATTTATTAAAGGTTTTGAGTTTTTAATGATTTTTTCAAAATTTCACTCGAGAATTTAGGGGGTTCTGAACATTCGATTGCGTATAAAAACAATAGGCTTCCAGTATTCACGGATTGTGATTTTTGTACCAAATTTGGTTCGAATCGGTCCATTCATTCGTCAGTTATCGTCTCCACAGACTCACCGACACACACACACACACACACACACACACACACACACACACACACACACACAAACACACACACACACACACGGACATCACCTCAAAAATGTTTGATTGGTGATCACGGATGCTTGAAACGCGCTCTCCCGTCGAAAACTCGAATTCGAATTTTCGACCCCGTCACAATACTTTCCTTATTATGTACATAAGGAAAGTAAAAACTATCTAGTTGTAGATATTGTTTTTATAATAAAGCCGGATATAAAGAAATTCCATTAATATTTGTGGCCGCTATCGTATACACAAAAAATAGACCACAGACATACAGACAAACATCCCTCCAAAAACTGTCAAAACGTGTTCAGGAGGTGTTAAAACATATATTGGCATCAAAATCTCGAAGCCGAAACTTTTCTCGAAAACAGTACTTTCTTAACACAACGCAGGAGAAAGTGAAAAATTCAATGTTATGTAATGTTACAAAATTTAATGTTATAAAAATTTAAAATATAGATAGTTTTCGAAAGTTGGAAAAGTTAAAAAAAAAAATGATCCTTCTACGCCGGTTTATGAAATAAAAAAAAAAATTCAAAATACACGATTCAACGAGAGCAGTTCATGATCGAATAGTTTTTACTTCTATTCATCTATAGATTGCGAAGAAAGTTTTCCATCTACGATTCGATTTATAATTTACGCATCAACTACGTTCGCAATAAAAACATAAGAATTGCGTGATCTGAAAAGCGATCATTCCACGAAGTAGTTCTTTCGAATCGGCTTTGAAAAAGCAACACGAAAAAAAATAAATAAAATAGTTTTATTTTTATTAGATATATACAGCGCGCTTACAAATATTTGCAAATGCAATGTTTATGTCATATTTTTACCTTCTGATACTTTGTATTGAGAAATATAAAGTATATACTTATTTAAATTACATTAACTTCAGATCAAATAATGTATAATTTGGAGTGCAAACAAGTGACAGTAATTATGATGAGATCTTGCTTATAAAATGCTCATGATTAAATAACACTATTTTGAAATCATTGTATTTACATTCTTTGGTCGCTTCCTTAATTAATGTAAATCTTTTTTTTTATTTTGCTTTTTAATGTTTTTATAAATGTGTAACTTGTTACTTTCCTTATATACATAATGTATAAGGAAAGTATTGTGACGGGGTCGAAAATTCGAATTCGAGTTTTCGACGGGAGAGCACGTTTCAAGCATCCCTGATCACGAATTAAACATTTTTGAAGAGATGTCTGTGTGTGTGTGTGTGTGTGTGTGTGTGTGTGTGTGTGTGTGTGGAGACGATAACTGACGAACGAATGGACCGATTCAAATAAAATTTGGTAAAAAATCACAATCCGTATACACTGGAAGCCGTTTTTATACGCAATCGAATGCTCAGAACGAACCCCCCATAAATTTTCGAGTGAAATTTTGAAAATATCGGTCAAAAAATCAAAACCGTTAATAAAGTTACACAAATAGACATTTCTTATGTAATTTTTCATTAGGAAACGATTGACATAAACTTTAGATCGCTAGCATAAACCGTTATCGAGATATTGCACATTTTTCAAAAAAATTATCAAAAAGTTATATAAAATTAAAAAAATATATTTCCTATTGAGAAACATGTTCACTTTTCATATGTAATACCATGCGATAAATTGGGTGACATCATGCTCGTGGATCTAGCTCGTTCCATTCATGAAAAAAGATACTTTGAATAATACTTTTGTATTTGAACGCCAATAGTCATTTATCCAATAGTAAGAATAACTTATTTCTCCGTCCATAACGCTTGGCGTGTTTTGGCGACAAATTTGGCGGAATGTCGCTAACTTGACGACATTTTTAATTGTTGACAAATTAACAAAAATCTCGCCAAATTGATAAAAATGACGCTAAATCAATGAAAAGGACGACTAATTGAAAAAATTCAATATCCTGGAAAGAATATAAGTATTTACTATAAGAATAATATTTTTTTAACTGTACAAGTATTAAATTCATTGGATTATATAAGGAAAGTCATGTGTTGCTTACATCAGATTTTTTTAAAATGTATTTATACCAATCTTTTGTAATTCCTACAAATTGCCGGCGAGGTGGTACAGCGGTTAAGGCAAGCACTTCCTGGTGATCCCTGGGCTGGCTGGTTGTGGGTTCGAGTCCCACCTGCTGGCATGGATGCTGTGTTGTTGGGCGTACTGTGTTCCTCTCTTACTGGTGCGCCAGGACAACATCTTGTGACGCCCGGGTTCAATTCCCTCCGCTGCCAAAACTGCCGCCGTGTTCACGCGGTGTACGATCACGTTAAACATGAGTGTCCGTAAGTCCTTCCGAGAGGTTGGTGGTAGGGGAAGGAGGGTACGGTCCCTGTGGATGCCTCCCTCACTGGGTTCCGGTCTAAATTGGCTGGCTCTTTCCGGCCGTCCAAACAGTTACCTTACACCTTTCTGGTAGGTCTGACGGTCTGGGTCTCAACAACACTAACGTCTTGTGACGAATAAATAGTTCACATTTTAGGGCCGATGTATGGGCGAATGATGTGTGTGTCAAGTGCCTTGGCATTGGAAATCAAAAAAATATTTACTTTCTTGTGTGTAGTATTGGGAAAGTATTATTTTTACGAAAATTTTCGATTTCGAGATTTTGATGCCAATGCAAATATTAGGACAATTTGATTATTTTTGTAGGAATGACCGTCTGTGGTCGATTTCTTGTGTACACTATAGCTGCCACAAATGTCAATAAATTTTCACATAATTTTATATTCGGCTTCGTTAATGAAAAATCTAGAACTAGATCATTTTTTTAAAAATTCCTTTTCATCTGTATAAAAAACATCCACTTTCTCTGCAATATCCTGATGGAAGCTATAATGTAACCACATTCTATCTAAATTAATTTACAAGAAACTTTGAAATTAAACATTCCCTGGAATTTTACCTCTGGAGTTTACTACTTACTGCGAAACTTTCCAGTCACTATCTCTAGGAGTTGACATTAATAAATTCTTTCCCGTTGAAACTACCCAAAAGCGAAGGTAAAAAAATAAGGCGGACCTGCATACCGCAGCGGGTAATTGTTAAGTGGGGAGCAGTTAATTATTTAGTTTCATAATGAGTTTTGTTAATTACAGAGTCTTTGTGAAACTGCAATGATTGATACGGAAGGCATCATTACCACCTTGGAACGCAACGGAGAGCCTAAATAGAATCCGAATGAACATTTTATGGTAGTTAATGATGAAATTTAATGTGATAGCAACGGCTAGATGTGAAAAGATTTTCTACGTATTAATGCGACATGTTTACTAAGTTCGGAATGTTGATAGTGAACATTTAACGAATTACTGTGTAATTTTCATCATTAGCAATAAGTTCTCTATATGGTATACTATAATTAGTCTATAAAATGCAAAGTGATGTTGGAGGGAAATTGGTTCAAAATAATATAGGCTGACCGAAATACTCCCATCAAATTTTAAATTTATATAATGTACCAAGAAATTTAGATATTAGAATTTTGTTCAATTGTGGCATTAATATATTTTCATAAAGGTATCAGAAATATCGTCTGACGTTTACAATGGGCCAGACGATAATTAAAGGCCTTTTTTGTTAATCAGATAACATGGTATTAACCCAGTGTTGTTGTTGTTGAGACCCAGACCGTCCGACCTACCAGAAAGGTGTAAGGTAACTGTATGGACGGCCGGGAAGTAGTATTAACCCAGTGTGAAATAATTTTTATTTTAAAGCAATTTTTTAGTCATTCGCCTGAAAGTATCATTGAAAAGTTTCGCAACTAGGGGCTCCGCCCCCTACTCGCTACCCTTCGCGAGTCGGGACGCTTCGCCTCCTACTCGTTGACCCTGACGCTCGCTGAGTTCGCTTCGTGAGCACTTTCGTGTCGCCTGCTACGTAGGGTAACAAGCAAATGGGTACCGTCATTGTTAACTGACATTCACCAGCCCTAGAACTCGCTTCGAATCAAAGCCCTAGAAACGCTCTCTTCCAATCTGGATGGCGCATACGATCGCCTACGTATCCCATACTCGATGACGCTCGCAGAATTCCAGGGCTATGCTCTCCATTGGCTGCCGGTCATTAACTCTGTAACTCGATTCACGAGTTGGAAGGCTTCGCCTCCAAAACGTCGACGTTGACTGACGATCGCAGAACCCCGGGAATACGTTCTCCATTGGCTGCCGCTCATTCTCCCCTTTAAGTGGATTCGCGAATCAGGAGGCTTCGCTTCCTACTCGCTGATGCTCGGTTCGCTAGCACTTTCGTGCCGCCTTCTACGCGGGCATAATATTCAAATGGGTACTGTCCTTGTTAACTGACGTTCACCAGTCCTAGAACTCGCTTCGTTAGCTCTTCTAATCTGGACGGCGTATACGACCTCTAAGTGTCCCATACTTGCTGACGATTGCAGAATCCAGGGGCTCCGCCAGCTATTGAATACCGCTCCTTAATCCCGTATCTCAATTGACGAGTCGGGAGGCTTCGCTTCCAAATTGTTGAGGCTCACTGACGCTCGCAGAATCCCGGGCTCCGTCCTCCTTTCGATGCTGCCCATTCTACGGCTCATATGATCGCCTACGTGTCCCATAGTCGCTGACGCTCGCATAATCCCAAGGTTTCGCCCACCATTCTCTACCAATCATTTACCCCTTATCTCTCTTCACGACTCGGGAGGCTTCGCTTCCAAATCGCTGACGCTCACTGACGCTCGTAGAATCCCGGGGCTCCGCCCTCCATTGGATGCCGCTCATTCGAACGGCTAACACGATAGTTTACATGTTCCGTACTCGCTTACGCTCGCAGAATCCCGAGGGTCCACCCTCCATTGGCTGCAGCTCATGAACCCCGAATCACGAGTCGGTAGGCTTCGCCTCTAAATCGCTGACGCTCACTGACGCACGCAGAATCCCAGGACTCTGCCCTCCATTGACTGGCACTCATTAATCGCAACTCGCCGCAGGTGTGATATCCACGTAGGGGTCTTTATTTCATTATTAGTTGACGCTCATCAACTCCCTTAACTTCGCGAACAGTGTCACCAAGCTCACCTCTCAAATCGCTACGTCGCTAGCTAAGAATATCACTTCGTGAGTTGGAAGGCTTCGTCTTCTACTTCCTTGCGCTCGCTGAACCTGCATCACGATTCCTTTCTTGCTGCATGCTATTAAGAACGATAGCTAACTGTATTAGGGAGAAACGGCAAAATTTCATAACTGTAGGTTTTGCTGCTTGTTCTTAATACAGTTTCATAATACGTGTTACGCTTTCAGTATAGAGATATTTGCAACACTAAAACATTTAATTGTTGTGCAATATAACAATGCGATCCCGATATTCATGTCAACAATGGTTGCGAAACGCTCTGTTTGTTTGTCGGAATCAACGATAAGTCATATCATTGTGAATATTTCACATTTTCTAAAGTACACTCCCAGCGTTGTATTCATATTTAGGAGTAAAGATCTGTACGTTTTAAAGTTTTTAATGTTTCAATAACTTAGGCCTCGCCCATTTTGTAACGTTTCTGCCAAAACCTAATCAAAAAGAAGCCAGCAATCGTTTCGACCAATTAAATCTTCGCCCGTAGTAAAGGAAAATGTTCACTTCAGAAGTGCATAAAACATTGAATAACTCATTAACTGAATCGAAATATAAGGAAAAACGGCTCTGTCCTGTACAAAAATTCAAATATGTAGGTACTGGTCAACAAAAATTGGAGGTCCTTCTATTGTTAGTCTGTCCAGGACCCGAACTCGCAGCTCAAAAACTCTGCCTTTGACTTTGACATTAAATATTTCCTAAACTAAATTTTAAATCGAAAAACAGTTTATATCAGCGGATTCTTCTAATATTTCTCTTCAAATGTACCAACTTTCATAATTTTATATGCTATAAATTTTGCGGTCCGTCACATTGAAACTTGAGAAACGCGAAATTTGTTAAGCAGCGGTAGATACTTTTTACTTTCCTCATATACATAATGTATAAGGAAAGTATAGTGACGGGGTCGAAAATTCGAATTCGAGTTTTCGACGGGAGAGCACGTTTCAAGCATTTCTGATCACGAATCAAACATTTTTGAAGTGATGTCTGTGTGTGTGTGTGAGAGAGCATGTGTATGTGTGTGTGTGTGTGTGAAAGTATGTGTGTGTGTGTCAGTGAGTCTGTGGAGACGATAACTGACGAACGAATGGACCGATTCGAATGAAATTTGGTATAAAAATCACAATCCGTAAACACTGCAAGCCTATTGTTTTTATACGCAATCGAATGTTCAGAACCTCCCTAAATTTTCGAGTGAAATTTTAAAAAAATCGTCAAAAAATCAAAATCGCTAATAAAGTTACACACATAGACATTTCTTATTTAATTTTTCATTAGAAAACGATCGATTGATATAAATTTTAGAACACTATCATGAACCGTTCTTGAGATATAGCACATTTTTTTAAAAAAATTATCAAAAAGTCATATAAAATAAAAAAAAAATATTTCCTATTGAGAAACATGTTCACTTTTCATATGTAATACCATGCGATAAATTAGGTGACATCATTCTCGTGGAACTAGTTCGTTCCATTCAGGAAAAAAGATACTTTGAGTAATACTTTTGTATTTGATCGCCAATAGTCATTTATCTGCTGTAAGAATAACTTATTTCTCTGTCCATAATGCTTGGCGAGATTTTGGCGACGAATTTGGTGGAATGTCGCCAACTTGGCGACATTTTTAATTGTTGCCAAATTAACAAAAATTTCGCCAAATGGATAAAAATGACGCTAAATCAATGAAAATTACGAATTCCGACTAATTGAAGAAAATTCAATATCTTGGAAAGGATATAAGTATCTACTATAAGAATAACATTTTTTTAAACTGTAAAAGTAGTAAATTCATTGTATTATATAAGGAAAGTCATGTGTTGCTCACATCAGATTTTTTTTAATATAGAGAGATTCTCTAGTCATTGAATTGACAGTACCATTGAAGAGTTTCGGATGAAATAATTTTTATTTTAAAGCAATTCTCTAGTCATTGAACTGAGAGTGTCATTGAAGAGTTTCGGATGAAATAATTTTTATTTTAAAGCAATTCTCTAGTCATTTTTATGAGATTGTTGTTAATGAGTTTCGGATGAAATACTTATACTTTAAGATGTTTAACAGTGTAACAATTACTCTGTTATTAAAGCATTTTAGAGAAACTGGATCCATCCAAGACAAAGCGAGAACTAGCGGGACTTCCATTTTAATTCAGAATAAACTGTCTGAAATGAAGAATGCGTAGCTGAAACTCTTCCATGCACGCTTCTGAAACTCATATATAACACTCTCAAAAGAATGGCTAGAGAAATATTGCTCTAAAATAAAAATTCTTTCGGTCTGGTTAACGTCATGATCTTCGATTGTTAAAGAAGAGTAATTATCGTTTGACGCGTTAAATACAGCAGACAATAATTTTGATATATTTTTGAAGGGTATATTAGTGCCTGTGAAAAAATAAAACTACTGCTATTTCAATTTCTCAGCACATTATATAACTTTAAAACTTTTTTGTGCCATTTCTCGATCACTATCTATTTTACTATACAAAGACACTTGTAGTTTGTAACTGTTGAATATAGTCTTTGCGCTTAATTGGTAAAACAAATTGTAGATATTTTGATTTTATTGGAACGCATGATATTAACAGCTTGAAACTGGAGATCAAATCCGGGTCTCTTGGATTATTCTCAACTATGCAAAAAAAACAAACAAACCTGCACAACTATGTAAAAAAAATACCTTTATTTATCTTATATTTACTTATTGAAACACGATATAAGGGCTACCCCAATCACTCCTGCTAGGTTATATTTCAGCTCAGGCGCTAAGAGTAGAACATCAGACTTATTGAATTCAAAACAACAACCCTAACAGCATTTTTACTTTCCTTATATACAATAATGTATAAGAAAAGTATTGTGACGGAGTCTAAAATTCGAATTTGAGTTTTCGACGGGAGAGCACGTTTCAAGCATCCCTGATCACGAATCGAACATTTTTGAGGTGATGTCTGTGTGTGTGTGTGTGTGTGTGTGAAAGTATGTGTGTGTGTGTGTGTGTGTGTGTGTGCGTCAGTGAGTCTGTGGAGGAGATAACTGATGAACGAATGGGCCGATTCGAATGAAATTTGGTACACAAATTACAATCCGTAAACACTGGAAGCCTATTGTTCTTATACGTAATCGAATGTTCAGCAGAACTCCCCTAAATTTTCGAGTGAAATTTTGAAAAAATTGTCAAAAATCAAAACCTCTAATTAAGTTACGCAAGTAGACATTTCTTATGTAATTTTTCATTTGAAAACGATTGACATAAATTTTAGAACGCTAACATGAACCGTTCTCGAGATATTGCACATTTTTCAAAAAAAATTATCAAAAAAATCATATAAAATAAAAAAAATATTTCCTATTGAGAAACATGTTAACTTTTCATATGTAATATCATGCGATAAATTCGTGACATCATTCTTGTGGATCTAGCTCGTTCCATTCATGAAAAAAAGGTACGTTGAGTAATACTTTTGCATTTGAACGCCAATAGTCATTTATCTGCTGTAAGAATAATTCATTTCTCCGTCCATAACGTTTGGCGAGATTCTGGCGACGAATATGGTGGGATGCCGCCAACTTGGAGACTTTTTCAATGTTGCTAAATTACCGAAAAACTCGCCAAATGGATAACAATGACGCTAAATCAATGAAAATGACGACTCATTGACGAAAATTCAATAACTTGGGAAGAATATAAATATCTGCTATAATACTAATCTATTTCTGTTTTTACTGTAAAAGTAGTAAATTAATTGCAATAAAAAAGAAAGTCATGTGCTGCCCATATCAGATTTTTCTTCGCAGTGACATAATATAATATACGCAGGGACATCACAGGATGTCGTATTACGTCTCGGCAATTTCACATTCATATCACAGCGAAGTCATTTTGGTCATTTTCAGGGTACTTTGTGATGTCGCACGTTAACTTATTTGTGATGTCACATTGTAATGTTTCTGTACTGTTATTTCGTAACTTGCTGTTATATCAAGTTACGTTTCTGCAATGACATTCACGTCACAGCGAAGTTGTGTCAAGAATCGTGGATTACACATTGGCTTCCTAGATGGCGCCCAAGCATATTAACAACCACAAATCTTTATTTAAAATTGTTACAGTAAACTCTAACTACCTTATTAGCCTGCATATAACGCAGCATCGAATTTAATTCAAACTATTTATTTTTCAGCAAAAAAATTCCGAAAAAGTCAAATCATTTATAGTATATGGTTATTTTATGTTTTTTTATTAATAAGAAAAAATAAATTCTCTAAAAGTTAATAAGAAAAATGAAATTCTTTAATAGTTAATAAGACCTATAAAATTACCTAATAAATATTAAGAACAATGAAATTCTCTAATAGTTAAGAAGAAAATTGAAATTTTCTAATAATTAATAAGAAAATAGAAATTTTCTAAAAACTAATAATAAAAATGAAATTCGCTAATAGTTAATAAGAAAATAGAAATTATTTAATAAATAGTAACAAAAATGAAATTACCTGATAGTTTATAAGAAAAACAATATTCTTGTATCTGGATGACATATTTTCAATGACTTGGTTCTCTTGCTTTACAGAAAGCTTTTCTTGATCCATTTCAAGTTATTTGAAAAGCTGCATTTTTAGAGCAATTTCTTGATCGATTCGAATTAAATTTTTGCCATGCAGGAAGCGTATCTTTATGCCCATGAAAGTTCCTATTAGAAAGGTAAGAATTAATGATTTGAATCAGAGGGGGGGGATGTTCATTTGGATCAGTTTGTAGAGAATTCCGATATGCCACGACTTATCAAAATCCTTTTCCATGTCCAGAAGGAGGGCCCCTGATGCCTTTTTGTCCTGGAATCCTTCTGCGCCAAATTCGACAACACGGAGAAGTTGATGGGTGGTAGAATGGGCGGGTCGAAAGCCGAACTGTTCCGGGATCAGAATATCGTTGCTGTCGATAAAGCTGTAAAGTCTAGTTTGGATGATGCGTTCCCAAAGTTTACTAAGGGAGGATAGGAGGGATATGGGGCGGTAGTTAACGGGATCAGCGGGTTCTCCTTTCCCTTTAAAAATGGGTATAATTATAGCAGTTTTCCAGATTTTAGAGAAATGCCGACGAGTTAAGGAGGCGTTAATAATGAAAACTAAGAAAAAGATGATGTTAAGGGGGAGAAATTTGAGGGCCCTATTAGAAATTTTGTCTTTTCCCGGGGATTTTTTGTTTTTAAGATTATAAATATGTTCAAGAAGTTCCGTAGGAGAGGTGGGGGGGGGGGGACAGGGTCGGAGTGGGGGGTAGCTAGTAAGTTTTTAGCAGACTGGGTGATTTGCGCAGCAGGCGAGGGTATTAGCTTTATCAAGGTTCGAAAAGGCCATTCCACAATTCGCACACAGAGGCGGGAATTGTGTGAATGGTCTTTTCACATGTTTAATTTCTCTCCAAATGGATCTATCAAAAGGGGAGAGGGATTCAATGTACTCTTTCCATTTATTTTGTTTGTAATTTGAAATATTTGTTCTGATTTTGCGGTTAAGGGCGTTAAGTGTATTTTTAGTAGAGGGATTCCTAGTGGTTTGCCAGAGTTTGTGTGTGGCATTACGTGTTTTGATTTGGATTTAAATATGATGCGGAAGGGAGTTATAAATGGGGGGGGGGGGGGAGGGCGAGGAAAAAATAATTTATTATATATAATACACCTTTAAAATATTATTGGTACCTATAAACATTACGGAAATATATTTTATTATTTAATTTCTTAATTTCATATTCTGTGGGAAGATAGAATAATGTTACATGTTTTGGGATTAACTGCGGGATGTTTAAATGGTTGCCGTCGGTTAAAAAATAGAATTAAAATAGCAGAAATTAGTGCCATTATGAAATCCACTTCGAAAATGTATTTAAATTTCCGTATTTTTCCTTGTCCTTTAAGCAGCTGCGGAAACAGTGATTTGGAATGAGACCATATGTTTAAAAATTCATATTTATAGTAAATAAACATTAATTCAATGCCCTAAGAAAACTTGTTAGTCATAATTAAAAATGGGAGGGGACAAATTGTTGGCGTAGCAATATTCACAATTTATACATGTCTATATATCATTTATGTTTTAGCATGTTTTTGAGAGATTTTCGCACAAAGCAGTTCCAAAGAGACCGAAAATATTATTACAGAGTCTCCATATTGACACCATCGAAAATATCGAAGAATGTTCGTTCCAGCAATGTTTGAACCTCCCAATCCGTAGGATAATCCGTTTAAATTTATTAATTAAATACATCGATATTAGCATTTTTTGTGTTACCTGATACTTAATTCGTCCCATTAAAAATGAATATTAGCACAATCCAGAAGCGCGGCAAAAATGTATGTGTATATCTTCACATTTGAATAATTTTTTTTAATTACTGCGTTATTTTATTTATTATGATTTTTTAAGTAAAGGCATAAAAGCCACAAACGCATTTTCCACGGAGAACTGCGGTTTCTCCGATAATAAAAGATAATAGACGATAATAAACGACAGCAGATCAAGTTCTATAACGCTAGTATAAACCGTTCTTGAGATATTTTTCAAACAAATTTACCCCCCCCCCTCCCCCATAAATTAAAAAAAAGTATTATCTATTATGAAATTGGTTCACTTTTTATATGTAGTATTATGCAATACATTTGCTAACATCATTCTCGTGGATCTAGTTTATTCCATTCAAGAGAGAAGATAAGTTATGTAATAGTTTTACATTCTGACGCCTAACAATTCGTCAACAGTCAGAAACTTCGTTATCGTTTGTGGATAGTTCATCAACATGTATAAGACATATATGCTTTTCTTTCCATTTGTCTGTAACATTTGGCAATGAATTTGGCGAACTTGGTGTTATTTCGTCGCAGATTGACGAAAATAGCATTAACATTGCGAAGACGACGATATGTTTACGAAACTGATGCTATATGGACGAATTAATTATTAAAATATTTCAATATATAGACTCTATGGTTTATTGCGGATGCTATCAATATTGATAATTGCCAATGTAAAGTTGAGTGAACCATTTGGAAAAGCGCCAAAGGTACTTCCCGGCATTCAAAACATGGTGTCTAGATCTCATTATTTTTTCACAGTGAAAGAAATACTTTCATTGCATTACATACAGAAAGTCATGTGCTGCCTATATTATTTTTTTTTATAATAATGATGAGTCTATTGAATTTAGCTTTGCTGCAGCATTAATCACCAATGTTCACTTAAGTATTGAGAGTTTCATCATACTTCAATCTTGAATTAAATTCCCTAGGATACGCTCAAGAATTATTTTCTGACCTCTGTTATGCATTTATGCCTGTCTGTATTGAAGAAGCATTATGTCAATGATAAGATTACGCAAAAAATAATATACACAATACACGTCAATTGTTGCCAAGAATCTGGCATGTGAACAAACATAAAAAGAATTTCATACTTTAGAATTAAAACTGAATAAAAAATAGAATTTAAGTAAAATAGACTTTATTCTATACCGGCATTTTCATTATGATTTTAAGCTTGATCGAAAAATGGAAATTTCTCAAACGAAAATAAATTATGGAGCCAAAGGGTTAGAATCGGAGAGCAGTGGCGCAAACTGTAACTTTCATTAGAGCTGAGGTTTTTAGATGTTTATTATTATCTATTTAAGCTTTCAAATTATTTTCTATAATTTGTTGTTCCATTATTAAATTACATGCGAAGTTTAGGCAGTGGAGCACAAATCTGCAGAGTTTCTTATAAAAGTTTCTGCATAAAGTGTTGATAAAAAATTTCGAACATTTTACTTGACATATATATTTCATAAATAATATCTTAACCGGTTGTATATCATCTTTACTGCGTGCAGAAAGAGCAATATAATTTTGCAAGTTCCACCTCAGATCAATATAAATTTCTAGTAGCAAAATACTATATGTTTTGCTACATTTATAAGGTAACACTAAAATGTATTCGACCAGATACACAGATCAATAACACACGCTGAAATAAAAATATTGTTAACATTTCCCATTTCACGCAGACAGCTTCAAATTTATAGAAGATTAAACTCGAGACATGAGGATGAAGAATTAGGTTCATATACTCATATTTTCCTTTATATTAAATAATTTGAAGTTTTCACAAGTTTTTTAATATTTTTGTTTTATTCCAAGCTTTGGATTGTCTCCCATATGGGTTTTATGTGTATGACCACGATTGAACAATTTTAGTGATATATCTCTTCTTATCTGTCCCTATATGTGCAAAGTATGTATCGATCTAGCTGAAAAGTGGATTATTTTTTATGAAACTAAGGGACTCCACCCTCCTGCTTGCTTACGCTCGCCAACCTCCACATCTCGCTTCGCAAGCTTGGCGGATTTGCTTCCTGTTCACTACCGCTCACTAACCACCAGAGATCGCTTCGCGACCTCTTTCGAAACCGCTCCTAAGCAGGCGTAATACGCTCCGTTGAGGTGACGTCTCATCCGCTGACGCTCCCCAACCCTCGCAATTTCGCGGATTCACATCAGTGGTGGCTTGTGACTTCACGAATGGGTGAAGCAGATTCAGTGGCGGGAGGGTTCTACTCTCCTCTTCAACGACGAACATCATCAAAGCACATCGTGTTACTGGCACAAGAGTTGTCAAATAATATCTAAAAATAGCCAAACGAATCTAAAAAATTCTCCAAGTAATAATAATAACCCATTCAACCCATAACGCCAGGTGACTCAGGGTGAAGCACTGCTTCACCTAAAGCTCCTCTACTACAGGCTGACTTATCAAGCATATTGAAGCCCATAGGGTTCCATACTACAGTTACAGAAATTATAAAATAAGTGTTTAAAATAATTACTTTATATAAAAAAAGAAGTTTCAATTAGAATATTGCAGAACTTAAGCTCTCACAAGTATGCTCCAATACCTGGTATCCTACCTGGTATCCAATTATTTATTTGACACTTTTCTTATTTCTTCGTTTCTAGGAAAGCGAAATAGCCTAAAATCCTTTCTAGAATGATTTGAGTAGTTCGGTGCAGAACAACCACCCATAATTATTTCAGTTATACTTCTTATAGTGAAAATACGAATAGAGCTAATGCTAATGGACTGCGCTTCCAGCTACGGTGGGCTTCAATATGCTTGATGAGTCAGCTCGTATATAGAGGAGCCTTAGCTTCACCTAGGTCACTTGACGAGCCGCCACTGCTACACAAACCCGTCACCGTTTCCAATTCTGACGGATATCAGCATCTTTAGAGCATTTTAGAATTTCATCGCTAGTGCGATAATTTTGTTTCGCTTTGATGGGATTTTGTAACATTGTAAGGAACCCAGCATTATTGATAACTATGTAAATATTTAATTCGAGATTTAACTGAATTTACGACCCACGTGGTTTAAAATGTAAAAAGATTAAAATATTTAAATTTAACAAACAGTTAGCATACTAAAAATTCTAGAAATCGTGATCATAAAAATATTTTTCGCAATTACCCTGTTTAATTGTTTATAAGACTAAAGAATGATATATATTATTGTTAACTTTAATAATAATTACATTTTAATCATGTGATCATGACAACAATATTTGCATATCAATGTCCTCTGCAATCTTTGTGACTTTTCTGCTAGCAAGCAATCACAGAGAATCTGATCGACCCACTAAATCTTTGCACATACTGGCATTGCCATTTTTTAATTAACAACTATTAATTATTCAATTAAAGCCTAAATCAAAATTTTAAGCTCGTCTTGTACATCTATGGATTCATATATATATTCAATTACACGTTTTTCCGTCTGTTCATAATGCCGTGTCAAAAATCGCAGGATTTTTTTTTTATTAGAGATATTTTCAATAATCCTTATCGCTTTTCCATTATAGATATATCATTATTGAATGTTTTTCCGTCTGTTCATAATTCCGTGCCAAAAATCGCAGGATTTTTTTTTATTAGAGATATTTTCAATAATCCTTATCGCTTTTCCATTATAGATATATTTTGTTTTTATATATGACCTTCATGCAGATTGGATTGAAAAGCGGATATCGAAAATAGTAAAAGCTATATGAAATGTTTAGCTACCCCCCTTTCCCGGAAAATAGTGATAAATGATAAATTAAATCGTCTTGTTGTAGAGCATTAGACCTAATTTCCCACAAAATAACAATCGACTGAAACAGGGAATCGTGACAGGACCCTCTGAACTGAGACTAGTACAGTACTTCGATTTAGATGAGCTATGTACGAAATTTCTTTGAATTACCCCCCCCCCCCCCCCCTCTTCCTTAAATAATACCGAAGGTCACTCCGTCCCTTCTGCTTGTAGCATACTACAGTATACTTTGTATTTGTACGTACTTTGTACGTACTTTGATCCCTGACGTTTACTTTAGGAGTATTAAACACATTCAACCACAAAATAACTACTGGCTGAAATCGGGAATTGAATCCAGTTTTCCAGGATTGCCTCCAGTACTAGCTTTAACAAGAAGTTTTCTTGTTGTTGCTCACCGGATTGAAAATAATATTTATTGCATCCACCTACACACACGTAGCCATTCATGAACAATTGCCAAAGATAACCCTGGAGTCTTACATCGTTTCTTCGTCAAATACCTACGTTGAGCGCGGTTACCCATGTGTTAAGAGCCAACTATTTAACTATATTTTTTCTTTCTATTTTCCAACCCTGACTATAACTATCTTTAACAAAGTAAACTTCCTGCTTTTTTTTTTAAATATAACTCCTTGTGAGAAAGGTATCTTAAAGATTTATGCCATCTCATAAATCGTCTGAAGTGTTGATTTTTACGAGTATGGTTTAGCACAGAAGACTGATGATATGCCACGTTTGCAGTAGCAGAGTTATATAAATAAGCAAGAGTGTCTGTATTATTTCGTTGAGTTTCGCTAATATTAGATACAACGGTTAAAATGCAACTTCAAAGACAGTTTATTTACTCTTTATACAATTGCATATGTGCAACCTATAATTTTTACTTTCCCTGCAATACATGGTATTGTATAGGGAAAGTATTGGAATCATATTGAAAATCGCAACTGGAGTTTTTAACGGATTTACACGCTTTAAGACCTCTAAAACACGAAAAAACTACTTTTAGCCTGACGTCTGTGTGTGTGCGTCTGTGTAGAGTTTGTATCCATTCTAGCTCGAAAACTAATTATAGGTTTTAAAATGTTTTATTAGTTTTAAAAGAACCTGCCCTTTTTTGCGAAATAGCTCGCAACAATTGTCTGTATCTACTCTATAGTTAAAAAACTAATAGACCAAATTTCACAATATTTGGTAAATAAATCCCATGTAGATTTTGTTGGTGCTGATGAGATTTTGGTACAATTCAGAAAAAAAAGAACCTGCCTTCTCTGCAGAATGGCCCACTAAAATTGCTAAAATCTAAAATAAAAGACTACGTCTGTTCAAATATATCAATTAAATGCTTGCTTTATATGCAATTCTTGACGATGAAAAGAACAAGACTAATCTCATTACTCGAAGTCTAGCAGTTCTCGAGATATTTTAGTTTTTCACATTTTCGACGCACTACCTTTGAAAATAACTGGAATTACCAAATGAAAATGGAATTAAAAATGCAAGTGCAATGCTATGTAAAATAATTATGAGTGTTATTTTGTGCAATTAAACTCAATTTAATGAATTACTGAAGAAATAAAGAGAACCCGAATATGAGTCTGCAGGGAAAGTCATGTGCTGCCCACAGCAGATTTTTTTAATTTCCTTATAAAACATAGTAAATGTACAGAGAAAGTATTCTGTGAGTTGAAAATTTGAATGGGCGTTTTCGACGGATTTTGATATTTTGGGGATAATAGAATGCAAATGAAAGATTTTAGGGTGACATTTGCATGTCTGTCAATGCAATATATGTAATCACTGTAGCTCAGAAACTATTTTTCCGATTTTTACAAAATTTAACAATAGATGAACTAACGGTTTATTCTGGAGTTGATTAGATGTGGATACAATTTTTTTTTGAAAAAAATCTGATGTGGGCAACACATGACTTTCCTTATATAATGCAATGAATTTACTACTTTTACAGTAAAAAAATAGGTTTTTCTTATAGTAGATACTACCCACACAGCATTTTTTTTTACAGTGACGTAAGATTTACGTCACACTGTGACTTTGGGACGTCACAGGACGTCACAGTACGTCTTGGCAATTTCACAGTAACGTCACAGCGAGGTCATTTTCATGGTCGTTTGTGACGTCGCATATTAACTTGTTTGTGACGTCACATTGTAATGTCGTTTGACCGTGATTTCGTAACTTTGCTGTTACGTCACGTTACATTTCTGCAATGTGATATTCACGTCACAGCGAAGTTACTTTGTTCATTCTCAGGGTACGTTTGTGACGTCACACTGTGAATTTGGGTCGTCACGGGACGTCACAGTACGTCTTGGCAATTTCACAGTAACGTCACAGCGAGGTCATTTTGGTCATTTTCATGGTCGTTTGTGACGTCGCATATTAACTTGTTTGTGACGTCACATTGTAATGTCGTTTGACCGTGATTTCGTAACTTTGCTGTTACGTCACGTTACATTTCTGCAATGTGATATTCACGTCACAGCGAAGTTACTTTGTTCATTCTCAGGGTACGTTTGTGATGTCACACTGTGAATTTGGGTCGTCACGGGACGTCACAGTACGTCTTGGCAATTTCACAGTAACGTCACAGCGAGGTCATTTTGGTCATTTTCATGGTCGTTTGTGACGTCGCATATTAACTTTTTTGTGACGTCACATTGTAATGTCGTTTGACCGTGATTTCGCAACTTTGCTGTTATGTCACGTTACATTTCTGCAATGTGATATTCACGTCACAGCGAAGTTACTTTGTTCATTCTCAGGGTACGTTTGTGATGTCACACTGTGAATTTGGATCGTCACAGGACGTCACAGTACGTCTTGGCAATTTCACAGTAACGTCACAGCGAGGTCATTTTGGTCATTTTCATGGTCGTTTGTGACGTCGCATATTAACTTGTTTGTGACGTCACATTCTAATGTCGTTTGACCGTGATTTCGTAACTTAGCTGTTACGTCACGTTATATTTCTGCAATGTGATATTCACGTCACAGCAAAGTTACTTTGGTTATCCTCAATGTACGTTTGTGACGTCACACTGTGAATTTGGGTCGTCACGGGACGTCACAGTACGTCTCGGCAATTTCACATTAACGTCACAGCGAGGTCATTTTGGTGATTTTCATGGTCGTTTGTGACGTCGCATATTAACTTGTTTGTGACGTCACATTGTAATGTCTTTGGACCGTGATTCCGTAACATTTCTGCAATGTGACATTCACGTCACAGCGAAGTTATTTTTTTCATTCTAAGAGTACTTTTGCGACGTCACACTGTGAATTTGGGATGTTACAGGACGTCACAGTACGTCTCGGCAATTTCACATCGACGTCACAGCGAAGTCATTTTGGTCATTTTCATGGTCGTTTGTGACGTCGCATACCAACCTATGTGTAACGTCACATTGTAATGGCTCTGTACCGTGATTTCGTAACATTGCTGTTACGTCAAGGTACGTTTTAGCAATGTGACATTCACGTCACAGCGAAATTATTTTGGTCATTTTCAAGGTACTTTTGTGACGTCACATACTGATGTTTCTGCGAAGTGAAATTTTGACATTGCAGTTACATAAAATTGAGTTACTACAATGTCACATTCACGTGACAGTGAAGCCAGAATCTCCATTTTAGGAGTATAGTTTTGCGAAGTCATATCTGGACAGGTTCTTCTGTTCCCTATAGGGGCTAGCTGACTACTTCAAATTGTCGAGGGAAGAGCAGGTTTCAAGCATCCCGGAACTCGAATAAAACGTTTTTGAGGTGATGTCTGTCTGTGTCCATGAGTGTCTGGATGTGATATCTAACGAACGATTGGAGCGGTTTGAATGAAATTTGGTAAATACATTACAATCAGTGAATACTGGAACTATGTCGATTTTAAATGTAATCAAATGTTCGAAAGACACCCAAAATTATATTTTATGAAATCAAATTAAATTTTGAAACTATCAGAATCTTCAATGTTACGTGAATGATCATGATTTGTGTGCATTTTCATTTGCAAACGAATGATAAACTTCAGAATTCTAGCAGAAACCGTTCTGGAGATATTGCATATGTTAAAATAAAAAAAACCTCATAAAATTATTAATTTAAGTATTAGCTATTTTGAAACATGTTCATTTTTCATATGTAATATTAAGCGATAAATTTGTTAATATCATTCTCGTGAATCTAGTTTGTTCCATTCACAAGAAAAGACACTTTGGGTAACAGTTTTGCATTTTGAAGCTTAACAATTAGCCAATAGTGATGCTTGAAACCTGCTCTTTCCTCGACAATTCGAAGTAGAGTCAGCTAGCTCCTACTGGGAGCAGAACCTGCGCAGCTTAATGGATCGTGTGTAATATGACTTCACAAAAATACTCCTAAAATGGAGATTCTGGCTTCACTGTCACGTGAATGCGACACTATAGTAACACAATTTGATGTAACTGCAATGTCAAAAATTCACTTCGCAGAAACATCAAAATGTGACGTCACAAAAGTACCTCGGAAATGACCAAAGTAGCTTCGCTGTGACATGAATACATTGCTGAAACGTAACTTGATGTAACAGCAATGTCACGAAATCACGGTTCAGAGTAAGGCTCCGCTGACACAATCGCCATTTTGTTTGCAACCGGTTCAGTTAGTTATCGTCTGCCTGGGCTATTTCAATGGCGCGCGCATGTTATATGACTGATATTCGATACGTAATTTTGCTGTAAAATAGGTGCTTCTGCTTTCAAAAAATTGTAACACTCATTTAAGAAAATAGTCTAGAATACTTTAATTTTCTCGAGATCCTAAGGAAAAGAAGAGAAACTAATCTTCGTTTCGTCAGGTACTGCCATCGCTTCAACTGGGAATCAAGATGGCCGCTCTTACGTCAGGCTGTATATATAGGAGCTTTAATTCAGAGACATTACAATGTGACGTCACAAACAAGTTAATACGTAATACATAAGAAAAGATGTTCCTTATTTATCTACAACGTTTGGCGATAAATTTGGCCTTAATTTAGAGAAATATCGCCAGCTTGACACTGTTTCGTTCCAGATTGACGAAATTACCGTCAAAATTGCAAAAATGATTCTGCATTAACGAAAGTTTCGTAATATTGATGAATTTTTTAAATATTTTAATATACAGCTTATTGCAGATGCTATCAATATTGATAATTGTCAATTGGAAACTGTGAGAAATATAAGTTAATTGAGTAAGAAATAGTTTTATATGTTGTCATCCAAAAAAGCTCAAAATGTATAAATCAAAATAGAAAACATTATGTCGTGGATCTTATACATAATTTTCCCAGCATGAAAGAAGTAAATTCATTGTACTATATAGGGGAAGATCGTTGTGCGATCCACATCAGGTTTTTTTATGTGAAAAATATTTATGATTGGGGTATCTGTGGCGGAAATCGGAGAGTTACGAAAAATGTAAACGTTTTGGAGGTTTATATCTCCGAACCTAGTGGATGCAAATGTAAATAATTTTTCATGTTTTGTCGGAAATATAGTCCAGACTATCTGTAATAATAAAAGAAGATATCGATTTGTCCGTTTTTTCGGCTGTAGAGTGAATTCTAATCCACGTACGGTCATGAAATTTGGTACACAGTTACTTCAGAACACGAAAAGTTGCACCTTGGCGGTTTTTTGTTTGTTTTTTTATTCGAAATTTTTTTAGTTATTTATGTTTTAGTACTATTTTCATACGAATGACTTACTTAGAGACCAAAAACATTATTTCAGACTTTCGAACTTGACACCATTGGAAAGATCGAAACATTCTCTTTCAAATAAACTTTGAAAGGAATCCATAGAATTAAAAGAATTTAATGTATATATATATATATATATATATATATATATATATATATATATATATATATATTCGTATGTTAAAACGAAATGACGCACCTGCGATATTCTCGCGGAGATTCATTCCTTCCCTCCACAATCAGAGCAGATGTTTTTTTTATAGTTGTGTTATTATAAGCGGGCATATTGTTGACACGTTATTTTTGTTTTCGATAAATCGATGCGAGTTCATGATTTTAATCAAAGGATTGAATTTCATACCCCAAGCAACGCCAGGTACATTTTCTAGAAAATGTACTCGATGTTGCCCAAAATGAGCAATAATTTAATAGCCGTGTGTGCACCCAAGCAACAGTTTATTTTACTTTGCTTTTGTTATAAGTGAGCTGTTAAAATTGTATTTGGTTTTCGGGAATTCGCTGCGAGTTCCGGTATAATTTTTATCAGAAGTCTGTTTTTAATCTCGGGTAACGTGGGGTACATTTTCTAGTAAATGTATAAAAAATATAATAGAATTAACTTAATATAAATATAATAGAAAAACTTCAGTATTTTAAACTTTTCTTTTCGAAAAAACTTTAACATCTGTCCAAGTCAGTGTTTTTTATTTTCTTACTTTCACTGGAAATACACTACCCAACACAGAAAATGCAACTGCAAGAAAGAACGAATAGAGTTTGAAGTTAAAGAGCGGACAGAGATGGCATATATAAATAAGTGATGTTAATTCCAGAAGAATAATGAAATATACTAGTGGCATAGACAGGGTAATCAGTAGGCAGTAGGTTCACATCTTTCGGTGATACAAGCAGCAACCCTTCAAATAACATATTCAAATAGAGTGAGGAGAGTTTCCTGAGGTATATATGACTATATGCCTTCAGCAATCTTCCACAGGTCATCCTCTGTTTGAGGCGGGTGCAGGGTAATCAAACGACAGACAGATCTGAGAGGTAGGGCAGTCAAACGACAGACAGAACGAGACAGTTCTTGAGACAGCGGAGGCCAAGGAAGCACCTGGATACTTTGCAAGGCTTATCTGCTGATGGTTACCATATGCCGTCATGCGTTATCTTACAGCTGAAGGTGCAGCAGTGCAACTGGCCGCAGCACCTCATTTACATATCGTCGTGCCATTAATTTGCCTCTGATATGAACCAGAAGTGACCGGCTATCGAAACCGATAGCACCCCAAACCATGATGCCGCGCTGTCGAGCAGTACTGCGTTCAACATTCGCAGCAGGATTGGATCTGTTTCCACGTCGTCTCCAGACTCTCACACGGCGACTGTCATTCGACAAACAGAATCGAGAATCGTCGCTAAACACTAATATTCTTGCACACTCGTCTACGCCTGGAAAAGAATATTTTTTATATATAAACAATACAAATTAAACAAAATTTGATTACTCAAATCACGATAATAATAATAAAATAAAATATTTGTATTATTCCACAGTGTAATTTGTAAAACTGATACCAAGAGTAAGTAGTAAACATAGCTATACTGAGCCTCCAATAACTTTGGGTTCAGGTAACAACATCATTTGTGCTAATCGCAGACGTTGTAGCATTCTGGTGTAGAAACTTTTCGGACTACTCATTCGTTATAGGTATTTTATTGTTGGTCTGCAACATACATTTTTTTGTTTTCTTCCCGTCTAATTTTATCAAGCAATAGTTTCCTTTTCGAATTTGATCCCTCCCATAAGTTATTACAGAATCCATATCACTTGCAGAAACTGAAGCTTCCATCATATGTGGTGACTCCTTAGATGTCTCATCACCATAATCATTTTCTAACGCATATTCATTCAGAACTGTCCCTTTCCATTTACTCAATTCACATATATTGCTTCTCTGCTTTAAATGTAGGTCTCTTAACAATTATCTTTTTGGCGATCATTTTCTTTAATTTTGCTGCTTCAATTTCAGCTTTCTCTAGAGTATTAGTAAGGATTCTACATTTACCAGATTTTTGCCCATCATTTTGTACAATATAAGTTTTGGATTTAAGGAAATGGGACACTTGTTTCGGTGCTATACATTGCATTGATTCAGTGTTTCATGTAGAAGACTGACAAATTCCAGAAGAGATATCCTTTTTTTTTGTCACTTGATGACACTTAATTGGCCTATTCAGCATCAAATTCCCACAGTTGAAACCATTTTCAGTTGAATAGGGTCTATCTGTTAGAGAACTCAAATATTCATCACATTGCATATATTTTCATTTACTGGTCATAAGCCCGATACCCGAAAACCAGTCTGAATAAATAAAAGCACCAACACTAATACAGTACGGGGCGCGGTAGCCCATTGGTTAGCGCGCTGGAGTTGCACTCGGTAGGCCCGGGTTCGATTCCAGCCACTGCCAAAACTGCCGCCGTGTTCATGCGGAGTACGATCACGTTAAACATGTGGGTCCGAAAGTCCTTCCGAGAGGTTGGTGGTAGGGGAAGGAGGGTACGGTCCCTGTGGATGCCTCCCCCACTGCGTTCCGGTCTAAATTGGGTGGCACTTCCCGACCGTCCAAACTGTTACCTTACACCTTTCTGGTAGGTCGGACGGTCTGGGTTTCAACAACAACACTAATACAGTAAGCCAAATAATGTTATACAAAAGTTCTAAACTTGCATTATAAATCTATTATTATTACAATATAAAAAAAATCTTTTCATCCCTTTATAAATATTTTTTAACTATACAAATGATAATATTGTACCTAGGACCATGGCTCTAAGTACAAGGTATAGCCATTTTTTATAAAATGGCTTCCAAACTCCTAAATACTCTCTCTATAAATATCTAAAACTCTATAAATATTCCGATTTGTTAATATTCCATCTTTTCCCTTAGTTTATGACTAACTGTTAAACTAACTGTTTATGACTAACTGTTAAACTAACTGTTATACATAAAAATAAAACTTTGCACTTACCTTCTAAATATCAATATCAAAATAATGTTAAGAATTTTACTTTTGGCCATCAAATTAAAACTTTTCCTTCTACTTAACTGCTATATTTACCTTCTTTCATTCAAAATGGTTGCTAAGATTTCAAATCATGTAGCTACTTACCTCAAAGAGTAATAATGTAAAATAATAATTATTAAAATAAAGCTGAATGGCCCTAGGTACAGAGTTTCCCCTATTCAGTTATAAACTTGCTGTGCATAAAAAATTTTAAAATTTTAAATGTTATTTTCAAAGATTGTAATATTAAATCAAAATCAGCAAAATTAATAATGTAAATCAAATCAGAGGCAAATTATGAATGAACATCACAACACAACAAAAAATAAGTATTTTTGTTGTCGTTGTTGTTTGCAGTATATTAAGTTCATTGAGTTGCACATTGTCGCATGTCGTGCAGTTGCTGAATATGTTCTTCGGTAGTTTTGGTTGAGATTCGATGTTCTTCCAAACATTGGTTATGTTGTGACTTTATTTCGTCATTAAGTTGCATGTTGTCACATATCTTCTAATCGCTGAACATTATGTATCATGTTAAAATCAGAGGTTCTTTCCATGCCTCTTTCCTTGGTCTTGTAGTCATTGTAGGCAAAGCAGTTTTTCAAAATGTAAACAAAATAAGAGATTGTAAGATGAGTTGTATAAGAATTGCTGAATTTTTTAAAGCGAAATTACTTAGCTCCGGAGTCTGGAATATAAGTGATATGAATGGAATATTCATCGATTTACTTAGATAGAGAAGCAAGCGATTTTATAGCATTGCCTTTTTTAATGAAGTTTTAAGTTTCCAAGTAAAATAAATTATTGTACTATGATAATTTTAAAAATATCACTGCTGAATGTATAGCATTTTAGAGATGTTTAAATAAAATTGCATTTCAGTTAGAAAGTGTTTCATAATCAATGCCTTATGCAAGATTAATCTCTTTCTTGTTTAAAGTATAAATATAGATTTAGTAACTAAATTTCCTAATGCATATTTTTGTCGCTTACTATGTATATCTAATATGGTTTCGAAGATATTTCAAGTGAAAGTAAGCAAAATGAAAGAAAAAAACATTTGTTCAGACAAATACTTTGCAATACTCATTTTCGTCACAGAAACCCCAAGCATAAATATTATTCACATAAAAAAATGTGCCCCTTTTTTTAACAAGTGTCCTTTTCTTGATAACAGCACCCTGCCCTTTTTTATCCTGGGGAAAACTCTGTTGTAGGCCTATCTTCTTCATCCAAAGGATAGCTTTTGAGATTAGAATCCAATCAGTCTTCTGCCAACGGTGTCATGTTCTCTTTATTAACGTTGAAATTCTAGCAATTCCTAGTTTCACAGGACATCTTTAGGCCCGTTTAAGATATAAAATTTTATAAATATTTATAAAAATATACCACTTTACTTAAAAACATAAACATTGCACTATTTCGCATTATCATGAGTCCCGGTATAAGTTCTCTCTTCAACTGTTAAAATATAAATATCACAATTGCTAGCAACTGATTTGCTAAGCGGATTGAGTTAGACCACAAAGTGCTCTTTAACACATATCTGATAAATTTTTAATTACTGATCTCAATTCATCTAGATCCTATGTAAATGAGGCATAGTTGAATATTGGATTATTTTTGTAACTATCTTACAATGACTAAACTCCCTTTATCTTATATAAATGAGGTGAAGCTGAATATTGTACTCCTTTTTAACTATTTTACAACCAATAACTAAACACATGGATATTACTGACTTCTCATTTACTACTAAAGGGGATTAAATGGTTAGGAGGGTGTTGTAAATAAGATTTTCCAAAGTTGAAATATAGTTAAATCACCTCCTCGCATCCAATAACGGTACGTTCACCTAATTTCATGAAAATCCTTAGGTCTGTTCTTAAAATACAATATACAAGAATACGACACTTTACAGTATACTGTATAATACATAGCAATTAAATATTTTATCACTATATTTTCTTGTCTTTTTTTTATTTATACTAAACTGAAAAAAAGTTTCTTAAAATGCCTAAGCACTAAACAGAGATAAACTACATCGTTATCACAGCACAGATGCTCAATTTCAGCTTCCACTCCCATCAATTGTGCGAGCAAGCGACTGGATAGTCAGGAAACACTTGAATGAGATGCTTGTCACAAAATCCTACATAAATCAAAAAGTTAAATATTACTTTGCAAAAGTAGAGAATGTCTAAAATATACAATTCAATTTTGTTCTAATTTTAATTAATTATCCCATTATAAAATTACATAAAAATATTTTTAAATAATATTTTATAATTTATGTATTGTATTTTGTACATTCTAAGATTGTAAGACACCACCTTAATTTCCGTAACACCAACAGAGAAAAAGCTTTGATTTAAAAATAAATAAATAAAGTAAAACTAAAAATTTCATTTATTTAAATAGAATTCAATTTATTAACAGAAATAATATTTATCAGTAGGTATGTTATTCATCACTTTCTTCTGAATCAATATCAGAAGAGCGAACCTCACATGCAGAGTCTAATGACTCTGAGCTATACTTATCTTCGTAAAAAAAAAAAGAATTGCAAGACACCATGGGTTCTAAGACACACCCTGTTTTTAGTTACATTTATATCGGAAAAATTGCACCTTAAAATTGAAGAAATATGGTATATATTGTTTTCTTATGTCCAGCTGTCCTGCATTGAATGAATAGGATAAATTATAAGATGTTTAGTGCTAAATACTGTCCAGTATAATAATGGTGTAATTTAGGACTAACTATGAAAAACGAATAAACAAGGTGTCCCGTCAAGATAGCATAAACTCTGCAGAGTGAAAATCCTCGCTCGGTGTACATGAAAAATAACCCAAGAACCATACCTCTATGACCCATAGTTTTCGCGAAAAATGCGAAAGAAAAAGTATGATGTCAAATCCGGTGCACGGAAAATAATTTTTATTGGAAACATGAACATCGGTACATCTATATTACATGTTTACATAGGCAGATGCTCAAAATGATCACTGTGCATATCGAGGTATGCATGCGAGCGCTGTAGAATGGATCACTGCACATGATCTAGGATCGTGTTTTTGTTCCCAAAAGTGAGCGCAGCATGAAGGCAAGCAACTAAGTGGATGCTGAAGCACGATGCAGGATCGTATGCAATTTGCCATTTTACAGTGTGCGCATGGATGCCTCGTTATTGGCAATGGTTATTTTGAGCATCCTCCTATGTAAACATGATGTCATATGCTCAGTACTGATGTTCATGTTTCAAGTAAAGCTTATTTTACGTGCACCGGATGCGATGTCATATTTTTTCTTTCGCATTTTTCTTGAAAACTATGGGTCGTGCAGGTATGGTTCTTGGGTCACTTTTTATGTACTCCGAGCAAGGAGCAGTCTTGATGGGACACCCCGTATATTTAATAGAAACCTTTTTATATATATAAAAAAAATACTTCGAATCGTTTGACATTACCATTGATTTCATTAAATGTGTTCCTTTTATACTTCTCTCACTATAGGAAAGTATTGTTTTCATGTCAAAAACAGTTATTGGCCAAATAGGATACCTATACATTTTCAAAGGTACTATTTATGTAAAAAAAACCAACTTATGGCAGTCTATTCATTTCTCTATTGTGCGCAAACATCATTTGCACTACGAAATTTTATAACCAATTTTCTGCAAAACTACCGATGAATGAGAAATTTAAGGTGCAATTTTCTTTAGGTACAGTTACACTAGTTTCTAAAGGTACAGTTTTACCAGTATCATTCACAACAGTGCACGCAATAGGCACGGGAGTTTCACATTTTAATGCAATATTTCCCAAAATATTCAACTACATGATACCAAATTTGATATATAAATAGGTTGTTATGTTATATAAGTCAGATTGTCTCTAGTACTTTTAATAGATGCGGAAAATAATTGAGATAAGTCGAGGGATAACTGAGTATAGGGAAACAGGATTTTGCTATTCTACAAAATCCCACATTGCGCGATTTGCATGCAAGTTAGAAACATGTCCATCATCAATTTTTCGCACAACCTAAAAAAATATCCTGGTATGATGCATTTTTTTTGCAAAATCATGTACATACAACATAAATAAGCAGTTCATTTTTAAAATATTTCTTTGCCGAAGAGTACAATTTCCATCTTGATTGATCATGATTTTGATCCCCTAATTTTTCGACTTACTCCAATTTAAGCATTTTTAAATAACTTGATATAAGCTATTGAATAATAGTTAAAATAATACAAGTGTGTCATAATGCCCAAATTACGAATTTAAAATTAGATCTCCCCCCCCCCCCCCCCCGTATATAGATGTTAAAATTCAGCCATAAGATTCCAAAGTACACAGATGCATTTATTGTAAAGATACTAGTTTTTTTATATGTTTTATTTTGCATTATTTAAGGTAGTAGTATCTTACATAAGACCATCTCTACTATTACACGTTTTTATGTAATGGGTTTGTAATGAGCATAGTCAGTATATGCTCATTACAAACACAAAAAAATACTAGAAGATATCTTTAAATAAAAATATTTTATCCAAAAATTCTATATAAAGAAATCTTATTTTAAAGAGCTCTCAAAGTGCTATTTTCATTCCACACATACATGTAATATTTATAGACGAATAAAAAAAAATACAAGGGTATAAAATTTGAATTATTTTAAATGAGATAAAATGAAATTCCAAATCCCAGGATTAACAATTTTGCAATCCCCAAATACCAGATTTATACAAAATATCTGGGATTATAATCCCTAGTATATAAAATATTCTTTTCTTGTGTAGAGGAAATTCTTGTACCTAGAGTCGGCGATTTTCCTATTGTAATTTAGTATCACTTTATTGGCATGAATTGTATCCTTATTAATAGAAGATAGTTAATCTACTTAAAATATTAAAGTGATGTTATAAATATAGAATACTCTCAACAGTATACGGTTGAATCATTTCACAAAATACTAGTAATATTCAGACAAGCCGAATATTCTTTGCATCCCTAAAAACAAGATTAAAAAAAAGCACGATATTTTACCCTTTATTTAATTAAAATTTGCTGTACTGCAAAGCTGTAAAATTACTTAATAGAACTTTCGAATACTACCCATATAAAAATATATTTAACCAACTCATTAATAATTAATCATTTTTGCTTTAGCAAAAGAGAATCAACTACCACTGTAAATAGTACTAAATAGTAATAGTAATTAAAATTCATATAATCATAATAAAACAACGAAACTATATTTTTAAGCATGGACATCTTAGGTTAAGTATGAATAATATATACAGGTGTGATATAACATATTTCTAAAGAAATTTATGGCAATTTACTTATTTTTGGATAGAAAATGAGAGCACGTGGAAATATTTTGAATTGGGTAGTTGCATCGCAAAATCGGTTGAGAATCGCCATTGCCTTATAATGAAGGTATTATCAGGAGCATCGTAGGTAAGGATAGTTTTTAATATTAATTCTAATCTCTCATACGTACATGATATGAGTAAAAATATGTTATAACACGTAATAATTTAAGATTTTGACAATTAAACATGATTTGAGCATGACTAAACACAAAATTGAATGTTTTTATGATGTAATTAATACGTGTGTGACTCAGTGGGGTATGACAAATATTTCTGAAACAATTTAAGTTATTCAAATGAAATTTTAGTCCAATTATTAAACTTAGTGTAAATGAAATATTTAGGATGTTTCCTAAAATATCATATATATTATATATTTCTATGCTTTCTTCAAATATATTCCTTCATGTATTATTATATGCAGAGCTTGAAATTGGGAGTGGTGTTAGTAATGGTGTGTTGAAATTAGGAGTGGTGTCTTTTCTCCCTCATAAATATTATATAGATATATTTAACTGGTTTATTCCATAAACATTAAATTACAATTTATATAACTTTTCTTTTATATTTTCGTTATTATGGTTTTTACAGAAATCAAAATATAATATTACTCAAGTATTTTCCATGTTTTTCAATTTTTTAAATATTTTTAAAAATTCTGTATACAGACCAGCAATAAAGGTTGAGGACCTGTGATGTCGTAAAAATTACTGGTCCTTTTGACCACTGACTGAAATTTACTAATTTCTACACACATATATATATAGAAACTAGCAGTAATACCTGTTTTTCTTGCGGAGCATATAATATAAAGAAATTTAAAATTCACGATCATGTACAAATTCCTATAGTATACTAAATGATATTGTTAATCAAAATATTCTATTAAAATATTTAATTTAATGCTTGACTAAAAAGAAGTTTAAGAACATCTGTTCTCGCTATATAAAATTATCTTCACAGGCAGATCTGAAGAATAAAACATCCTGATCCTGTTCGTAAACAAATTTACAAAAAATATGAAATTGAACCAATATATGCAAATTAAAGTGCTAAAATTGTATGGGACCCGCACTACTTATATTCTCGAATATTAGAATATATACTAAGTCTATTAGTAGAGGATTACAATTACTCAATTACTACACAATATGAGTTTCTAAAATCTTTGCCAAATTAAAATAGATGACATAATTGAAAATAACAATAATCCCGTAATCATTAAATCTAAAGGCCGTAATTCATTCTAAGATATGACAATATACATGTACAACTTATATTCTCTTAGATTAAAAGATATACCAGTGCAGTTGTAGAAGATCAGTGCTATGTACATATATGAGTTTCAACAATTTTTGCCAAAATAAAACAAAGATGTAATAAATTGAAAATATCATTAATCCCCGAAAATATCAAAAATAATAATGTTTAAACCTGAAGACCGTAATTGATATAATCCAGTCAAAAATGCAATATCGTTCAAATTTATTTTATATACATACTATATTATTTAAATCGGAAAAAATTTAATAAAAATCCTTCTGTCACACAAACGCATTGGATTTAAATCCATTGTAGCGACATGATACAATTTTCTTCAAATAAATTGGCGTAAAAAATATTGTCTGCATAATGCTATCTCTATGGAAGGCTTAATTGTTCATTTTTAATTAATATCTAGACAACCCCTGGTCTCAAAAACTTTAACTAAATTTTAAGTGGGGCTAATTTAAGCCTACCCACAAAATTTCATTAAATTCGGTTTACCCGTTCTCCCGTGATAAAGAGACAAACTTACATACAGACAGACAGATTTTCAATTTCAATTATATGGATTGTTTAGAAATTTAACAATAATATTACAGTAAGTGACAAATTTATGTATACATATGATTGTACAGATATGACTGTATACATATGATTAGTATTAAATTCTACGTATACATACGATTGTAAAAAACTTTTTTATTTTAGGTAATAAAATGTTTTATACATGCAACAAATAATTCTCATTCTTTCTGCAAAAATATGTACAAGCCAGAATAAATTTTAATTCAATACAATTTTTCTGTACAAATATCCAAATCTAACTACACAATTTTAGAATTTTAAACTGCATTAAAAACAGTATTCGAAATTATTTGTTAGTTGCATTTCCCACCTTTAAATTTCATTTTGACAACGAGATTCTAAACCCAGCCGTAATTTTTTATGTCTAACTTCCCTGTTTAAGTATAGAACCTTTTGGTAACTGAGTAAAAATGCTTCATTTTCTGCTATCAATTTCTAACCGCGATTGAAAATAACCATAATAATAAAAAAGGAGGATATAGAAAAATTTGATTTTACATATAAAATACATAAATATAGTATATCAGATTTAAAAGATAAGATCACATTTTTAGTGAAAAGGCAGAATCGACTAGTAGCTGCACTATGAAATTAAAACAATTGGTTAGGAAAATGTCACAGTATTACAAGTTTATTTTAGTTATACAATTCAGATATTTACTTACTTCCCACTTTCAAAACATAACAAGAACGAATCTAATCTAATCACACTTGGCAGATGGCCAAGAATCGAATACACGTCGAATGCGCAACAAAGGAAAGAAAGAGTGTTATAAATTAGTCTCAATCGCTAAAGAAACTTATAAAATTAGAAAGGAATATGCAATATACTTATTTACAAAATACTGAATTATAAGCTCAATAGATTATAAAATAAATGAAATTACCTTTTAACACAGATATCCAATGATCCGTTAACAATAACATCTTGCCGCGCGTTCCCGCAAATAAACAAACTGAGGGAGCCAACAGATGTTGCCATTCCACGATTCAGAAATTATTGCTCTGCTCACTTTCAACCTAACAATTTTACATTATTTTCCACCTTCATGATTATTTTAAATTATTATTTTCATTAATAATAAGAAACAAGAAATTGAATAAAAAGTATTTAATTCTGAAGGGAAAAAATGCAATAAATAAAATCATGCAAAACTCAAATTCGATTTACTAACGCTAACAATATTTCTTGTACAAAAAGGATTGCAACATAAAATAAAAGAAAAGAGCAGGTTCGTGGAGTACTTTCCTTTTACCGTACTTACCACCAATATTTACAATTTTTTCTAATTCTGGAATAACAGTGACTTTATAAATACGCACAGCTGAATATTTGAAACGTCCGCGTTATCCTCAAAGTCTCCTCTCCAACAAACAAATCTGAGTCAGGGCCGCCTCGAAACCTGGGCCCAATAGCTTTGCACAGAAGGTGCCATTCCCCTCAGGAACAACAAACATATCGGAACCCATTTAAGTTCGGAGAAATTATGTATGGAGAAATGGAAAACAAAACGTTTGGTTACTACGCCCCCAGCCCAATGATAGAATAGAGAGAAGTTGCAATGCAAAGTTCTAGTAACCAAACCAAAAATAATCAACAAATATCAATGGAGTTCATTCGATAATAGAAAATCAAATAAAATTTAAGCTTTAAAGTTTTACACGTGGATAAGCACTAGGCCTAAATGAATTGTTCATTTCGAAAAAACTCTTTGTCAAGTTCAAGTATTTAATCAAAATGAACACAAAATGCATGTTTCTGATATTAGAGATAGATTATATATATATATATATATATATATATATATATATATATATACATCTGCATTATGAGTTTTGTTCCAGAGATAACAAATAATTGTAATCATTTTAAACGTGCTATTACAGAATTTATAGTTATTATCCATGATTTTGTCGCCTTAGAAAAAAGTAAATAGTTTTGCCTCTTGTTTTACTGTGAAGTTTTAAGTAATATTATTCATTGTCCTACTATACTTTCTTGCGTTCTTGGAGTTTCACATGACCTGTTACCAATATTAGATATGAAAACAACCAAAAAAATAAAACAACAATTGCATTAAGAGTTTTTTTTGTATATAAATTTATTAACCTCCTTGATACATATTGTGCGGATATTGATACTTTTATTTTGACGCCTGTCATTTTTTTCAAATGTCAGTTTTAATGCTCTTAACTTTTTATTGTTTAGTATTCTAGTATTTTATGTTCTTTGAGATTACTCTAATTGAATTTTATATGCAGTTGCCACTTAAATTGCATTGAATTAAATTGAATAAATACGTTCCAACCATGATATATTTTAACCGGGTTTTTGAAAATATTTATAGTAAATGTGTCATTTTGATTGTAAACTTACTTTCTTTTTCCAGAAATACATTTTCAAGAATTCTTAAAGCGAAGACATTTTCGAAGACATTTTAAAAGTACTGGAGAATCCCTATAATAACTTTTCAATCAAACATATCTATTAAAATGCGTTCTCTCTAAACTTTTTTTTTGCAGATGAAAAAAAAATTTGGTAAATTTTCGTTGAGCAAGAATTGTGTAATTCTAATTTAGTGCAAGCAATCAACTATAATAAACTTTAATTGTGACATCTCAGTTACCACTGATTACACTATCAGTTTCTTTCTTTTTTCTTTTTTTAGAGAGGAAAAAGTAAGAAAGTTTTATATTTATTTAATACTTTAAAGAATATAAATTGTATTGAAAATAACATTTCAATAAGATGCTGAAAATCAATAATTTATGATAAAATTCAAAGCTATTGTCATTTTTTTACATATGTTCAAAATTCATATTGTAACCCACAAGAACCACTGATATTATTATTTTCTAATTATCGGATATTTTATATTGGGATTTTTATTTAGATAATTTCATTAAATATTGAAACTATATCCACTATACTTGCAAAATTATATATATATATATATATATATATATATATATATATATATATATATATATATATATATATATATATATATATATATATTATATATATATATATATATATATATAATATATTTATATATAATATATATATAATATATATATATATATATGTATATATATATATATTCATAGTTTCGAAGATATTAATGAAAGTAAGGTGAAGAAACAAATCCGCTCGGATAGATACTTTTTAATTTTCTTTCGAAAAAAGAATTTTTTTTCAAAATATTAAAATATTCGAATTATATTTATATATTCTTAATCTGGACCATATTTCCGACAAAATAAGAAAAATTATTTACATTTTTACTTTCTCATACGTAGTATTGTGAAAATATTGTTTCACTAAAATTTTATATTTCGAGATTGTGATGCCAATTTATGTTTTAGGGCCCCTGAGCACGCTTTGATTATGTTTGGAGTGATGTCTGTCTGTGCTCGATTCTTTTTGTGTACTCTATAGCTGTTACAAATATTAATGGATTTTTATGTAACTTTATATTCTGATTTCGTGTATATGAAAGTCGAGTTGAGCCTTTAAATTTCTATTAGATTCGGCACACATAAACGTCCAAATTGTTTACATTTTCGTAATGCTCCGATTTTCGCTACTGATACTCCAAGCATAGATGCATGTTATTCACACCCAAATATAATTTAACTTAATTTTAGAAATAAATAACTTTAGTGTCAAAACTTTTTATTTAGATTTAGTAGTTTTTTGCTAGATTTTCAAACACTTTCAAAAATGTATGTGAATAAATGTTGCGAAATTATGTAGTATATTAAAAACGATGGAAACAAGCTGCTTCGAGAGTTAAATGAGGAACCAGCATAAAAAAAAAAATTCAAAACATTCGTTCAAATTGTTGTAATAATGCCAAGTCATAGAATACTACGAAAGAAAAACAGATTTGAAAAACTACATGAGCTATTTTAACTAAATTCAATTTAATAATAACAGAGAATTAAAAATTGTAAAAATAAAAAATATATATAAAAAATACTGGCTGTCTACTTCTGTTCTTGGAACATTCTTTTTAATTGTTCAGCTTCTTTCCTTTCATTTTCAATCTAGTTTGATCAAATGTTATTTGAATGTAGTTGATAAAGGTAGCTCATATAATTTCCAAAACTAGTTAATTCATTCGCTTTTTATTCTTTTAAATTCAGCATTCTTTTATTCCTTGGTATTTTAAAGTGGTTTTTTCAAGATTTTTTGAACTGAGTAGATGTGTGTTTGAACACAGCTTTTGAAACCGTTTGAACAGTTTATTTTTGTATATACGCTATGTATTAAGAAGCTTAAACTTACCGTGTTAATATTGCAGCAGCATTTGTAAAATTATTTGATTGAACTAATACAGGGTACTGAAAATGATCAAATTGATAAAAACAAGAACTTTGAACTTCGAAATAGTAGATGTATTCATATTCATGAATTAAAACCCGACAAAAATAAATCTGATGAGAGCAAGCAGCACATGACTTTCCCTATATTGCAATGAATTTACTACGTTTACAGTAAAAATAAGATAGGTTATTCTTACAGTAGATACTTATATTTTTCCAAGATATTGAATTTTCGTCAATGAGTCGTCATTTTTATTGATTTAGCGTCATTTTTATCCATTTGAGGAGATTTTCGTTAATTTGGAAACATTAAAAAAGTTGGCGCCATTCAGCTAAATTCGTTGCCAAAATCTCGCCAAGCGTTATGGAGGAGAAATAAGTTATTCTTATAGCAGATAAATGACTATTGGCGTTCAAATACAAAAGTATTACTCAGAGTATCTTTTCCCAAGAATGAAACGAGCTAGATCCACGAGAATGATGTCACCCAATTTATCGTATGATATTACATATGAAATATGAACATGTTTCTCAACAGTCAATATTTTTTTTTCAATTTATGCGATTTTTTGATAAATTTATTTGAAAAATGTGCAATATCTCGAGAACAGTTTTTGCTAGCGTTCCAAAGTTTATGTCAATCGTTTTCTAAGAAAAAATTACATAAGATTTGTCTATTTGCGTAACTTTATTAAATGTTTTGATTTTTTTGATAATTTTTTCAAAATTTCACTTTAAAATTTAGGGGGGGCGGGTCTGAGCATTTGATTTTGTTGAAAAACAATAGGTTTTCCGTATTCACGGATTGTAATTTTTGTACCAAATTTCATTCGAATTTCTCCATTCGTTCGTGAGATAATGTCTCCACAGACTCACTGACACACACACACGCACGCACGCGCACACACACACGCACACACACACACACGCACGCACACACACACACACACTTTCACACACACACACACACACACACAGAGACATCACCTCAAAAACGTTTGATTCGTGTTCAGGGATGCTTGAAGAGTGCTCTCCCGTCGAAAACTCGAATTCAAATTTTCGAGCGAGTCGCAATACTTTTCTTATACATTATACCATGTATATAAGGAAAGTAAAAATAATAGATACATAAAAAATAACTGCAGGTGTTATATATATATTGTAGTATCGGTTTTTTATAAACTCTTAATTTTACTGTTTTAAATGTGTTTTCATGCTGAATGTAAATATAAATTATTCCGTGTTAAATGTTCGTCTGCAAAATAACCGCACTTTTCATCTACTTGCATTTTTCGGGGCTGTGAGTTCCGGTTATGAGGAGTCTGTTATATGTATTGGTTTGTTTTTATTTAATTCTTTCTTTTTCGAAGCTCCTGTGAAAGCGAGTGCTGGATGGCGTGATATTTGTTGTGACGTCAGATTTGGTAGCGGTTGAAAAAATATATAACAAAAATCCCATCGATATAAAATAATGACTTCAAGTGTCTATGAATAAATATAAAGAATGCTGAAAAAATTGTGTTATATAATACATTTAACATTTATATGAATCAAGTATTGTGTTGAAAAATATTTGAAACGAAGTGATTTAACATCTAATAGCTGTTTTATGATGATTGGAATGTTATTATATCTTAAAACATAAAGATTTTTTTCTATATTATGATGAAAATTATTTTGTATACATATATCTGCCATTTTATTAACTTGGTGAGTCCTGGCGCTCATCATCAAGGAAGGCAAACCTCTGGGATTATATTTATTGAACCACTATTACAGTATCATAAACTTTTACATATGTATTTATACGACCTGATTCATGTCCGGAACTTATACTTTTACATGTGATTACGTCGGCACTTTTACAAGTAGCACTTTTACAATATAAATTGAGAAAGAGATGCGTCGGTATAGGTTCACGACATAACGAACTTTTCATTCCGAAAATCGATAAAAATGTTATAAAACATAATTACGTTATAATATATTACAAAAATTCCTATATTTATGTGGATATTTATATAAATGCGAATGCTATCGTTTACAAAATGCACACATACGCCGTTCTCACGATATATCCCGATTTTGATCCAAAATAAGAAAATTCATAAAACATCGAAAAAACTCACTATTATCAAATGAATGAACGTTTTGTAAATATTTTTAATCTGAAATTAATGAACAACATTGTTTAGAAGTCATCTCGAGCCTTTCTCGGATACGAATTTTTCAGTCTATTTTAGGCTTTCGTTGCTCATCTATATTTATTTATCCGTGCCCGCACGTAAGAGGTCTGTCTGCAAGGCCGAAATCTAGATTTTCACCCGGACAGACCCGAAATGCTAGTGTTTAAACCCAACCCGAATCCAAAGAAACGTATAAATGCACGATCCGACCCGACCCGAAGACTAATGAGTCTCAGACCGATATGATTTGTATTAAAATATGTTAAAAACACGAATGTGGGAAATTTTTCTATGAAGAATTGAGATAAAAGCTTGTTTTTTAAGCATTTATCTTTACGTAGGTGAAATAAACGCAGTAATTTAATATACTTAATAAAAATTAATTTCTTCTTCGACCCAGACCGTCCGACCTACCAGAAAGGTATACGGTATCTGTTTGGACGGCCGGGAAGTGCCACTCAATTTAGACCGGAACCCAGTGGAGGAGGCATCCACAGGGACCGTACTCTCCTTCCCTTAACACCAACCTCTTGAAAGGACTTACAGACCCATGTTTAAAGTGATCGTATTCCGCGTGAACACGGCGGCAGTTTTGACAGTGGCGGGAATCGAACTCGGCCCAACCGACTGCAATTCCCGCACACTAACCACTGGCCGTCGCGCCCCTTAAAATTAATTTAAAATTTTCTCAATGAATATAACTGGTTTGAGCGTATCAAATAAAGCGTTAAAAACAAAGCTCGAGACCACTACCGCAGATGGAAAGATAAACGGCATTTTTTAAGTTCCCGCCTCTAGGATTATCACCTACTAAGTTTGTTGATAAATACTAGAATAGCTTCTTCAAAACTATTGAGCAGCTGCGGTTGCAACGCGTAAGCAATTAATTTTTGGAGTAGAGGTAGAGGTCACAGTAAAAGATTGTATGATGTTCTCTGCGACATTCGTGAATGGAAGTACTTTTAATTTTACTCATTTTCGTGCATTTTAGCTTTATAGCTTTCCTTAAAATTACAAGTTTTAAAGTTTTTAAATAAAATTGCTACTTTTAGCGATTTTAAATAAAAATATACATTTGAGCATTTTTTTAAATTGCAAATGTTAACGTTTTTCTTTGAAATTGTGAATTTTAGAACCATTACTCAAAATTAATGAATTTTAATGTTTTCCCCCAAAGTTATGTGAATGTGAGTGAGTGCTTCGTCGGAAATATCGCGAATTTTGGTGCCAAAAATTCTAAGCAGACATATTTTATTATTTTAGTACAAGTTAAAAAGTGTTTGAAGTCCTAAGAAAGTCCTTAAAATTACTTATTTTTTTTACTTTTCAAAGTAGTATCAATAGTATTGCTTTATGAATGAGTAGTTTTATAAATAGTTCTCTATAATTGAAATTTTGCTTTTCCTAAAAAAAGCAATATCTCAAAATAATCAAGAATTTCACGAAATTTGGTAAGCTTATTACTTTTCTTACACATAAGTAGTATAATGTATAAGAAAAGCATTGTGATGGGATTGAACATTCGATTTCGAGTATTCGACGGGAGATCACGTTTCAAGCATCTCTGAGCACGAATCAAACGTTTTTGAGGTGATGTCTGCGTGTGTGTGTATGTGTGTGTGTCTGTGTGTGTCCTTGAGCCTGTGGAGACGATATCTCACGAACGAATGGAGAGATTCGAACAAAATTTGGTACAAAATTTACCATCTGTGAACACTGGAACTATATTGATTTTAGACGCATTCGAATGTTCAGAACACCCTCAAATTTTCGAATGAAATTTGGAAAAATCGTCAAAAAATAAAATTTTTTAATGAAGTTACGTAAATAATCATTTTCTAAGTAATTTTTTATTATAAAACGATTGATATAAAAATTAGAACGCTAGTATAAACCGTTCTTGATATATTACACATTTTTCAAATAAATTTATCAAAAAATCATATAAAATAAAAAATAATATTATTTATTGTAAAATATTTTTACTTTTCATATGTAATATTACGCGATAAATTTGTTAGCACCATTCTCGTCGATTTTGCACGATCCATTCACGAGAGAAGATACTTCGGTGCTAGTTTTTTTATTTGAACGCCAATAGTCACTTATCTACTGTAAGAATAACCTATTTCATATCCATATAGTGAAATTTTAGCGACAAATTTGGCGAAATATCGCGAACTTGGCAACTTTTTTAAGTGTTACCAAATTGACGCAAAAGTCGCCAAATTGGTAAAATTAACGCTAAATTAATGGAAATGACGACTAATTAAAGGAAATTCAATATCTTGGAAAGAACATAAAAATCGACTATAAGAATAAATTTATTTCTACGACTATCCGTCCGTAACACTAGCCGAAAATTTTGGCAGGATATTGCGAACTTGGCGACCTTTTGAAATGTTGCCAAAGTGAGGGAAATGCCGCTAAATTGATAAAAAAGACACCCAATGGGAGGTAATGATTTGCAAATTTTGAATTCCGTCGTATGACGGGCATACCTTCTAGTATATAAGAAAAATGTTATTTTCTCCGTTTATCTGTAACACTTGGCGATACCATTGGCGAACTTATTGAGTATTCTAGAGGGATATCGCCATCTTGTAGATATTTCGTTACAGATTGACTAAAAGATTGTCAAAGTTATTGAAAATGATACCTAATTAATGAATTAATTATTAAAATATTTTCATATAAAGACTGTATTGCTTATTGAGGATGCTATCAATATAAATAATTGTTAATTTTGAGTTGTGAAATATAAGTTAATTGGGTTCTTTGAAATAGTTATACAATCATCCGGAAAAGGGTCAAATGTTCAATTCAACGTTGAAAACACTGTCCCGTGGATCTTTTTATCATTTTTCCACTGTGAAAGAGGCAAATTCATAAGGTCATATGCTGCCTACATCAGATTTTTTAAAATTTAGAAATGAATTGCATCATTAACAGAATGAAAACATACGCTATTCTCGAGATATAGTACGTTTTCTTTAATCTTTTCAGTATAAAGGTAAAGTCAAAACAACAGAGCACAACGGAGTAATCGAATTATATGAAATTATGTATTCTTACTATACTACTTCGGTAACAACAAAAATGTTATCAATCTGTGTTTTTGTCCTTATAATATCAAAATTCGTTCAACTTCAGGAAACATAATGTATGATTTAAATATCTAGTACAATATATATATATATATATATATATATATATATATATATATATATATATATATATATATATATATATATATATATATATATATATATATATATATATATATATATATATATATATATATATATATATATATATATATATATATATATATATAAATATCGTAGCATACTAAAAAAAAATGAAGGATACTTTGCAAATATGCAAATATAAAAAAAATATTAAGTAAATAGGAATGACAATGCAAAATACATTTAATTTATTGAGCAAATGCAACTAATAAATATAATGATTTCAAAAATAATAATAGTTTGAAAGTCCAATGAAAGAAAAGTGAGAAGCAGTAAATCGAAAAACTTGACTTTCCAACAAGCCTAGAGAATAAAAGTATAAATCAGAAAATCTAATCAAAATAAAAATAAAAAAAAATACAAATTTCGGATCATCAAGTTAAAGAAAATCACAAAAAATCAATGGTATGGAATCGATAAAAGGAAAACAAATGAAATCCAAGCATTAATGCTATACACGTGGACAAGGGCTAGGTCTAAATCATTGATTTGTTCACTTCTCCAAAACTCTTCCTCGGATCCAAGTATTTTGTCGAAGCAGACACAAAAAAGTATGTTTCTGAAGAAATAGATAGCTTATATCTATAAACTATTTCTACTTGGACAACATACATAAAGAAGAAAAAATAAAAGGAAACAAGAATACCTGGAAAATAACACTACAAATGCACGAACCTGTCGAATCCGGGAACCCAGAATTTTCCATTGATCAGTGTTGCCGTTCGCAAAGGAAAAATAAATGATCTACTGTTGCCATTCGTAAGAAATAAATAACGGCAATGCGAAAAGGCAAGAATAAGTGATAATATACAATCAGAGCTACTAAAAGGAGGAGTTAATAATAGAAAGGCTAATGTTTAAATGGAAGTAAAATAAAAATATTATTAATACAAGAGAATGGAGATGTCAACCTAATATAAAAACTATGAATAGAATTCATGAAAGTCCAGCTAATCTAAATTTTTTAACTACATCATTCACAAAATAAGAGGGATATTTATATAAATTGTTGGTAATTTTTAAATTATTTATATATATACCATGAAATTTTTTATCAGATAATCTATAAATTCTAAAAAGCAGATTAAGTATAATATTTCTAAACAATAGAATCGAGTTGCAAGAATTAAATGGTAAGATTTTATGAATGTTAAAATTAAAATAGTCTTTTTTATCATATAAATTAGTAACAATTCTATTAGAAGGTTCAATAAAAATATTTAAATCCAAAAATTTAATATTATTACTAATAGTAGCTTCATTAGGAATAAATTCCAAATTGTCTGGATAAAAATTTTATTTTGTAGGCTTGTTAGAAAGTTAGGGTATTTTGAGTTACAACTTCTCGCTATTCAATCTTTGAATTTTCATATATATATATATATATATATATATATATATATATATATATATATATATATATATATATATATATATATATATATATATATAATAAAAGTTTGAAAATCCAATGAAAAAGTAGAGAGAAGCTTCAACTCAAAAAATCCCAACATTAAAATATGCATTACAAATAAAAGTATCAAACAGAGAATCATCCATCAAGTGGAAAATAAAATGCAAACCTCTAGTCATCAAGCTGAAGACAAACAAAAAACATCAATGGAAATGAATCGATAAAATAAAATAAAATGAAATCCAAGCATGAAAGCTTTACACGTGGACAAGCCCTAGGCCTAATAATGAATGGATCATTTCGATAAAATTCTTCATCAAGTGCAAGTATTTAAAAAAAATGAACACAAAATGCATGTTTCTGATATCAATGATAGATTATATCTATAAGCACTGACAACTTGGACAAATATATATATATTTTTTTCTTTCAAAATTTTAAGACATATGAAATGTGCTTCGATTGATTTGTATGTACAAAATTGTAAAGTATCTATGTCAGACTATTTTGTGTGCATTATCATATTTTAATATTGGATTTTCTTTGGTACATATAAAGTACGTTAAATGTGGCACCCACAACCAGCTGCTTTTTACTTTCCCTGCAATACATGGTAATGTATAGGGAAAGTATTGGAATCATGCCGAAAATCACAACTCGAGTTTTCGACGGATCTACACGTTTCGAGACCTCTAGAATACGAAAAAACTATTTTTAGCGTGACGTCGGTGTGTGTGTCTGTGTGTCTGTCTGTCTGTCTGCGCAGATATTGTATCCACTCTAACTAAAAAACTAATGGACCGAATTTCACAAAATTTGGTAGGTAAGTCACTTGTGAGGGAGTCTGGTGCTGATTAGTTTTGGGTACGATTTGGGATAAAAAAACCGCCTTTTTTTTGCGAAATGGCCCGCAAAAGCTTGTATCCACTCTAACTGAAAAACTATAATGGACCAAATTTCACAAAATTCGGTACATGGGTCACTTATGGATCCCCTTGGTGCTGATTAGATTTTGGTACGATTCGGAAAAAAATAACCTGCCTTTTTTTGCCAAATGGCCCGCAAAACAAGTCAAATTCTAAACTAAAGAACTAGGTATACTCAAATATATCCATTAAATGCATGTTTAATACGTAATTTTTAACGACGAAAAGAATAAGACCAAACCCATTACACTAGAACTAGCCGTTCTCGAGATATATTAGTTTTTTTTACTTTCCCTACACCACCTTTGAAAATAAGCCCGGTTACCGAATGAGAACGAAAATTGAATTAAAAGTGAAATAAATTTAATTAAAATAAAGAGAACGTTAATATAAGTCTGCAGGGAAAGTCATGTGCTGCCCACATCAGATTTTTTATTTTAAATTTAAATACAATTTTGTAAATTGTCAAACTACACAATAAGATATTTTTTTATAAAAATAATGTCATTGGCCATAAATTGAAGTTAGCCATACATATTATTGGACAGTGTTCATTCTTAAAAATAGTTATACACAGTTATTACCTTATATTTACGTTGCCCGTAAACTACACTGGACATGATGCGGTTTGGTGTGAGACCCGCAGCTTGTGATCACTGTTTCATGTGTCGCTTAGAAAAACGACAGTTAAATGAAAGCAGTTATAGCTGAAGGTAAATTCGTAGTGGGTGTACAAAATTCTTTTTTTTGAAAAAGAAAAAAATATATAAGTTCTTAATCGTGCATTTCACAGTGTTATCAATACATGATGTTGAGACACAGACCGTCCGACCTACCAGAAAGGTGTAAGGTAAAATCAATACATGATGCGAAATACCAGACACAACAGTGACCTTTATATAGCTATTGTGCTCTGTTTTAAGCAGCAGAAGTAATAATAAATTATTAGTGCCGTCATAGTTTTGCCAATACCACTGTTACGTTGCATTATAACATTTATGGTTAGGGCCGAAAACAACACAAAATATAGTTACAACAATGTTACAGTGTCATCAATGAGCGATGTTATTTAGAAATCGCAACTGTTACGTCTCATTGTAATAATAATATTCAGTTGTATAAAAGTCACAAAATATAGTTACATCAATGGCATAATGTAACCAATATGCAATATTGCATACAAGTCACAACTATGACGTCATATTGTGACATTTATGTTTATTTGCAGACAAGTTACAAAATATAGTCACAGTAATCTCACAGTGTTACAAATTATCGATGCTGCATATAAGTCACATATGTGACGTTGCATTGTTATGTGTTTATCAAGTGGTTGAAACGTCACTAAATATAGTCCCAATAAAGTCCCAATGTTACTAATACGCATCGTCGCCTAGAAGTAACAACTGTGACGTCACATTGTAGCATTTATGTTCAGTTGCAGATACGTGACAAAATATAGTCACAGTAATGTCATGGTGTCACCAATTAGCGATGTTAAATATAAATCACAAATGTGACGTCACGTTGTGACATTTATGTTTAGTTGCAGATACGTGACTAAATATAGTCACAGTAATGTCATGGTGTCACCAATTAGCGATGTTAAATATAAATCACAAATGTGACGTCACGTTGTGACATTTATATTTAGTTGCAGATACGTGGCAAAATATAGTCACTGTAATATCCTGGTGTCACTAATTAGCGATGTTAAATATATATCACAAATGTGACGTCACATTGTGACATTTATGTTCAGTTGCAGATACGTGACAAAATAAAGTCACAGTAATGTCATGGTGTCACCAATTAGCGATGTTAAATATAAATCACAAATGTGACGTCACGTTGTGACATTTATGTTTAGTTGCAGATACGTGGCAAAATATAGTCACAGTAATGTCATGGTGTCACCAGTTAGCGATGTTAAATATATATATAGCAAATGTGACGTCACATTGTGACATTTATATTCAGTTGCAGATACGTGACAAAATATAGTCACAGTAATGTCATGGTGTCACCAATTAGCGATGTTAAATATAAATCACAAATGTGACGTCACGTTGTGACATTTATGTTTAGTTGCAGATACGTGGCAAAATATAGTCACAGTAATGTCATGGTGTCACCAGTTAGCGATGTTAAATACATATCGCAAATGTGACGTCATATTGTGACATTTATATTCAGTTGCAGATACGTGACAAAATATAGTCACAGTAATGTCATGGTGTCACCAATTAGCGATGTTAAATATAAATCACAAATGTGACGTCACGTTGTGACATTTATGTTTAGTTGCAGATACGTGACTAAATATAGTCACAGTAATGTCATGGTGTCACCAATTGGCGATGTTAAATATAAATCACAAATGTGACGTCACGTTGTGACATTTATGTTTAGTTGCAGATACGTGACAAAATATAGTCACAGTAATGTCATGGTGTCACCAATTAGCGATGCTGCATACAAATCACAAATGTGATGTCACATTGTGACGTGTTAATGAAGGTGCAGAAACTTCACAAAATATAGTTACAATAAGGTCACAATATTACCACTGTGCAACGTCACATAGCAATCACAACTGTGATATCACATTGTGACTCATATGTCACGTGATTGCAACGTCACTGTCACACTTGTGACGAACTTTGCTGTATGGGTAATATTCTTTCCAATATATTGAATTTTCGACAATTAGTCGTCATTTTCATTGATTTAGCGTCATTTTAATCCATTTGGCGAGATTTTCGTTAATTTGACAACATTTCAAAAAATCGCCAAGTTGGCGACATTCCGCCAAATTCGTCGCCAAAATCTCGCCAAGCTTTTCTGACGGAGACATAAGTTATTCTTATAACAGATAAATGACTATTGGCGTTCAAATACAAAAGTATTACTCGAAGTATCTTTTTTCATGAATGGAACGAGCTAGATCCACGAGAATGATGTCACCCAATTTATCGCATGGTATTACATATGAAAAGTGAACATGTTTCTCAATAGGAGATATATATTTTTTTATTTTATATGACTTTTTGATAATTTTTTTGAAAAATGTGAAATATTTCGAGAAAAGTTCATGTTAGCACTCTAAATTTTATGTTAATCGTTTTCTAATGAAAAATTATATAAGAAATGTCTATTTGCGTAACTTTATTAGCGGTTTTGATTTTTTGACGATTTTTTCAAAATTTCACTCGAAAATTCAGGGGGGGGGGGGGTCTGAACATTCGATTACGTATAAAAACAATAGGCTTCCAGTGTTTACGGATTGTGATTTTTGTACCAAATTTCGTTCGAATCGGTCCATTCGTTCGGCAGTTATCGTCTCCACAGACCCACTGATACACACACACACACACACACAGACAGACATCACTTCAAAAATGTTTGATTCGTGATCAGGGATGCTTGAAACGTGCTCTCCCGTCGAAAACTCGAATTCGAATTTTCGATCCCGTCACTATACTGTCCTTATACATTATGTATATAAGGAAAGTAATTAGAGGATTATTGCAGTCTTGAGAATTTGCGCGAGTAACAAGTGAGCATTTGATGCTCACTTGTTACTATAATATGGACCATATAGATGACATCTATGCCAGATAGAACAAGGAGTGAAGATAGGTATGAACAAGAGTGTATTCTATCTCTGAGCCAAACTATGTAATGCTTTTACATTTTAGAAAATTTATTTTCTGCATTTCCATCTACATAATATGGGTAGTATACCGCCAAAATTTGACAGACCGCTTTAACAGATTTTGAGATTACCACAAAATCTCGTTTCATAGCTGAATTATATACAGGGAGTCCCAAAATGATTGAAACGCGCTTTAATTCTTTACCTGTGGACATAAGTGGGCAATACAAATTTCAAAAATGTTGAAAGTAAGGTAGGAAATAAGACTACGTTCATGAAATAGTCCTACCATTTATTTTCAAAAAGTTACACTTTTTAAATTTTTATACGAGCCCCTTAGACAAATTGGGTCAATCAGAAAATTTTTATTTTTAATGCAACAAGATCATTAAAAAACCCCGCATATCTGTAAGTTTAAAATTGAGCGAGTTATATTTAATTGAAAATTGAACATTGTGAATGGGGGACCTTATATCAAATTAGAAATGTAAATTTGTGACATATCACAAAAAAGATAAGACTGGATGATAATACATAGGATTCCCAACCGCGTAGTGAGTATCACTGCTTTATATGATCTCTGCCTGTGTAACGCTTTATTTAGATGCATTTGAGATAAAAAATGTTGACACTTATTAACGTATTTTTGATCTAAACTATTTCCATCGTCAATTTATTTAGGATCCCTATTTTCACTCATGAAACAGCCTTTCATATGGTACGAAAAAATGTCATAAGTCAGATTTTTTCCTTTATCATAATTCAGCTGATTTTAAAGATACATATATGCGGGTTTTTTTAATGATCTTGTTGCATTAAAAATATAAATTTTCTCATTGACCCAATTTGTCTAAGGGGGTCGTATAAAAATTTCTAAAGTGCAACTTTTTGAGAATTAATGGGAGGACTATTTCATTAACGCAGTCTTATTTCCTACCTTACTTTCAACATTTTTGCAATTTAAATTGCCCACTTATCTCCAACAGATAAAGAATTAAAGCGCGTTTCAATCTTTTTGGGACATCCTGTATAGTACATTTTTGGACTTTTTACTCTCTCTGCAAAACATGGTAATGCATAGGGAAAGTATTAGAATCGTGCAGGAAATCGCAACTCGACTTTTCGACAGATCTCCACGTTTCGGGACCTCAAGAACACGAGAACTCTTTTTAGCGTGATCTGATGTCTGTCCGTACGTTCGTCCGTCCGTCTGTCTATCCGTCTGTCTGTGCAGATTTTATATTCACTCTAACTGAAAAACTAATTGACCGAATTTTATAAAATTTTGTAGGTAAATTCCTTGTGGGTGACCCTGGTGCTGATTAGATTTCGGTACGATTCAGGGTAAAAGAACTTGCCTTATTTTGTGAAATGACTCACAAAAATTACTGTATCCGCTCTAGCTGAAAAACAAAAAGACCAAATTTCACAAAATTTGGTAGATAAATCAACTGTAGGTTAACCTGGTGCTGATCAGATTTTGGTACGGTTCGGAATAACGGAATTTGCTCCTTTTTGCTAATTGGCCCGCAAAAATCGTTAAATCTAAAATTCATCGTTAAATCTCTCACTTCATATATTCTCAAATATATCACTTAAATGTTTATCTGATACGTAATTTTGAATGACAAAAAAATCAGATCAACCCCATTACTCTAGGACTGACTGTTCTTGAGATATTTTAGTTTTTTCGCTACCCCACCTTAGAAAATAAGTCCAGTTACCAGTTATAAGTCCAGTTATAAGTCCAGTGCAAATTCAGTATAATTAAAAGTGCAAATTCAGTGTAATGAAAGTATTGGAATCATATCGAAAATCGCAACTGGAGTTTTTAACGGATTTACACGCTTTAAGACCTCTAGAACACGAAAAAATTATTTTTAGCCTGACGTCTGTGTGTGTGTGTCTGTGTGGGTGTATAGAGTTTGTATCCATTCTAGTTCGAAAACTAATTATAGGTTTTTAAAGGTTTTATTGGTTTTAAAAGAACCTGCCCTTTCTTGCGAAATAGCCCGCAACAATTGTCTGTATCTACTCTAGCTGAAAAACTAATAGACCAAATTTCACAATATTTGGTAGATAAATCCCGTGTAGATTTTGTTGGTGTTGATGAGATTCTGGTACAATTCAGAAAAAAAAGAACCTGCCTTTTCTGCAGAATGGCCCACAAAAATTGCTAAAATCTGAAATAAAAGACTACGTCTGTTCAAATATATCAATTAAATGCTTGCTTTATATGCAATTCTTGACGATGAAAAGAGCAAGACTAATCTCATTACTCGAAGTCTAGCAGTTCTCGAGATATTTTAGTTTTCCACATTTTCGACGCACCACCTTTGAAAATAACTGGAGTTACCAAATGAAAATGGAATTAAAAATCCAAGTGCAATGTTATGTAAAATAATTATGAGTGTTATTTTGTGCAATTAAACTCATTTAATGAATTACTGAAGAAATAAAGAGAACCCGAATATGAGTCTGCAGGGAAAGTCATGTGCTGCCCACAGCAGATTTTTTTAATTTCCTTATAAAACATAGTAAATGTACAGGGAAAGTATTCTGTGAGTTGAAAATTTGAATGGGCGTTTTCGACGGATTTTGATATTTTGGGGACAATAGAATGCAAATGAAAGATTTCAGGGTCACATGTCTGTCAATGCAATATATGTAATCACTGTAGCTCAGAAACTATCTTTCCGATTTTTACAAAATTTAACAATAGATGAACTAACGGTTTATTCTGGAGTTGATTAGATGAAAATGGAATTAAAAATGCAAGTGCAATGTTACGTAAAATAATTATGGCTGTTATTTTGTGCAAATGAACTCAATTTGATGAATTATTAAAGAAATAAAGACAACGTGAGTATGAGTCTGCAAGGAAAGTCATGTACTGCTCACATCAGATTTTTACTTTCCTTATATACATAATGTATAAGGAAAGTATTGTGACGGGGTCGAAAATTCGAATTCGAGTTTTCGACGGGAGAGCACGTTTCAAGCATCCCTGATCACGAATCAAACATTTTTGAAGTGATGTCTGTGTGTGTGTGTGAAAGTATGTGTGTGTGTGTGTGTGTGTGTGTGTGTGTGTCAGTGAGTCTATGGAGACGATAACTGACGAACGAATGGACCGATTCGAACCAAATTTGGTAGAAAAATCACAATCCGTAAACACTGGAAGCCTATTGTTTTTATGCGCAATCAAATGTTCAGAACCCTCCTAAATTTTCGAATGAAATTTTGAAAAAATCGTCAAAAAATCAAAACCACTAATAATGTTACGCAAATAGACATTTCTTATGTAAATTTTTATTAGAAAACGATTGGCATAAATTTTAGAACGCTAACATGAACCGTTCTTGAGATATTGCACGTTTTTTAAAAAAATTATCAAAAAGTCATAAAATAAAAAAAATATTTCCTATTGAGAAACATGTTCACTTTTCATATGTAATACCATACGATAAATTGGGTGACATCATTATCGTGGATTTAGCTCGTTCCATTCATGAAGAAAGATACTTTGAGTAATACGTTTGTATTTCAACGCCAATAGTCATTTGTCTGTTGTAAAAATAACTTATTTCTTCGTCCATAATTCTTGGCGAGATTTTGGCGACGAATTTGGCGGAATGTCGCCAACTTGGCGACTTTTTGAAATGTTGCCAAATTAACGAAAATCTCTCCAAATGAATGAAAATGACGCTAAATCAATGGAAATGACGACTAATACTCGGAAATTCAATATCTTGGAAAGAATATAAATATCTACTATAAGAAAAACCTACTTTTTTAACTGTAAAAGTAGTAAATTCAGTACATTATATAAGGAAAGTCATGTGTTGCCCACATCAGATTTTTTTCTCTGCGTTCACATTTAGACAATATATGCAATATACTACCCAAATTTGACCCACATCGCTTTGGTGGTTATCGAGATTACGAAAAGCGTACGATTTTGACAAAATCCCGTTCCATATTTCCATAGCTAAACTATATACATTTTTTAGGAATTTTTTTCTGCCTTCACATCGATATAATATATATGAAACGTACCATCGAAATTTGGTCCAAAAATCTATTCAGTGGATTTTGAGATTAAGAAGAGTCAACGAGTTATCACACACACACTTGTTTCTGCCAGCCTTTCGATCAAAAAGAAATTCGAGCTTATATATAAACTGCGTTACAGAATAACGCAGATTAATAAAGTTGTGTCCAAAATGTAATTTTATCAAAGTATTATCAGTAAATATTGTATTTAAAATTTCAATAAAGAGCATCACAGAACAGAAATATTTTATAAAGGTTGGATTCAAGGAAATATTTTCTTTTATTACTTTCTTTATATATATAGTATAATGTATAAGGAAAGTATTGTGACGGAGTCGAAAAGTCGAATTCGAGTTTTCGACGGGAGAGCACGTTTCAAGCATCCCTGATCACGAATCGAACATTTTTGAGATGATGTCTGTGTGTGTGTGTGTGTGTGTGAAAGTATGTGCGTGTGTGTGTGTGTGAAAGTATGTGCGTGTGTGTGTGTGTGAAATCTAGCATGAATCGTTCTCGAGATATTGCACATTTTTCAAATACATTTATCAAAAAATTCCATAAATTAAAAATATATTTACTGTTCAGAAATATGTTCATTTTTCATATGTAATATCATGCGATAAATTGGGTGACATCATTCTCATGAATCTAGCTTGTTCCATTCATGAGAAAAGATACTTTGAGTAATACTTTTGTATTTGAACGTCAATAGTCATTTATCTGCTATAAGAATAACTTATTTCTCAGTCCATAACGCTTGGCGAGATTTTGGCGACGAATTGGGAGGAATATCGTCAACTTGGCGACTTTTAAAATGTTGCTAAATTAACGAAAATGACTTTCCTTATATAATGCAATGAATTTACTACTTTTACAGTAAAAAAATAGGTTTTTCTAATAGTAGATACTAATATTCTTTCCAATATATTGAATTCTCGACAATTAGTCGTCATTTTCCATGTCGTCGTCATCAATGAGTCGTCATTGATTTATCGTCATTGATTTAGCGTCATTTTAATCCATTTGGCGAGATTTTCGTTAATTTGACAACATTTCAAAAAATCGCCAAGTTGGCGACATTCCGCCAAATTCGTCGCCAAAATCTCGCCAAGCTTTTCTGACGGAGAAATAAGTTATTCTTATAACAGATAAATGACTATTGCCATTCATATACAAAAGTATTACTCGAAGTATCTTTTCTCATGAATGGAACGAGCTAGATCCACGAGAATGATGTCACCCAATTTATCGCATGGTATTACATATGAAAAGTGAACATGTTTCTCAATAGGAAATATTTTTTTTATTTTATATGACTTTTTGATAATGTTTTTGAAAATTTATGTCAATCGTTTTATAATGAAAAATTACATAAGAAATGTCTTCTAACTTTATTAGTGGTTTTGATTTTTTGACGATTTTTTCAAAATTTCATTCAAAAATTTAGGGGGGGGGTTCTGAACATTCGATTGCGTATAAAAACAATAGGCTTCCAGTGCTTACGGATTGTGATTTTTTTACCAAATTTGGTTCGAATCGGTCCATTCGTTCGTCAGTTATCGTCTCCACAGACTCACTGACACGCACACACACACACACACACATACACACACACACACACACACACACACACACACACACATACTTTCACACACACACACACACACACACACACATCACTTCAAAAATGTTTGATTCGTGATCAGGGATGCTTGAAACGTGCTCTCCCGTCGGAAACTCGAATTCGAATTTTCGACCCCGTCACAATACTTTCCCTATACATTATGTATATAAGGAAAGTAAAAATTAAAATAATAAATTAAAAGTTCACTAAAAATCGTCTAGAGCGTACGGATTTTATTCACAGTTTGTTTGAAAGATGGTTTTTCGAAACTCTGTGATAATATTTTAGGTAGCTAATGAATCGATTTGTGTAAATATCGGCCTAAATCGAAACAAAGCATAAAATAACTAAAAAATTAATTTTAAGTAATAAAAAATAAATATAATGCCAAGGTACACCCATTCGGGTCGTGTCGTACCTGTATACCAAATTTCATGATCGCACCGAATTCCCCGCTTTAGACTGCACAGACACACAGAAGGGAGAAAAAACAAAGACATATCTTCCTTTATTGTGTAATATTTCTTTATTTATAGTTACAAGCAAAGGATTCCAAAGCCAGTTTGAGCCATCGCTATCAAGTTAATAAATATCAAATACAGCAAAATCAATACAACCAACACTATCACCAAACATAAAAATATTTACAACAAAGAACAAAAATTCCACAAGATAAAAGAAAATCTAGTACCGCTATACATAATACAAATATATCAACACTTATGCGAAGTAGCCATTAATATAATTTCTTAGAATAAATTCTCGAATTTTACTTTCCCTGCAATTCATGATAACGTATAGGGAAAGTATTGGAATCCTGTCGAAAATCGCAACTCGTGTTTTCGACGGATCTACACGTTTCGAGACCTCTAGAATACGAATAAACTATTTTTAGCGTGACGTCTGTGTGTGTGTCTGTGTGTCTGTCCAATGTATGTATCCACTCTAATTCAAAAACTAATGGACCAAATTTCATAAAATGTTGTGGGTCAGTCACTTGGGTGAGACCCTGGTGCTGATTAGTTTTTGGTAGTATTTGTAAAAACAGAACCAGCCTTTTTTTGCGGAATGGACCTCAAAAATTTCATGTATCTACTCTAGCTAAAATACTAATTGACTAAATGTTACAATTTTGCGTAAATAAGTTACTTGTAGGGTACTCTGGTGCTAATTAGAATTTGGTACGATTCGGAAAAGAACAACCTGCCTTTTTTTACGAAATGGCCTGCAAAAATTTCATATATCCACTCTAGCTAAAATACTAATTGACCAAATTTCACAATATTTAGTAGGTAAGTTACTTGTGGGACACTGGTGCTGATTCGATTTTGGTACGATTTGGAAGAGAACAACCTGCCTTTTTTAACGAAATTGCCCCACAAAAATCGCCCAGATCTAAAAGAAAAAAAAAACAGACTACGTGTGCTGAAATGTATCAATTAAATTCTTGTTTTATACGCAATTTTTGAATATAATATAATAAAAATAATATAATATAATAATTTGAAAATAATATAACGCACTCCATTTTACTTTAGGACAAACCGTTCTCAAAATATTTGAGATCATTTTTGTCACGCCGCTATCGGAAGAATGTCCAATTACCAAATAAAAACTAAAATTGAATTAAAAATGGAAATTTAGTGTTATTTGGTTCAATTAAACTCAATCTAATGAATTATTAAAGAAATAAATAAAATATGAATTTGAGTCTGCAGGGAAAGTCATGTGCTGCCCACATCAGATTTTTTAGTTTCATAATATGATATGAACTCTCATGAGAACACTCATATGAATCTCACAGAGAGGCTATTATAGTAATGGTATTGGCTTATAATGGTATTAAGTTTTGTTATTAGTATTTAAATTAATAATATCATGTTAATAAAATACTTTAACATTTTTATACATAATTATGTTTTTATACATTTTACCTATTTAAAAATATAGTAAATACTGTTGCTCGTTATAGATTGATGTAAAACATTTTTCCTTTTCTATATTTCGAATGGGCAAAGGTTGATGTGTATTCTGTGGAAGATCATACAAAGTACCTACGTATAGGTTACGATACTTTATGGGCTTTTTCAAATTTTTTGATTTATTTACTTATTTTAATTTTTTTAAACTTTACAGTTTTAATAGATTTATAGAATGCAGTTTATTTCGATCGAATCTTGACGATGAACCGTTTTGATGTAAAGTTTGGCCATCACCCCTATCACCCCTATCGTGAGATCGTCTGATTAGCGTAAGTGATCAGCACACACTGGCGTATAGCGCAGATGTTGATGCACAGATGTCGCAGATCAAAAATGTAAATTTTTACATATTTTAACTATAATTATTTTTACATATTTTAACTAGAATTTTTACATATTTTAACTAGAATTATTTTATAATACATCTTAAGGGGTATATAAAATCAGAAGAAAATTTACATACTGAGTTCGGTAGGCACTTTCACTCGTATCCTGTCAAAAACCCAATTGAACAATGGCCAGCTTATATACCATACCCTCTGTGGAAAGTTATGGAAAAAGCGTGAAATTATTCGCCAATCTACAAATTTTTAGAAGTTTCTAGAATTCGTATAAAGTTGAAAGTTGGCGATATTTTCGCCAATTTGGTCGTTAAGGTCGCCGAATTTCTCTCAATGGTCAACCAGACCTTTAAATTATAACAATAATTTCTGTTACTTAATAACATGATGTTACTTCTTTTATACATACCTCAACATCACTTTTATGATTTACCCCGAATCCCGCATCCTAAGATGTTTCACACACATACATAAAAAATAATCTGATGTGGGCAGCACATGACTTTCCTTATATAATGCAATGAATTTACTACTTTTACAGTAAAAAAAAAAAAGATTATTTTTATAGTTGTTATTTATATTCTTTCCAAGATATCGAATTTTTGTCAATGAGTCGTCATTCTCCATGTCGTCATCATCGATGAGTCATCATTGATTTAGCGTCATTTTTATCCATTTGGCGAGTTTTTCGTTATATTAGCAACATTTAAAAAAGTCGCCAAGTTGGCGACATTCCATCAAATTCGTCGCCAAAATCTCGCCAAGCGTTATGGACGAAGAAATAAGTTATTCTTACAGCAGATAAATGACTATTGGCGTTCAAATACAAAAGTATTACTCAAAGTATCTTTTTTCATGAATGGAACGAGCTAGATCGACGAGAATGATATCACCTAATTTATCGCATGGTATTACATATGAAAAGTGAACATGTTTCTCAATAGGAAATATTTTTTTTTATTATATATGATTTTTTGATAATTTTTTTGAAAAATGTGCAATATCTCGAGAACGTTTCATGTGTGCGCTTTAAAATTAATGTCAATCGTTTTCTAATGAAAAATTACATAAGAAATGTCTATTTGCGTAACTTTATTAGAGGTTATGATTTTTTGACGACTTTTTCAAAATTTCACTCGAAAATTTAGGGGGGTTCTGAACAATCGATTGCGTATAAAAACAATAGGCTTCTAGTGTTCACGGATTGTAATTTTTGTACCAAATTTCATTCGAATCGGTCCATTCGTTCATCAGTTATCGTTTCCACAGACTCACTGACACAGACACACACACTCCCACCCCCCACACACAGACATCACTTCAAAAATGTTCAATTCGTGATCAGGGATGCTTGAAACGTGCTTTCCCGTCGAAAACTTGAATTCGAATTTTCGACCCCGTCACACTACTTTCCTTATAAATTATTGTATATAAGGAAAGTAAAAATGTTCGAAAATTTGAGGACCTTTTCTTGACACTTTAACTTCGAATGTCAATAAGTCTTTTACGTTTACTGATTGAAATAATAATATCATTTATTCTTCGTTTTAAATAATTTGTTCCAGAGACATCGTTCCCACACAATTTTTCTTCAGACACACAAAATTCTTCTGCTTAATCTTAAGAAATTGATACCTCTACTAAATCTTAAAAAAAAAAAATATCGTGTCTTTCTTTCCTCTCAAAGGTCATTTTTCTACTTTTTGGAAGACTGTCAGTAAGATAATGTTCTCTGTTCTATTCCCTTGTTGCCTCCTTTTACGCTTTTTTTTACGGAGTCTTCCTATGCTGGTTACACAAAGTATAATAAAAGCACATAATGCCCATAAATTTTGTGGAAGCGCCCATAGCACAGAGCTAATTGACTTAGAAGACAACGTCGTATGTTACATTTCCACTCATACAAAAAGTTGTGTCCATACGCCCAGAAAAGCTTCGTTACTAAGGAAATTACTTCAGGAGAGTTCTTATCCTGGTTTTTCAAGAATGTATTTTTTCCTCTTACTTATAAAACTCAGCTCTCTTATATGTACTTTAGATACATACAAATGAATTACATTATATATATATATATATATATATATATATATATATATATATATATATATATATATATATATATATATATATATATATATATATATATATATACATATATATATATATATATATATATATACATATATATATATATATATATATATATATATATATATATATATATATATATATATATATGTATAATTAAAAAAATGAATAATAATAAAATAATATAAAAAAAATAGAAAAATAATAAAATCGGAAAATAAGATACATTAACATTAATGTTTTGAATTTTATTTTCTCTAAAAAATTGCAACTTTAGCCAGTTTGATACTACGATTTGAGCGCCTTTATAATGGTGTTTAGTGGCATTCTCGTTTATTCATATCTTCTGTGAATCACTTGTCTAGTAAGAATTTTTATCTATGCTTTATGTTCGTATTCTGCTCTACTTATATGGGCAATTGTTCTGTCTCCTGTTCCTACTCACTGGACGGGTCTGAGAGGTTCGATGTGAACGTTTGTTCTGCCTCCCAGATTGTATTTCGTCATGTTCATTCCGGTCCTACTCGATATTTTTCATACTGTTCACAAATCGATTCGTTCAGATGTCGTGGACGATGAAGCCACTGCCTTTGTTGAACAATCAATGAATAACGTTATACGTAGCATTCCCTGCATCGATAAGGTCCTTGTGATATGAATGCTTGGTACGTTCGAATAAAATGTGTTGCAAATGTATTTTGTGTCTTTTTAGCATATTTTCTGTTGTACAGCGCCACCTATCGGTGCTTCTGAAACTAATTTTTTTTAGCGTAATCCCTTTCCCCATGTCTTGAATAGTATGTTCAACAATTTTGGAGCCTTTACACTGAGTAGTTCGATCTATAGAGAGCTCAGAGTAGGGGTGTTTTAATTCTGACCACCCGGTATACACACACACACACATATATATATATATAGTAGTTAATTAGTAGATACATATGAATGAATTGCGAATTAGGACAATATAATTTTGTATATTTTGCATAACAAACTGGCAAGAGGATGCTTTTAAAAATTATGTTACAACTTTCTTTTTGGCTAGTCTTTATTTGTTTAACAATGTACGACCTCGTATGACGTTTAGCATTTAAATTAGTCTTTAATTGAAAATATGTTCAGTTAGGCTATATCCCGCGGTCGATAGGTTTCAGCCTTCTAGGTCATCGTGGAATTCTGGAGGGTTTGGAAACACTTTTCATCCCATCCTCTCATTTTGCTTGTTACCGCAGGAGAGAAGTCTAAAATCCGACATTGTTAGGTTCTGTCCCGTTTTCGATACGATAAGTGTGCACATATTAGGTCACCATGGGTCCTCTGGAGGGACTGTAAAGTTTTAAAAATGCAAAAATAATTTTCTCCAGCCCCAGAGGACCAGTCGGAAATCCGGCTCCATTAGGTTCTGTTCGTGGATCGATACGATATGATTTAGCTTTTTAGGTCATGGGAGACTTTTGAAGGGTCTTGAAAGACTTGTCGGTCCCCCTTCCCCCATTTTTGCCGTCTCTGGGATTTTTTCCGGAGTTGATGACATGAGTGTGCACAGATTCAGCCTTCCAAGTCACCGCGGGATCTCTAGAGTAGTGATATCAAAAATATGGTAAGTGTTCCTCAGAGAGTACGCGAGTCAATACATGAGGGTACGCAAAGAAATTTCAATATTTCCTTTTTGTAACTTTGTACACAAGGCAAGATTTATATTGACTGCAAAGCATTAGAAACTTGAGAATAAAATAAAAATCTGATGTGGGCAGCACATTACTTTCCCCGCAGACTTATATTCACGTTCTCTTTATTTATTTACATTTAATTCACTTTTAATTCAATTTTCGTTCTCATTTGATAACTGGACTTCTTTTCAAAGGTAGGTTAGAGAAAAAAAAATATCTTGAGAACGGCTAGCTCTAGTGTAATGGGGTTGGTCTTATTCTTTTCTTCGTTAAGAATTACGTATTAATCAAGCATTTCATCGATATATTTGAGCATACGTAGATTTTTATTTTAGATTTTAGCAATTTTTGCGAACCATTTTGCAAAAAAAAAGGCAGGTTATTTTTTGTCGAATCATACCAGAATCTGATTAGCACCAGGGTGTCCTACAAGTGACTTACCTACCAAATTTTGTGAAATTCGGTCCATTAGTTTTTCAGCTAGAGTGGATAAAACTTTTGCGGGCCATTTCGCAAAAAAAGGCGGGTTCTTTTATCCCGAATCGTACCCAAAACTAATCAGTACCAGATTCGCCCACAAGTGACTTACCTACCAAATGTTATGAAATTCGGCCAATTAGTCTTTTAGTTAGAGTGGATACAAAGTCTGCACAGACAGACAGATAGACACACAGACACACACACACAGACGTCACGCTAAAAATAGTTTTTTCGTATTCTAGAGGTCTCGAAATGTGTAGATCCGTCGAAAACTCAAGTTGCGATTTTCGGCATGATTCCAATACTTTCCCTATACATTACCATGTATTGCAGGGAAAGTAACAAATAGTAACTTTTACTTTTAAATTACACGACCACAAACTCAATAATATTATGACTATATGAATATTTGTCTATTAGAATGTCGTTTGGAAGAAAAAATGTGCTTCAGCTATTCTAATACAGAGTATTGCAAAGTTTGTTACAAACTCTGTTTTAGAGCCAATACCCGTTTAGAACGCAAACGAACAACAAAAATCTGATGTGGGCAGTACATAACTTTACCTGCAGACTCAAATTCATTTTTTCTTTATTTCTTTAAGAACTCATTAAATTGAGTTTAATTGCACAAAATAACACTAAATTTGCAATTTTAATTCAATATCTGCTTTTATTTGGTAATTAGACATGTTTCCAAAGGTGGCATACATAATGCGAAAAATCTCAAATATCTCGAGAACGGTTAGTCTTAGAGTAATAGAGTTGTTCTTATTCTTTTCCTCGTCAAAAATTACGTATAAAACAAGCATCTAATTGATACATTTGAACAGACTTTTTTTGGATATTGGCGACTTTTACGGGTCTTTTCGTAAAAAAAAGCAGGTTGTTCTTTTCCGATTCGTACCAAAATCTAATGAGCACCAGAGGATCTCACATTTGATTTATCTATCAAATTTTGTGAAACTTGATCAAGTAGTATTACTTTCCTTATATGCATAATGTATAAGGAAAGTATTGTGACGGGGTCGAAAATTCGAATTCGAGTTTTCGACGGGAGAGCACGTTTCAAGCATCCCTGATCACGAATCAAACATTCTTGAAGTGATGTCTGTGTGTGTGTGTGTGCGTGTGAGTGTGTGTGTGTGTGAAATTATGTGTGTGTGTGTCAGTGGGTCTGTGGAGACGATAACTGACGAACGAAAGGACCGATTCGAACCAAATTTGGTACAAAAATCACAATCTGTAAATACTGGAAGCCTATTGTTTTTATACGCAATCGAATGTTCAGAACTACCCTATATTTTCGAATGAAATTTTGAAAAAATCGTCAAAAAATCAAAACCAACATTAAAGTTACGCAAATAGACATTTCTGATGTAATTTTTCATTAGAAAACGATTGACATATATTTTAGAACGCTAACATGAACCGTTCTCGAGATATTGCACATTTTTCAAAAAAATTATCAAAAAGTCATATAAAATAGAAAAAAAATGTTTCCTATTGAGAAGCATGTTCACTTTTCATATGTAATACCATGCGATAAATTGGGTGACATCATTCTCGTGGATCTAGCTCGTCCCATTCATGAAAAAAGATACTTTGAGTAATACTTTTGCATTTGAACGCCAATTTCTCTGCTGTAAGAACAGCTTATTTCTTCGTCCATAACGCTTGGCAAGATTTTGGTGACGAAATTGACGGAATGTCGCCAACGTGGCGAATTTTTGAAATGTTGCCAAATTAACGAAAATCTCGCCAAGTAGATAAAAATGACGCTAAATCAATGAAAATGACGACTAATTGTGGAAAATTCAATATCTAATAAGTTTATAATATATAAATATATAATAATAGTTATATAATATATGTCGAAAATTCAATATCCAATAAGTTATATATATATATATATATATATATATAACTTATTTCTTCGTCCATAACGCTTGGCGAGATTTTGGCGACGAAATTGGCGGAATGTCGCCAACTTGGCGACTTTTTGAAATGTTGCCAAATTAACGAAAATCTCGCCAAATGGATAAAAATGACGTTAAATCAATGAAAATGACGACTAATTGTCGAAAATTCAATATCTTGGAAAGGATATTAGTATCTACTAGAAGGAAAACCTAATTATTTTACTCTAAAAGTAGTAAATTCATTTCATTATATAAGGAAAGTCATGTGTTGCCCACATCAGATTTTTTTAGTTATAGTGGATACATGACATTTTTGAAGGCCATTTTGTAAAAAAAGGCAGATTGTTCTATTTCGATTAATACCAAAATCTAGTCATCACCAGAGTATCGTACAAGTAAATTATCAACCAAATTTCGTGAAATTTGGTCAATTAGTGTTTTAGCTAGAGTGGATACATGAAATTTTTTCGGAAAAAAATTTTACATTTCGCAAAAAAAAGCGGGTTCTTTTTTTACGAATCGTACCAAAAACTAATCAGCACCAGGGTCATACCCAAATGACTTACCAAATTTTATGAAATTTGGTCCATAAGTTTTTGAGTTAGAGGGGATACATATACTGCACAGATACACAGGCATACAGACAGACACACGGACAGACAGACAGACACACAGACACACACACAGACATCACGCTAAAATTAGTTTTTTCGTATTCTAGAGGTCTCGAAACGTGTAGATCTGTGGAAAACTCGAGATGCGATTTTCGACATGTTTCCAATACTTTCCCTTTACATCACCATGTATTGCAGGGAAAGTAAATAAAAAGTTTCATATATGCATTAATCGTAGAGGTACACGAGTACGATTTATATGTATTCATTGTACTCGTAATAATCGTAAGAAGTTTTTTCGAAACGTTTTATTTGTTCGTGAGATGCAGCATGAGGAAATCTATAAGAAATCTCGCTAGAAAACTCGATTTCGAATTTTCGACTCTGTCACAATACGTTCCCTATAAATGATACTATGTAGAGAAAGTAAATTTTAGGCAACGCATTCATTATTAAATAAACCAACAAACTCCAAATCAAAAGAGTCCTTTTGATTTCTGGTTTGTCAATTGTTTTATACACCAACGAAGGGATCTAGCGTTGTAAAGAACCTTGCTGCCCCAACTGGGAATCGAACCACGGATCTTCGTACTGGTTAACCGACGCTCTACCGTTGAGTACCGGGACGGAATTACAACTGTTGTCGTCGAAGTGGACTCTGCAACGTGTCCCGGAAACATCTACATTATAGGCTATAGCTTAATGGATGCATAATGCAGTCACTTCTTCCTTATCCTTGTGTGTTTTTTACTTTCCCTGCAATACATGGTAATGCATAGGGAAAGTATTGGAATCTTGCTGAAAATCGCAACTCGAGTTTCCGATGGATTTACACGTTTCGAGACCTCTAGAATACAAAAGAATCTGATGTGGGCAGCACATGACTTTCCCTGCAGACTTATATTCCCGTTTTCTTTATTTTAATTCAATTTTCGTTCTCATTTGATAACTGGCCTTATTTTCTAAGTTGGCGTAGAGAAACTACGAAGAAACTAAAATATCTCGAGAACGTCTAGTCCTAGTGTAATGGTATTGTTCTTATTCTGTTTTTCTTTAAAAATTACGTACTGAACAAGCATTTAATGGATATATTTGAGCATACGCAGTTTTTTATTTCAGATTTTGTCAATTTTTGCGGGCCATTCCGCAAAAAAAGGCAGGTTATTTTTTTCCGAATCGCACCAAAATCGACCCAAAATCAGCACCAGGATGTCTCACAAGTGACTTATCTACCGAATTTTGTGAAATTCGGTCCATTAGTTTTTCAGCTAGAGTGGATACAAGCTTTTGCGGGGCAATTCGCAAAAAAAGGCGGGTTGGTTTATTCCGAATAGTACCCAAAACTAATCCGCACCAGGGTCACATACAAGTGACATACCTACCAAATTTTAAGAAATTCGGTCCATTAGTTTTTTAGTTAGAGTGGATACAAAATCTGCACAGACAGACAGACAGACACACGGACAGACACACAGACAGACACACACACAGACGTCACTCTAAAAATCGTTTTGTCGTATTCTAGAGGTCTCGAAATGTGTAGATCCGTCGAAAACTCGAGTTGCGATTTTCGACATGATTCCAATACTTTCCCTATACATTACCATGTATTGCAGTGAAAGTAAAAACTATTTTTAGCGTGACGTCTGTGTGTGTGTGTGTGTGTGTGTGGGTCTGTGTATCCGTCTGTCTGTCTATGCAGATATCGTATCCACTTTAACTAAAAAACTAATTGACAGAATTTCATAAAATTTGGTATGTAAGTCACTTGTGGGCGTATCTGGTGCTGATTAGTTTTGGGTTCGATTCGGGATAAAAGAACCCGCCTTTTTTTGCGAAATGGCCCGCAAAAGCCTGCATCCACTCTAGCTGAAACACTAATGGACTGAATTTCACAAAATTCAGTAGATATGTCTCTTGTGGGTCACCCTGGTGCTGATTAGATTTTGGTACGATTCGGAAAAAAATAACCTGCCTTTTTTTTGCGAAATGGCCCGCAAAAATCGTCAAAATCTAAAATAAAAACTACATATCCTGAAATACATCCATTAAATGCTTGTTTTATACTTAACTTTTAACGAAGAAAAGAATAAGACCATCCGCATTACACTAGGACTAGTTGTTCTCGAGATATTTTAGTTTTTTCGTATTTTCTCTAGGACACGTTTGAAAATAAGTCCAGTTACCAAATGAGAGCGAAATTGAATTAAAAGTGAATTAAATTTAATGAAAATGAATAGAACGTGGATTTAAATCTGCAGGGAAAGCCATTTGCTGCCCACATCAGATTTTTACTTTCCCTGCAATACATGGTAATGTATAGGTAAAGTATTGGAATCATGCCGAAAATGCAACTTGAGTTATCGACGGATCTACACGTTGCAAGACCTCTAGAATACGAAAAACTATTGTTAGCGTGACGTCTGTGTGTGTGTCTGTATGTTTGTGTGTCTGTCTGTGCAGATTTTGTATCCACTCTAACTAAAAACTAATTGACAGAATTTCATAAAATTTGGTATGTAAGTCACTTGTGCGCGTATCTGGTGCTGATTAGTTTTGGGTTCAATTCGGGATAAAAGAACCCGCCTTTTTTTGCGAAATGGCCCGCAAAAGCTTGTATCAACTCTAGCTGAAACACTAATGGACTGAATTTCACAAAATTCGGTAGATATGTCGCTTGTGGGTCACCTTGGTGCTGATTAGATTTTGGTATGATTCGGTAAAAAATAACCTGCCTTTTTTGCAAAATGAGCAGCAAAAATCGTCAAAATCTTAAATAAAAAACTACTTATGCTCAAATATATCCATTAAATGCTTGTTTTATGCGTAATTTTTAATGAAGAAAATAATAGGATCAACCCTATTACTCTAGGACAAGCCGTTCTCGAGATATTTTAGTATTTTCGTATTTTCTCTACGCCACCTTAGAAAATAAGTCCAGTTACCAAATAAGAACGAAAATTGAAATAAAAGGGAATTAAATTTAATTAAAATGAAGAGAACTCGGATATAAGTCTGCAGGGAAAGTCATGTGCTGCCCACATCAGATTTTTCTTTTTGATATCATAAAACATCTTTATTTAAAGAAAAAATTACAATAGAGCCCCAGGTATCCGAACTTCGATTAACCGAAATCCGGGTGAATCGAAATCCGGGTGAACCCAGCCGATCATTTTTCTTGCTGAGGTTCTTGAAATTGCCTTTTATAAACGATATGTAAAGAGAGAATCACCATAATGGCATGATGTAGCGACTTAGGAATTTCTTGCCTTGCTCTAATGGGCTTCTCTTATATATTTTTCTTATATATGGGCAAATCGTAAAAGCTTACAGCTTGAAAACAAGTAGCCCCCAATGCTCCTGTGTTACCGGCATCAAACACGTACTTGGATGTCTATTGATATATGATCTTTCCTTATATATATATATATAATATTTAAGGAACGTATTGTGACCGTGTCGAAAATTCGAATTCGAGTTTTCGACGGGACAGCACGTTTCAAGAATCCCTGAACACGATTCTGGCGTTTTTGAAATGATGTCTGTGTGTGTGTGTGTGTGAAAGTACAGGGTGATTATAATTAAAGTTCCCTGTTTGAAAATGGTCTGAAATAGAAAGCACTATATATATACATATATATATACATATATACATATATACATATATATACATATATACATATATATATATATATATATATATATATATATATATACTATATATACATATATATATATATAGAGGACAATTGGCAGGACTAGGAGAACAATTGGCGCTTTACTGCACTAGAATACAATACAAAAGTAATAAACGTTGACTTACTCATTGGCTAGTAATAAATGTTCAATATGCTGTCCTTCGCATTCTGAAACAAGCTGAAAGCGCAAAATAGCGTGTTCAGATTTGAGTGTTTCTGTAGAGATGTTGTGGATGTGATGCGTGACGCTAGCTTTAAGTTCCGCTAAATTGGTAATGTGTCCGTTAAACACCCCATTCTTCAGATGCCCCCAAAGCCAAAAATCACATGGATTGAGGTCAGGGGAACGTGCTGACCATCTTACAGGAAAATGGCGGCTGATGATTCTGTCATCTCCAAAATGACTGCGAAGTAGCCGCTTCACTATCTTCTTCCACTTATCATTCACTTCTTCCACTATTTCTCCATCGACTGCTTTCCGTCCCCTGCTAGGTTTGATGTCCAAAGAGCCAGTCTCTTCAAAGTTTAAAATCATTTTGCGCAAGTTTTTGTTACACAGAGGACCATATTTTAACTTTTTCAACGTTCTGAACTTTCCAAGAGCTACTAAATAAGAGCTGTTATACTCATAAATAAATTTGACAAGAAGAGCGCGATCTTTTAATGATAGAGTCATTGCCACAGAACAGTAGATATTTTTCATTAACTTATGAGAAACAAGTTCCGCTCTTCCTTTTTTATAGCAAACGTTTATTGCAACGTCACTGTCTTAAGCAAATTTGCAACAGCATTTGAAGAACAGTTATGCAAAACAAGTTAAATCCATTTTTTGTGAAAAAAGATACGACTTACGTTTGCGTAGAATTTAACATTGTTTCAATGGATGAATTTTTTTTCATTACTTGGATACATATGATGATGAAAGATCGACTTTTAATTCAGTATTCGAAGGACAGCATATTGAACTTTTATTACGTCATTAGTCAATGAGTAAGTCAACGTTTATTACTTTTGTATTGCATTCTAGTGTAGTAAAGCGCCAATTATTCTCCTAGCGGCTACTTTTTGAACTACTGTTTTTTTCTTCACCAAACAAAATTTCATTGCTTCACGAGTGTTCACGCAAAATTTCAAATCATTCTGACCAGTGCTTTTTATTTGAGACCATTTTCAAACAGGGAACTTTAATTATAACCACCCTGTATATGTGTGTGTATGTGTTTGTGTGTGTCAGTGAGTCTGTGGAGACGATAACTGATGAACGAATAGAGCGATTCGAACGAAATTTGGTACACAAATTACAATCCATAAATACTGGAAGCCTATTGTTTTTATGCGCAATCGGATGTTCACCCCTCCCTCCTCCTAAATTTTCGAGTGAAAATTTGAAAAATCATAAAAAAATTAAAATTTTTACTAAAGTTACGTAGTTAGTAATTTTTTATGTAATTTTGCATCAGAACACGATTGCCACAAATTTTAGAACTCTAACATGAACCGTTCTCGAGATATTGCACATTTTTCAAATAAATGTATCAAAAAATCCCATAAATTAAAAAAAAATTAACTGTTGAGAAACATGTTCACTTTGCATATGTAATATCATGCGATAACTTTGGTGACACTACTCTCGTGGATCTAGCTCGTTCCATTCATAAATAAAGATACTTTGAGTAATACTTTTGTATTTGAACGCCAATAGTTATTTTTCTGCTATAAAAATAACTTATTTCTCCGTCCATAATACTAGGCGAGATTTTGGCGACGAATTTGGTGCAATGTCGCCAACTTGCACCTTTTTTAAATGCTGCCAAATTAACGAATATCTCGCCAAATGGATAAAAATGACGCTAAATTAATGAAAATAACGACTAATTGACGAAAATTTAATGTCTTGGAAAAAATATAAATATCTACTATAAAAATAATTTATTTATTTTTTTTACTGTGAAACTAGTAAATTCATTGCATTATATATGGAAAGTAATGTGCTGCCCACATCAGATTTTTTATTCAAATACTATATCATAACCAGTATCATAATAGGAAAAAAACGTATCTTTTAAAGTACTTTTTTTTGCAAATTATCATAAATAATTTTTAAAGCATTCGTAAATGTTTTCTAAGCTGATAACATATCAGAGACGTCTGAGAAATGCTGCATTTCACTGTATATACTATTAATATTATACATAAAAATAATTTTAACGAAATTAATGCATCAATAACTGAAACCTGGTATAGTAGCTAATGTAGTATAAACGATATAAAATGTCATTGTTTAAGAAATTCGATTCAAGCTTTCAAGTATTACTTTCATTATATACATAATATAATGTATAGGGAAAGTATTGTAATGGGGTCGAAAATTCGAATTTGAGTTTTCGACGGGAGAGTACATTTCAAGCATCCCTGATTAGGAATCGAACATTTTTGAGGTGATGTCTGTGTGTGTGTGTCAGTGAGTCGGTGGAGAAGATTTCTTACGAACGAATGGAGCGATTCGAATGAAATTTGGTACAAACACTACAATCCGTGAATGCTGGAAGCTTATTGTTTTTAAACACAATCGAATGCTCAGTATTCCCCTAAATTTTCGAGTGAAATTTTGGAAAATGCATCAAAAACTCAAAACCTTTAATAAAGTTACGCAAATAGACGTTTCTTATGTAATTCTTCCGTAGAAAACGATTGACATAAACTTTAAAACGTTAGCATGAACCGTTCTCGAAAGATTGAATATTTTTCAAATAAATTTATCAAAAAATTCCATAAATAAAAAAAATATTAACTCTTGAGAAACATGTTCACTTTTCATATGTAATATCATACGATAACTTTGGTGACATGATTCTCGTGGATCTAGCTTGTTCCATTCATGAGAAAAAATACTTTGAGTAATACTTTTGTATTTGAACTCTAATAGTCATTTATCTGCTATAAGAATAACTTATTTCTCGGTCCATAACGCTTAGCGAGATTTTGGTGACGAATTTAGCGGAATGTCGCCAAAGTCACTTTTTTTAATGTTGCCAAATTAACAAAAATCTTGCCAAATGGATAAATATGATACTAAATCAATGAAAATGACGACTTATTTACGAAAATTCAATATCTTGGAAAGAATATAAGTATCTACTATAAGAATAACCTATTTCATTTTTACTGAAAAGTAGTAAATTCATTGCATTATATAAGGAAAGTCATGTGGTCCTTACATCAGATTTTTTAAGGTTGGTGTTTCAAACAATGTGTTTCTAGAGTTGCGAAGTATTTGGCAACTACAGATTTGCTTATAAAGGTAATTTTATTAATAAACAATGCCCCCTCTGATCCCGTTTTTTTGGCAAATTGATGGGGTTTCCCCAAATTGATGACAAAATCACATATCTGAATCGAATGATTTCAGTCGCGGGTTTTTAAATTTGAAAGGTAAGCAGCTTTCCATTGATTTTCAGTGTAGAAATGCATTGTTTTTAAGAAGTCTGCAGTAAAATTCGCGTTTGTTGCTGCTAATTGCTTTATGTTTTGCTGAATTTTATAATACAACGTTATAATCAATATCAGCCATTATCTAAGCTCTATCCATTGCCGAGTTTGTTCCAAAAACCCCTTCTTTAATTTGATGCTGAAGCCATGCCAGTTATTGTTTAAGATCTATTATCTAATTAATCCTGAATAATTGATGATTCAAGAAAAGTTTTTGAACTGGAAGTAGGAAAGAAACAGGAAGTGGAAATATTTACTGATCCACTTTATCCAGAATTTGATGGTAAATGCATATCAGTTATCATATAAACCCTCTATAGCTGATCTTGAGAAATAGATGTCTCAAGGAAAATGAAAATTTTTTGAACTGGAAATGGAAAATGAACTGGAAGTAAAAATTTATAATGAATCCCCCTGCCTCCATAAGAAATTGATGCTGCATCTATATCTCTCCCTATCTGCTCTATCTATGGCAAATCCTGAGAATTAGGTGCTTCAAAATTTTTTTAGTAAAAATAGTTGTATGGCAAAATGTTTGACTTTAATATTAAATTGAGGTATATATTTTATATACGACATTCAAAATTGATATTTTTACTGAAACCCAAAAAATATTATATACGGGATATTTTTTCAAAAATAATTTCATTGCAAATACTGTTATAATGATAATATTGCTACTTTCTTTTCATTTGTTGCATTCTTCTATGGTTGATGCCTTTTTTCTCCGTTTTCAGGCAAGGAACTGTTTCCTAAGTAAGTTCCACAAAGTCTCACCAAGGAACAAAAATATTCTATAGCTCCTGGGCAACGTCACAGAGGTTAATGAAATTATACGGATCGACAGATGCTGCATTTCCCATTGCACAAAAATGTATGTTCTTATCCAATAAATGCCTGCTCCAAAGAAGGTTTATTCAGTAGGAGAATTCTTATGTTCAGGTTACTTCAGTTATTTCTACTTTCCTTATATACATAATATATAAGGAAAGTATTGTGACGGGGTCGAAAATTCGAATTCCAGTTTTCGACGGGGGAGCACGTTTCAAGCATCCCTGATCACAAATCGAACATTTTTGAAGTGATGTCTGTGTGTGTGTGTGAAAGTATGTGTGTGTGTGTGTGTGTGTGTGTGTGCGTGTGTGGAGACGATAAATGACGAACGAATGGACCGATTCGAACGAAATTTGGTATAAAAATCACAATCCGTAAACACTGGAAGCTTATTGTTTTTATACGTAATCGAATGTTCAGAACCTCCCTAAATTTTCGAGTGAAATTTTGAAAAAATCGTCAAAAAATCAAAACCTCTAATAAAGTTACGCAAATATACATTTCTTATGTAAATTTTCATTAGAAAAGAAACGATTGTCATAGATTTTAGAACGCTATTATGAACCTTTCTCGAGATATTGCACATTTAAAAAAGAAACCCAAAAAGTCATATAAAATAAAAAATAATATTTTCTATTGAGAAACATGTTCACTTTTTATATGTAATACCGTGCGATAAATTGGGTGACATCATTCTCGTGGATCTAGCTCGTTCCAATCATGAAAAAAGATAATTTGAGTAATACTTTTGTATTTGAACACCAATAGTCATTTACCTGCTGTAAGAATAACTTATGTCTCGGTTCATAACGCTTGGCGAGATTTTGGCGACGAATTTGGGGGAATGTCAACAACTTGGTGACTTTTTTAAATGTTGCTAAATTAACCAAATATTCGCCAAATCAATAAAATGACGCTAAATCAATGAAAATGACGACTCATTGACGAAAATTCAATATCTTGAAAAATTTTTAAATATCTACTATAAAAATAATCTATTTTTTTTTTTTACTGTAAAAGTAGTAAATTCATTGCATTATATAAGGAAAATCATATGGTGCCTACATCAGATTTTTTATTTTATGAATCTATGATAATAAAAGAAGACGTATGTCTTTCTGTCTACTTGTTTGTTTGTTTTTTGGTCACGTTGAGGAAAATCTAAGCGACCCAAAACTTCGATATTTGGTACAGCAATACTTCAGGCCAGATCCAAAAATATCTTTAAAATTTGAGCGATTTTTTAAAATTTGAATTACATTTTAAGAAATATAGTGTCGAACTATAATTATAAGCAAGTAACAGCAAGTTTATAATGCAAAAGGGTGATAATGTTTGAACAAAACATGACAATGGAATATGTATAACAATGGAAATAAGAAGCAATGGAAATAAGATAAACATTGCTAAAAGTTTATCGACGGTGAAGTTCAATATGACGTGAAAAGCCGATGTCCAACAAGAAAGAGAAAAACCCCAAATGAGTATCATCTTCATTCAAGTCTTCAAAGTTGTAATGTAAATCTTGAAATGTTTAAAATTAAAGTGTTTATATTTAGTACAATTAATTAAAATATGTCTTACACTCACTGAAGTTTGATAACCATTGCAAAAAGGTTCAATTTCTCCGAAATATTTTAGTTATATATAAGAGTCTATGGATAAGACGAGAGTGACCAATACACAAAGGAGTTAAGATAACACCAAGTTCCCTACACTGGAAGCTAGTCCATTTTTGTACTAAGCGCTTCATCTCGTGCAATTTATTTTCCGATTGCTGGTTAAAGGAAAACTGTCATTTACAATGAATAATTTTTAAAACGAATTGTTTGATGGCAGTTAAAGGAATGGCCAGATTTAAAGATTGAGCATCTGATATACTAGCGATGTCTGTCATCACTCATTTTTCTTGATATCAACATATCTTGTGACCCAATAAAATTTAGTATGATATCCTTGTACTTTTAGACAATACTCATACTTAAAGATATTAGAGGTAATGCAGTGATCCATTGCCATTTCTCCTTATAGATTGCGCTTATCTTTATTTAACTGCGGTGGGATTTCGTTTTTTTTTTTTCTGAAAATAATATGAAATTTTGTCTGAAAATTTTCTGTTTTGTTTCCGAAAATACAGGGTAATTCATAAGTTCGGAGCAAAAGTAAAACGCTATAAAAATATCCATGGATCGGTGAGACATGCGGTTTGCAGATTAATATTCGCCGTGGTGGGAGGTTTTGTGTGGCATTAAAAAAATTAATTCAAACTCTCGACACGCGGGGCGCTGCGGCAGATAAAGCCATGGAGGTGATAGTACACATGACTGGCCTGCGATGCCAACTACCGTGCTAAAAACACCGGTTCTCGTTAGATCACCGAAGTCAAGCAGCATGGGGCGCGGTTAGTACTTGGGTGGGTGACCACCTGGGAACACCGCGTGCTGTTGGCACATTTCGGGCGCGGTAGCCCGGTGGTTTGCGCGCTGGATTTGCACGCTACCCCAACTGCCGCCGTGTTCATGCGGAGTATGATCACGTTAAACATGTGGGTCCGCAAGTCTTTCTGAGAGGTTGGTGGTAGAGGAAGGAGGGTATGGTCCCTGTGGATGCCTCACCCACTGGGTTCCGGTCTAAATTGCGTGAATAAAAAAAAAGTTCTGGAGATTGTCGCAGAGGGAACGATAGCCCAGTGGTTAGCGTGCGGGAATTTCACTCGGTAGGCCCGGGTTCGATTCCCGCCACTGCCAAAACTGCTGCCGTGTTCACGCGGAGTACGATCACGTTAAACATATGGGTCCGTAAGTCCATCCGAGAGGATGGTGGTAGGGGAAGAAGGGTATGGTCCCTGTGGATGCCTCCCCCACTGGGTTCCGGTCTAAATTGGGTGGCACTTCCCGGCCGTCCAAACGGTTACCTTACACCTTTCTGGTAGGTCGGACGGTCTGGGTCTCAACAACAACATGACTGGCCTGCGAGATCCCCAGATCTCACACCCTGTGATTTCTCGTTGTGGGGATACCTAAAATCACAGGTCTATAGAGGAAAGCCCCAGTCCTTACCAGCACTGAAAGGCGCCGTACGGCAGGAGATAACAGTCATGCCCGTTATTACGCTGTTTCATGCTGTATCAGACGTAATACCGCGACAGCACTCAGTACTGGAATGTGGTGGCGGACACATTGAGCACTTACAGCTGTTAATCATGCTGAAATAAAATATTTCACAATTATTACCTCTCATTGTTTTCTTCGCAGCAGTGCCCCCCTAGAGTCGATATTTTGAACTATTTTTTTCATGCCATACAAAACCCCCCACCACGGTGAATATTAATCTGCAAACCACATGTCTCTCCGACCCATAGATATTTTTCATAGCGTTTTACTTTTGCTCCGAACTTTTGAATCACCCTGTATGGTGTTTATCTCCTCAAGACTCCAGAGAGCAATTTTAAAAGTGAATAGCAAATTTGGTTCAGAACACCACTAAATTAGAAGGGTTTCGACATTTTTGTTACGTTTGGAATTTTTCTATGTGAATCAAAAATTAAATTTTTAACAAAAGAAAAGTCTGGTGAGTGATATATTAATTTTCTTACTTGTTTTCCTTTTTAGTTTCCCCTGTAGAGCGTTTTACGCATTTTTGTATCTCGGTTCCCCAGAGAAACTCGAATCAGGTGTTTCATTGTAATACCAAAATTGTAGAATGTAATTAATTTATTTTCACAGCAATTGAGTTATATATTTTTCTGTATCCCTGTTAAATATACAGAACTAGAAAATGCAACTGGTGTTTGCCCGGGTTTTAGGATGCAAACCTCTGATCAGAATTACACCGGAACATTCAGTGAATTCTCGAAAACTCAACTAATGCTTTTTCGATACGCCGTTCAGAACAAATTAACTGGAATGTGGGTTAACTCAACTTTTTGATACTAGAAATCACTTTTAGTAGGTTTTACAAGAAAATTTTTGAAAAAATTGGCATTATGGGTCCTAATGATTACAATTATGGAATGTTACCCTTTACTTTAAAGGGGTTGAAAAAATATTTCAATTGATACTATTACAACTTTTCTAGTACTTTATATTACACCCCCGGGGGGGGGTAACTTACCCCCGAGTAGGGTGAATGACGTCACGAACAAAGAAAATTGTTTCGCAGCTATTTTTAATAACAATGACTGAAAATATGAAGTTTCATGATCATTGAAACACAAGTAAAAACATTTTATATATGATTATGTCAAATTTTGCCCTATGTTGTTATACTAAAAATATATAAAATTTCGAATAAATTTTGAAGTTTTCTCCCGAATTTAAAAATTTTCTATCTAGTTCCAGATTTTTTTTTATAACAAAAAGCCGGATATGAAATTTCGTGAAAAAATAGAAAATCCATTAATATTTGTGGCCGCTATCGTGGACACTAGAAATCGACTACAGAGATACTCAGACATACAGATACAGATAGATACTCAGAGATACAAATAGACGGACATCACTACAAAACTAGTTGAAACGTGTTCAGGAGGCATTAAAACATACATTGCCATTAAAATCTCTAATTCGAAAATTTTCGTGAAAAAAAATACTTCATACTATATAACATAGTATGAGAAAATAAAATTAAATAAATTAATGCGAGGGTGTAATATGTGTACGGAGCGCATACACGATTTTTCTTATTAGAAAACTTAGAATTATTAGAAAACTTACATGTATATAAATATCAGTACAATTAATTACGGAATTATAAGTAAACCTAAGAACATTCACTTAAAAACATTAGCATTTATTTATCAGATAGCACACTGATACAACACTGGAAATTGTTGAAACCGAAATTCTATTAAAAATAGCGCTCGAAAAATGTCATGTCATTGATAAATACGTCTTTGTTTGAAAAGTTCTTATAGCAACAGAAACGATGTGACGTCAGTAGTAACGCCCACAGCACAGTAGCCGGCACAAAGTGAAAGATGAACAATACCCCCCAGCGGAATCCAAGATCTCAATTTTAAGTCTTTGTTAGAAAATTCACAGAAACTTAGAAAATACAGTAATTAAAAAATATTGTTAGAATTCGAAGGTATTAACCCATACTTTTCTCAAACTATAGAACTGTGCTAGTCTTCCATTTTAGGATGCGGCAAAATAAGTATCCGATACCTTAAAAAATGCTAATTTAGATGCATTTAAAAATAAATAAATAAATATAAAGAAATTATCGTACGGATTCGATTCAAAATTGTTATAAAGACTAGTTTGATATTTCACACGATGTTAACGCGGAAACTCCCTGATAATATTTTTGATCACTAAAAAATCGGTTTGTGTGAATCGGTTTGTGTGAATATCGGTCAAAGTCGTAATTCAATATAAAGCAAATAAAAAACTAATTTGAATTAAAAAAAAAACTCGCCGAGATATGTCGTACTGAGTGCCAAATTCGTAGCTGTCCATGGCTTAGAATTTCCCCTACAAATTACACACACACATCTTTTTTTATTATATGATAAAACATTTTATTTGCTAATCTTGGTCCCTGGTTTTATATCTCTTCAAATTGTTCTATTACACTTCGTTATTTTGTACTCAGTGTTTTGTACTGAATGTTAAAGTTGAATATATAAATGTCATAATGCAGGCCTACCACTTTGTACTAAATGTTAGTGTAGTGTTTTGTACTGAATACTTTCTAGTGTTTTGTACTGAATGTTAAAGTTGAATGTAAAAGACATAATGCAGGCCTGTCACTTTGCACTCATAGTGTTTTGTATTGAATGTTAAAGTTGGATATAAATGTTATAATGCAGGCCGACCACTTTGTACTGAATGTTAGTGTACTGTTTTGTACTGAATACTTTGTAGTGTTTTGTACTGAATGTTAAAGTTGAGTGTAAATGACATAATGCTGGCCTGTCACTTTGTACTCATAGTGTTTTGTATTGAATGTTAAAGTTGAATATAAAAGTCATAATGCAGGCCGAAAACTTTGTACTCATAGTGTTTTGTATTGAATGTTAAAGTTGAATATAAATGTCATAATGCAGGCCGACCACTTTGTACTGAATGTTAGTGTAGTGTTTTGTACTGAATACTTTGTAGTGTTTTGTACTGAATGTTAAAGTTGAATGTAAAAGACATAATGCAGGCCTGTCACTTTGTACTCATAGTGTTTTGTATTGAATGTTAAAGTTGAATATAAATGTCATAATGCAGGTCGAACACTTTGTACTCATAGTGTTTTGTACTGAATGTTAAAGTTGAATGTAAATGACATAATGCAGGCCAGTCACTTTGTACTTATAGTGTTTGTACTGAATGTTAAAGTTGAATGTAAATGACATAATGCAGGCCTGTCACATTGTACTCATAGTGCTTTGTACAGAATGTTAAAGTTGAATATAAATGTCATAATGCAGGCCGGCCACTTTGTACTTATAGTGTTTTGTACTGAATGTTAAAGTTGAATGTAAATGACATAATGCAGGCCAGTCACTTTGTACTCATAGTGTTTTGTACTGAATGTTATAGTTGAAAATAAATGTCATAATGCAGGCCTGCCACTCTGTACTTATAGTGTTTGTACTGAATGTTAAAGTTGAATGTAAATGACATAATGCAGGCCTGTCACATTGTACTCATAGTGCTTTGTAAAGAATGTTAAAGTTGAATATAAATGTCATAATGCAGGCCGGCCACTTTGTACTTATAGTGTTTTGTACTGAATGTTAAAGTTGAATGTAAATGACATAATGCAGGCCAGTCACTTTGTACTCATAGTGTTTTGTACTGAATGTTATAGTTGAATATAAATGTCATAATGCAGGCCTGCCACTCTGTACTTATAGTGTTTGTACTGAATGTTAAAGTTGAATGTAAATGACATAATGCAGGCCTGTCACATTGTACTCATAGTGCTTTGTACAGAATGTTAAAGTTGAATATAAATGTCATAATGCAGGCCTACCACTTTGTACTGAATGTTAGTGTACTGTTTTGTACTGAATACTTTGTAGTGTTTTGTACTGAATGTTAAAGTTGAGTGTAAATGACATAATGCTGGCCTGTCACTTTGTACTCATAGTGTTTTGTATTGAATGTTAAAGTTGAATATAAAAGTCATAATGCAGGCCGAACACTTTGTACTCATAGTGTTTTGTATTGAATGTTAAAGTTGAATATAAATGTCATAATGCAGGCCGACCACTTTGTACTGAATGTTAGTGTAGTGTTTTGTACTGAATACTTTGTAGTGTTTTGTACTGAATGTTAAAGTTGAATGTAAAAGACATTATGCAGGCCTGTCACTTTGTACTCATAGTGTTTTGTATTGAATGTTAAAGTTGAATATAAATGTCATAATGCAGGCCGAACACTTTGTACTCATAGTGTTTTGTATTGAATGTTAAAGTTGAATATAAATGTCATAATGCAGGCCGGCCACTTTGTACTTATAGTGTTTTGTACTGAATGTTAAAGTTGAATGTAAATGACATAATGCAGGCCAGTCACTTTGTACTCATAGTGTTTTGTACTGAATGTTATAGTTGAATATAAATGTCATAATGCAGGCCTGCCACTCTGTACTTATAGTGTTTGTACTGAATGTTAAAGTTGAATGTAAATGACATAATGCAGGCCTGTCACATTGTACTCATAGTGCTTTGTACAGAATGTTAAAGTTGAATATAAATGTCATAATGCAGGCCGGCCACTTTGTACTTATAGTGTTTTGTACTGAATGTTAAAGTTGAATGTAAATGACATAATGCAGGCCAGTCACTTTGTACTCATAGTGTTTTGTACTGAATGTTATAGTTGAATATAAATGTCATAATGCAGGCCTGCCACTCTGTACTTATAGTGTTTGTACTGAATGTTAAAGTTGTATGTAAATGACATAATGCAGGCCTGTCACATTGTACTCATAGTGCTTTGTACAGAATGTTAAAGTTGAATATAAATGTCATAATGCAGGCCGGCCACTTTGTACTTATAGTGTTTTGTACTGAATGTTAAAGTTGAATGTAAATGACATAATGCAGGCCAGTCACTTTGTACTCATAATGTTTTGTACTGAATGTTATAGTTGAATATAAATGTCATAATGCAGGCCTGCCACTCTGTACTTATAGTGTTTGTACTGAATGTTAAAGTTGAATGTAAATGACATAATGCAGGCCTGTCACATTGTACTCATAGTGCTTTGTACAGAATGTTAAAGTTGAATATAAATGACATAATGCAGGCCGGCCACTTTGTACTTATAGTGTTTTGTACTGAATGTTAAAGTTGAATGTAAATGACATAATGCAGGCCAGTCACTTTGTACTCATAGTGTTTTGTACTGAATGTTATAGTTGAATATAAATGTCATAATGCAGGCCTGCCACTCTGTACTTATAGTGTTTGTACTGAATGTTAAAGTTGAATGTAAATGACATAATGCAGGCCTGTCACATTGTACTCATAGTGCTTTGTACAGAATGTTAAAGTTGAATATAAATGTCATAATGCGGGCCGGCCACTTTGCACTCATAGTGTTTGTACTCAATGTTAAATTTAAGGATAAATGACATAATGCAAGTCTAAAAAGAATCATAGATTTGTGTATCAAAAATAGCAATCACAATTTACCACAGCTCATCCAAAACACAAACAGCATAAAGACCAATGATAAGTCATTTATTTAAACGACTGTAAAATCAATAAAATGACTTTCCTATCATCTGAAACGAGAAATATGTTTCACCCGACAACAAAAATTGATACTTTTACTGAAACCTGAAAAGGCATTTATTGCATAACTAGATATTCATTTCTTTCGAAGGTAATTTTGGCGTAACTACAAAAACTGTCGGCAAGATAATGCTTCCATACTTTCTTCTTTGGTGTATTCTTCTATACTATATTCTTTTTACGCTAAAAGGATTTCCAATAAAGTTATATAGAGTATAATAAAGGCGGGCATAAGGATTCCATACATTTTGGGGTAGGTACCAGCGCAGTATATAGCTAATGGAATTGGGACAGTACCTTATATGTTACACTAGAAAATGTACCGGAGTTGCTTATAAAAGAATGGAAACTGATAAATACTACACCTGAAATCGCAGCAAATCTCTGAGCGCGATTAGTTCCCCCGTGGCCTCAGTAGGTAGAAAAGCTCCTTCCCCCGTATATGGGAGCGATTTCAATAGATAGAACAACTCCATTAAAGGTTCCACTTCGTAATTGAGAAAAGTTATGCTCATTAAAAAAAAATCCAAGACTACGAATAAAATAATTTTCAATAATATCGGATGTGTCGTCTGGGTGCATATCTTAGAGTTTTTTGGCACGATACCTCCTGAACCAAAATTGCTACGAATTTTTCTAGGCGATGGGATACTTTTAAAAATCAGATACTTATTGAGTAACACTAATATTGAGCACGGTAAATGCAGTTATACCACTCAGCCGGCTATACGATAGGACTCCATTTTTCGATTTAAAAAGAGGTTCACAAAATTGTAGCACATAGTAAGTTTTCTTACTGCCATTGCAGATATCGACTACTCTATGTTAGCAAAGGCGAATTCGGTTCAAGGAGGCTGTTATCTGCAATGCGGAAATTTTAAGAATGATTCTTTTCGATATGCAAAAACGCCGCATGTGATTACGGGCCTTATGTTTCAATCATTTATCTATGAGATTAATCATAAACTTTGTTTAGCGTATATAAATTTTGTATGTGCACTTAGTATTTCTGTGATAATTTTACTAATTTAAATATGTGTCAACAATTTCTATAGTTAAAGCATTGTACATACATTTAAAATTTTATAATACGTGGCAACAATCATTAATTTTGACTTTGCCATAGGGATAAGATTGAGAATACACACACACACACACACACACACACACACACACACACACACACACACACACACACACACATATATATATATATATATATATATATATATATAACATGTTTAAACAATGTCTGGTGTAAAAAAGTTAAAATAATTAATAAACTATCATAAATAAATTTAATTTCTATTATGAATTGAAAATTGAGAGAGGCATCGTGTAATTTAATATAATTACTCTTTTTTGACAAAATAAATCCCCAGTAAAAATAATGGTTTTTAATATACCTTTTTTTAATTAACAGTAAATTAGTCAAACATATTTTATCAGATTTTTCTTAGAGATGCCAATCTTATATTACATGAACTTGAAAAATAAGTTTGTCAGTTGTTCCCTGAGAAGTAAACTTGGAGTATATGCGTGAAAAAATAGCTCATAATGATGTTCCCCCCTATTAAAGACTATGAGGGTGTAAACAAGTGAATTAATCTACCCTCTTGCCTTCGGGCGCGGTAGCCCATTGGTTAGCGCGCTGGAGTTGCACTCGGTAGGCCCGGGTTCGATTCCAGCCACTGCCAAAACTGCCGCCGTGTTCACGCGGAGTACGATCACGTTAAACATATGGGTCCGCAAGTCCTTCCGAGAGGTTGGTGGTAGGGGAAGGAAGGTACGGTCCCTGTGGATGCTTCCCCCACTGGGTTCCGGTCTAAATTGGGTGGCACTTCCCGGCTGTCCAAACAGTTACCTTACACCTTTCTGGTAGGTCGGACGGTCTGGGTCTCAACAACAACAACCCTCTTGCCTTCTTTAAAAAGGATGGAATAGTAATAGAAATATTTACATGAAAAAAATAGTCCCACTTGGAAAATATTCATATCACACAGATAAAATTAATGGTAATATATCCATAATATAAACATGTACGTTGTATAGCTTCTTCTTCTTTTTTGCCTCAGACCGTCCGACCTACCCGTAAGTGTAAGGTATCTGAAGTGCCACCCAATTTGGACCGGAACTCAGTGGGGGGTATCCACAGAGGCCGTACTCTTCTTCCCCTACCACCAACTTCTCGGATGGACGTTTGGATCTACAGATTTATTGTGCCCATACTCTACGTAGACACGGGTATAACGGGTATAGTTTTGGGCGTTCGAATTCGGAATTCGGATCGAATTCGGAATTACACGTGAACATAAAGACGGTTTGGGCAGAGCCGAGAATCGAACTCGGTTCGTCCGAGTGCAATCCCCGCGAGCTAACCACTGGAATGTCCAACCCCTACGTTGTATAGCTTGTATTGAATTGCATGTTCCTCTGACTACGCTACTGCATGTAGGTGAAACCGCGTGTGCTCCAATAAACCAGCGACAAACAAACGGGTCTTAATTTTATTTATATATTTGATTAGCAGATATACTCATCTTATAATCACTAGGAATCGTATTTGTGTATTCTTTAAACTCATTTCAAAAAATGGTTCAGTAGATATTGAAGTTAGAAGCGTGCATTAAAATTTTTCTTTTACATATATTATATTACTTATGTTAAAATCAATTTTTATTTTTTCATACTACAGAATATAGTGTAAAGAACGTATTGTTTTCTCGAAAATTTTCTATTTTGATGGCAATATATGCTTTAGAACCTCCTGAATACTTTTCGACTATTTTTAGAGTGATGTCTGCCTTTCTGACTATCTGTCGCCTGACTGTGGTAGATTTGTGTAGGCTATTGCTGCCACAAATATTAATGAATTTTCATGGAACTTTATATCCAGCTGTGTTAACGAAAAATGTCGAAGTAGTTAGAACTTTTTGAAATTCGAGCGAAAACTTTTTCAAATTTGGTATCAATCAAAGTACTTTTGTAAGCTCCTTAAAATGAATAGTAACATGTTATAATTATGAACATTTGGATCAACAATGCAAATTTGGAAATATTTTTTTCTTGTAAACTTTGCAAAAAAGAAAACAAGAAAAATCGATCATGCATAAAACATTGATTATGAAACACTTTCCAACTGGAATGTAATTTTATTTAAACAACTCTAAATTGGGAAACATTCAGCGCTGATATATTTTAAATTATCACATACAACAATAATTTATTATATTTGAAGGTTTAAAACTTCATCGGAAAGAAAAATTAATTTTATTCAAATAACGTCATCGAAATATAAATCGTCTGGCTCTCTATGTAAAAGCAATAAATATTTCATTCATATCACTTTTATTCCAGACTCCAGAGCTAAATAATTTTTCGTTAAATAAAATTCAGCAATTCTTATACAACTCATCTTACAATCCTTTGTTTAAATTCTGCACCCATTAAAATTAGGCTTCGTTGTAGAAATCATCAAATTTTGATAATCATTTAAACTCAAAAATATTGTAATTGCATTGGCACAGAAAATAGATGCATAGAAAATAAGCGAAAATAAAGCGGTTTTAGGACGAATGCAACACTAAATATAAATTTAAAAGTACTTTAAAAAATCACGATTTTTACACTAGGAAAAAAAGATGGATGCCATATTTTTTTTGAAGCGGGTCACGTGATCTCTTCATATAGTATGGGTTTATTCATTATTTAAATTTTTATTTAAAAAATTACCACCATATTTTGCTGAATTTTTTTTATATATTTTATGGGATAATTTGAATATTTCCTAAAATTTTCAAAACAATTTGTAAATTTTAAATTTGCTTAGAAAATGTTTGAAAAATTAGGTCCCTTAGGTCCTTAGGTGAAATACACTGAACCCGAGTTCAGTGTATTTCACTTTTTCAACTCGGATTCAATCCAAGACTAATTGGGTGATAGTATTCATTTGCGTTCTCATATGTCCCACAGATCGTCTCAATAACATACTGAAATGCCATTTTGATAAAGTCATTTTTACGCAGAGACAGACAGACGGGCAGACAGAATGAACAAAGTCATAAACACTTTTCGACTGTGTCGGAAAGTGTTAAAAAAGTCACAAGCTATTTAAAAATGGTTTAAAAAAGTCAAGTTGATCCACACACCAGTTAATTTTATCCAATTTATTACGCCCTTCAACGACTAGATATGTTAGATAGCCAACCACAAAACACGAGGGCCGAAATAGCCAAAGAATAAAACTACAGCTAAAATAATCAGACAGATGTTGAAGACCGAGAACTTTATATAACCTTCAAGACTAGATTACGAAACAGAAAAAGTTATACCAAAATAAAAGATGAATCAAGGTATATAGAAGGAAAAACTTACATTCTTATGGAAAAAAACTCGATAATATTTTCTCGATGTGCAATAATACCCAGAAAACATTCTATCTAGTTTTCTGTTTTCATTTAAAGGTTTCTGATGATAGGTCATGACTCTGGTATATAGACAGAAACAGCAATATATTTTCTATCTGCAATGTCTTAATAGGATCATTTTTAGGAATGCACTTCAATAACCTCGAACGTATTTTCTTGTCACTTGAGTATGTCTCAATTATCTCTCATCAGCATTGACATTCGTACGAGGAAGTCATAATTAACTTTGAAGTTATGAGTTAATATGATATCAGTCATTATGATTTTGTGGTACTTTGGAATTTATATATCGCTGCTGATCACTGTTTCGCATGCGGGTTTTTGCATTGGTCTCATATAGTAATTAGAGGAAAAGAATGGTATGCTGATAATTATTTATGACTTCTTCTAGATTTATATTTTGTTTTTGGTCTTTATAATGTTATAACTTATCCTTAGGAAAAGTGGGTGTGCGATCTGGATACAAGATTGAATAAAATTTCTGGATAACTGAAACGTTTATTCACAAACACAGCGTAAGCACGGACAATATACAATAAAACAGTACTTAAATGCTCCACCAATTTCACAAAATAACTAATACTATTCTCAAAACATTGACTTATTGCCTTTTACAAAACAGCGGCAACTATTTTCAAGACATTGATAAAAATTACATAATGTAGCTCATATCACGTCAACTGTCCTACAAATGAGTAATGACTCCTTTTTAAAATCTCTCTATAGAAACTTTTGGAAATCTCTCATATCTCGTAGAATAGTGGTTAATTAGAGGTGTTTCTCGAAGCCTCGAAAGGTTGGCATATATCGCCAAATTGGCGATAAATAGTCAAATCTGGCAACCCATCTTCGAACTTCGGCACGTGGCAACCTTTGATTCATATGATGGGAAAGGATGCATATGCGGATGTTTTCTCTGTATGGTTTGCGAAAGAGATGAAGGTGAGAGGGGGGAAAAAGAAACTTCAGAGCGTTTAATACGTTTGTAACACTACACTAAACATTGTATTAATATACAGTGTTCCTAAGAAATTTCTTAAGCAGCCCAATAACTTTGCAAAGAAAGGACCATGAGGATATACGTTAGGGCTATTTAAAGCAAAATGACCATGTTTAAAATTACAAAAACACGCCAGTAGGGGCATTTCTAAAATTTGGAATACCTTCTTATAACAGATAACACAATGGAACGGTTTCGCGCTCATTATATACTCGTCAGCAAGAGCTAGCCAAACTATACCGCGTCAGTTGCTGAAGGTTTCATAAAGGAGGGGTAATAATACATTCTCGGAATTTGCGACTTCAAACCCTGTTTTTCTTTTATTTTTTTGTTTTAAATAAACGTAATATTAATGCCCTGGTTTTCGATAATACTCCGTGAGTTCCGGTATAATTTTAGTCACAAGTTTGCATCCTAAACCTCGGGCAACAGCAGGTATTCGTTTTAGTTTTAAAATAATTGCAAATCTTCATACTTCAAAAACTGTTCTCAATCCACTAAAATTTTATTCGCGACCCACAGTTTGTGAACTGCTGATGTAAAGTTTGTGAACCGCTGATGTAGAGTGTACCGATGTGGTCAATTAATAATTAAACTTTACAAAACAAACATTTAATAGAAACATAATTAAATTTACATTAGGCACAATCCTCTGCAGATCAAACGCGTATGGTTAATCAAGATCGGCTGGTTCTAGCAAATTTCAAATTGGAGTCTCTTCAAGAGGTGTCAGATAGAGAAAGTATCGAACAGAGAAAGTTCAGGCGTGTCGCTACTATGAGAAAGATAGATGAAGAACAAATTGAACGAACTATACTTGCGGTAAGCCTAACTTGACACTTAAGAGAAAACGTTCAGGCGTGTTGCTACGATAAGAAAGATAGATGAAGGACAAATTGAAAAAACTATACTTGTGGTAAGCCAAACTTGGCATTTAAGCGAGAAAGTTCAGGCGTGTTGCTAAAATAAGAAATATAGATGAAGGACGAATTGAAAGAACTATACTTGCGGTAAGCCTAACTTGACACTTAAGAGGGAAAGTTCATGTGTGTTGCTACAATAAGAAAGATAGATGAAGGATAAATTGAAAGAACTATACTTGTGGTAAGCCTAATTTGGCACTTAAGCGAGAAAGTTCAGGCGTGTTGCTACCATAAGAAAGGTAGATGAAGGACAAATTGAAAGAGCTATACTTGCGGTAAATTTAACTTGATAGTTAAGAGGTACAAGGAAAATTAAAAATTTAATCTCTCAATTTAAAGCTATTAAAAATCTACAAGAGAAACCAAAAACGTAGTTTTTATTTTCCTTATATACATACCGTATAGGGAAAATACTGTGACGGGCTCGAAAATTCGAATTCGGGTTTTTGACTGAAGAGTACGTTTCAAGCATCTCTGAACTCGAATCGATCGTTTTTGAGGTGATGTGTGTGTGTGTATGTGTGACTTTAACCGTAATAGAATGTTCGGAAGACTCCGATATTTTCGAATGAAAGAAAAAAATATTATTATAAAACCAGAACCTTCAATAGTGTTACGTAAATGATATTCTTATGTAATTTTTGATTAAAAGATGAACTACATAAATGCTAGCATGAACGGTTATCGAGATGTTACACATTTTTTCAATAAATTTAATAAAAAACCGCATAAAATTAAAGAAAGTATTAATTATTGTGAAATATGTTCATTTTCTATACGTAATATTATGCGATAAATTTGTAGCATCATTCTCGTGGATCTAGTTCGTTCCATTCACGAGAGAAGATAATAGGGGCAATAGTTTTGTATTTTGAAGCCTAACAATCCGCCAACAGTCATTTATATATATATATCATTTATATTATATTATTAAGAAAAGCTCTTCTATTCGTTTGCCTGTAATGATTGGCGATAAATTTACCGAACTTGACTACTAATTTATCGAAATATTGCCAACTTGCCGATATTTTGATTTAGATGTACTTAAAATGTCGACAAAATTGCGAAAATGACGTTAAGTTAACGAAAATGACTCCAAACTTATGAATTATATTATAAAATATTTTAATATAAATAATAATATTTTAATAAAATATTTTAATATATGTTCTGCCCACATCAGATTTTTAAAAATATTTTATTAGTATTTTATTTCACATTTTTAATCATTTTTGAAGTGAAAATTTTTCTTCTCTACGAATTTTATTGGTCCAGCTGATTGCCAGCCCCCCTCTGGTTGGTTTCTGACAGAAACGTTACAAAATGACCGAGGACTGAGTTACTGAAGCACTAAAACCTTAAAAAGTATATATATTTAATTCTAAACATGACTACAACGTTAGTTAATGCATTTGGGACAATGTGGAACGTTGACAATCGTATGCCTTATTGCTTATTTTTACAAACAGAGCACTTCGCAACTATTGTTGCCATGAATATTTTGATTTAATTGGTATATTGTACAACAGTTATGTTTCATTGCTGTAAATGTCTCTATACTGATATCGAAATTTTGCCACTGTATTACGAACAAACGACAAAACGAATAGTTATGAAATTTTATAGTTTGATCGTAACATAGTAAGTAAAATCGGCACGAAAGAGTTCGCTATGCAGACTCTGCGAGCGCCAGAAAGTAGGAGATGAAGAATACCAACTAACGAAGCGAGTTACGGGGTTGGTGAGTGTAGCGAACTGGGATCCGAAGACTGAGCTTGGTGAAAATTTCGGGAAGTGAGTTGTGGGAGTTAGTGAGCGTCAGCTAATGTCAGCTAATAAGGGAGCGAAGCCCTCTTACGTGCGTATTGCGCCTATCGAGAGCTCTGATTATTGAGAGGCAGTGAAAGAGGGCGGCGGAGCGCCGGGGTTTTGCGAGCGTGGTGTTTTTGCGCCGGGGTAAGCTGCCTTTCGTCGCGTGAAGTGATCAAACTCAGAGATAAAGCTTTAATTCACTTTCAAACGATTTTCAAGCTTTTCGTTTGGATAAACCACGGAGTTAGAGAGTAAAACTCCTACGAAAAAGTTTCGTTTTTCATTAAAATCTCGACAAGCCCTGGTCTTAGATACTCGAAACTTCGGCTAAATTTATGGGGGCTATTTCAAGGCTATCCACAAAATTTCATGAAGTTCGTTTTAGCCGTTCTCCTGTGATGATGAGACAAACGAACATTTCGTTTTTTACTAATATCTCGAGAATCACTGATTGTAAAAACTCCAAACATGGACTAAATTTTAAGTGGGGCTATTTTCAGGCTTCCCACAACATTTCATCAAAATCGGTTCAGCCATTCTCCCGAGATGACGGGGCGAACAGACAGACAAACAGACAGACAGACAGACAGATTTTCAATTTTAGTTATATAGATATTTTTTACAATAATGATTGAAACTAATAAGTATAGTAATCATTGAGCCATAAATAAACCCTTTTATGCATGATTAAGTTAAATTTTGTGCTATGCTGCTATGTTAAAAAGTATAAAATTTCGAAAAAATTTCGAAGTCTTTGATCGAATTTAAAAATATTCTATCTAATTCCAGATTTCTGGTAACAAAGCCGGATATAAAGTGAAAATCCATATTAATAATTGTGGCAGCTATCGTATATACAAGTAATTGAACAGACAGACGACACAGATATAAAATCAAAGTCCAAAATAGTCAAATCTTGAAATCGAAAATGTTCGTGAAAATAAAACTTTTTCAATTGAGAACATAAATATAATGACTTTTAAATACTGTTATTTAATTATGAGCACCTAATGAACAAGATTTTGTCGCATGAACGCATAATAATGAATCCTTGAGACAAACAGAATTCAACACTACAGAATATTAATGTTTGGAGTGAAATGGAGGAATGTTAGAAAACAAAATAAGAAAAGAATTACTCTTTTTTCAGAGCAAAACATATTTATTGTTTATCAATTTATCTGAGTGAAAACCCACTAATATTTGTGGCTGCTATAGTGCACAAAAGAAATCGACCGCACACATCAGACAGACAGACGGACCTCATTCCAAAAATTGTCAAAACGTGTTCAGGAGGTCTTAAAATATATATTGGCATCAAAATCTCGAATTCAAAACTTTTCGTGAAAACATACTTTCTTTGCACTATAGTACATAGTATGAGAAAAAAATCTGAACTTAATACAGGTATTCATTTTCAGATTGTTCCAGACGACAGTTTGAGTAACATTTTATGAGCAAATATCTCCATTCTAAAATTTACCAACGTCATATGACAACCATGCTCAAGTTTTATTTACAGTCTCAAATGCTTGGTTATCAAACAAATGCACGTGGTTCTTATTACCCTCTGTCAACATCACAGACCGTGAAAATTCTTCACATCAATAACTTTTCCCAAATGCAGAAGATGTTGCCGCAGGCATAACTGCCTGTCGTAAGAAATGTATCTTTGGTTGCGTGTTTACTCACGGTTTTACATAACCACGATGAGCTAATCTTATCCACCTTGTGTCAATATAAATGATTCGACGGTGAATTTTGCAAAAGACAAGAATGAGTTAAGAGCTCCAGGATATTCATAAATATTTTTATTTTTTGCATAGTTGATGAGTTTGAGCCGAGATTGGAATAGATCAGCATTTTTTAAAGTGAGTTACTCAGAACCCAGCGGTTTCACGGCAGTATTCCAGAGGTTCCGCTGCAGTGTTCCAGCCGTTTCTTGGCAGTATTCCAGACGTTTCCTGGCAGTGTTCCAGCCGTTTCTTGGCAGTATTCCAGACGTTTCCTGGCAGTGTTCCAGCCGTTTCTTGGCAGTATTCCAGACGTTTCCTGGCAGTGTTCCAGCCGTTTCTTGGCAGTGTTTCAGCGGTTCCTCGGCAGTGTTTCAGAGGTTCCGCAGCAGTGTTCCAGAGGTTCCGCGGCAGTGTTTTAGAGGTTCCGCGACAATGTTCCAGAGGTTCCGCGACGTGATGAATCAATTGCAGAAATCAAAAGGCACAAATTACGAAATTCATCTTAACATGTATTTTCCTATATAGCAGCGGAATCAACAGCTTATGTTCAAAACATAGTCTTATTGTTCTCGTTAACTTAAATTTAAAGATAAAGCTTAATTAATTATTTTATTTAACTTGTGTAAAGGATTTTGCATTTCTCGATGCTGGAATTGAACAGTGAAAGTACCATTTGTCATTCGTAACATATGTAAGTAATGCGTTCAATTTTATGTAAAGCTTAGATTTTGAGGAAAACCTTAAAAAATATTTAAAGTTAAAACATTACGTAAAATATTGAGTGCATAATTTGATCCCAACAACAACAAACCCCAATTTTGATGTTAAAATAAGGGTGTTAAAATAATGCTAAAATTTTCTGGGTATGTACAAAGTAAATGAATAAATTAAGTAACATTCCCTTAGACTCTCTTTTCTCTTGGGGATTTGACCATCAAATGAAATTTCATAGAGGGTTCAACAAAAAAGTATGAAAAATACTGGATTAGATGAGATATAATGCGTTTTGATGTATGACGATGCAGGTTTGTTGTTGTATAGAGTAGAGAATTAGACATAATTTCACTTCATATTTAAAGCTGGATTAAACAGGGAATCCTACTAGAGCACCAGGAACTGCATCCAGTTATGTTCCGGGAATTACATCCGGGTCTCTTAGTTTGCGCATACTTGACTATTACTTAATGTAGTGCTGCAATAATTTCCCTTCTTTTGTAGGGGAAGGGTATTGGCAACAAAATATCTTATTTCACATTTCTCCAAATATCATTTCTATGAACTTCAATGGGTTCTGAAGGGGTTCTTTTTTGGTGGGGGGGGGGAAGGAGGATCTAGGACCCCAAATTGTTCCTTGGCGACGCCACTGCGTGAACTAATCGCTACACTACTATTTCGGCAGCAATTGCTGTGATTTCGGAGGAATTGCTGTGATTTACATTACCGATATTTGAACGTGTAATTTTATACTCAGAAAGATTCTGTGAAATTCTAAAACAGGATATTTGTAATTTTTAGATTTCGAACATATGTTATTTGAAATTTTGGATTTTCATCCTTATAAACAATGTTTATTTTAGTAACAATAATATTAGTATCGGAAATATAGGAAAATGACACAACGTAAATTGGATAAGTTTATAAATGAAAGGAATACTAAAATTTTATGCATAAATTCCAATCAGAGTAATTCATCGATTTCACCTGCTTGACTGTTTTTGTTCAATTTAAAATTTACATTTCAAAGAATTATTAAGAAACATTTATGGACAACAAGCATCGAATACTCGTTGTTGCCTGGCAAAATTCCGGAAATAAAAGAACAACAATATACCGAAACATATAGAAAATTGTCAAGAGAGCAACGTTTTAACGATACGTGATCATAGAACAACGAGAAAATAAAAGCAAGATGAAAAATTGTAAAAGCAGATTTTTATGACATATGTTTTTCTAAAAAATGCATATCTTATTGACTTGAAAATTGTCCTAGCATTTTACGTCAGAACAACAAAAATAAATAAATAAAAAAGTAAAAAAAAATATCCGTTAGCCTGATCATGATTGAATTTAACAGATCAGTTAAAAGAGTATGTTAAACGCCTGAGTAGCTTTTGACTTATAAGCTGTAATGAGATATAGTCACAAACATATATTTTAAACACAGTTTTCAGAATGTATGTGTAACCTTTAAAGTATACCGCCCTACCCGAAGGTATCCGGTAAAGATAATTCCATCGTTGCGGTAGAATGTATAAAGGATAAAACTGAAATCAGAATCCTCCTAGACTTTATTTCATTATATGAATAATCTGATGTGGACAGCAAATGACTTTCCTTATATAATGCAATGGATTTACAAGTTTTACAATAAAAAAAATAATGTTTAAGATCCATAGCGCTCTGTTTTTTTTCGTTGAATTGTACATTGGATCATTTTCAGGATGACAACATGTAAAACTATTTCAAAATACTGGAATAACTTATACTTCGCGCAACTCTAAACAATCATTAATATTGATAGCATCCTCAATAAGCGGCAGAGTTCATATATTAAAATACTTTAATAATTACTTCATCTAGTCGTCATTTTTATTGATTTAGTGTCATTTTTATCAATTTGGCGATATTTTCGTTAATTTGTCAACATTTGAAAAAGTCGCCAAGTTGGCGACATTCCGCCAAAATCTCGCCAAACGTTATGGATGGAGAAACAATTTATTCTTGTAGCAGATAACTGACTATTGGTGTCCAAATACAAAAGAAATGCCTAAAGTATCTTTTCTCATGAATGGGACTAGCTAGATCCACGAGAATGATGTCACCCAATTTATCGCATGATATTAGTTATGAGAAGTGAACATATTTCACGATAAGTAATATTTTATTTTAATTTTATATGATTTTTTGATAATTTTTTTGAAAAATGTACAATATCTCGAGAACGGTTCATGCTAACGTTCTAAAATTTATTTTAATCGTTTTCTAATGAAAAATTGCATAAGAAATGTCTATTTACGTAACTTTATTGAAGATTTTAACTTTTTGCTGATTTTTCAAAATTTCACTTGAAAATTTAGGAGGGTTCGGAACTTTCGATTGTGTATAAAAACAATAGGCTTCCAGTATTCATAGATTGTAATTTTTGTGCCAAATTTCGTTCGAATCGGTACATTGTTCGCCAGTTATCGTCTCCAGAGATTCATTGACACACACACACACGCACCATCTCAAAAATTCTCGATTCGTGTTCAGCCATGCTTGAAACGTGCTCTGCCGTCGAAAACTCGAATTCGATTTTTCGATCCCGTAACAATACTTCCCTTATACATTATATGTATATAAAGTAAGTAAAAAGTTTCACCGAAATCGATAGAGTATTTCAGGAGCTTTGAAGCATATTTTCACATTTCCACATTTATATATTAACGCGGTACAAAGTCAGAAATAATTTTAGCTATAACTCTATCAATATCTATATCTATATAAAAACAATAGGCTTCCAGTATTCATAGATTGTAATTTTTGTACCAAATTTCGTTCGAATCGGTACATTGTTCGCCAGTTATCGTCTCCAGAGATTCACTGACACACACACACACGCACCATCTCAAAAATTTTCGATTCGTGTTCAGCCATGCTTGAAACGTGCTCTCCCGTCGAAAACTCGAATTCGATTTTTCGATCCCGTCACAATACTTCCCTTATACATTATATGTATATAAAGTAAGTAAAAAGTTTCACCGAAATCGATAGAGTATTTCAGGAGCTTTGAAGCATATTTTCACATTTCCACATTTATATATTAACGCGGTACAAAGTCAGAAATAATTTTAGCTATAACTCTGATCCCAGTAAAAAAAATTGATGTGGGCAACACATGACTTTCCTTATATAATGCTATGAATTTACTACTTTTACAGTAAAAGCAAAATAGGTTATTCTTATCGTAGATTCTTATGTTCTTTCCAAGATATTGAATTTTCCTCAACTAGTCGTCATTTTCATTGATTTAACATCATTTTTATCCATTTGGCGAGATTTTCGATAATTTGGCAACATTTAAAAAAGTCGCCAAGTTGGCAACATTCCGCCAAATTCATCGCCAAAATCTTGCCAAGCATCATGTACGGAAAAATAAGTTATTCTTATAGCAGATAAATGACTATTGGCGTTCAAATGTAAAAGTATTACTCAATCTTTTCTCTTGAATGGAACGAGTTAGATCCATAAGAATGATGTCACCAAATTTATGGCATGATATTACATATGAAAAGTAAACATGTTTTTCAACAGTTAATATTTTTTTTTAATTTATTGGATTTTTTGATAAATTTATTTAAAAAATGGGCAATATCTCGAGAACGGCTGGCTCATGCTAGCGCTCTAAAGTTTATTTCAATCGTTTTCTAAGGAAAAATTACATAAGAAATGTCAACTTGCGTAACTTTAATAAAGCTTTTGATTTTTTGATGATTTTTTCAAAATTTCACTCCAGAATTTATGGATTGTAGGCTTCCAGAATTTATGGATTGTAATTTTTGTACCAAATTTCAGTCGAATCTCTCCATTCGTTCGTGAGATATCGTCTCCACAGATTCACTGACACACACACGTATACGTGGAATTTATGATATTTGACGATTTTTGACGAAGTAAGGAATTTTGTGAACAATTCACGTAATTCCAGGTATGCAAAAATTGTTAGACAATTATTATATTATTAACTGCAGCATAAACTATTTGTTTAACTATGTCATAAAAGACATAAATCCAGCTGTCCTGAAGGATGAAGAAATCCATCTGCTCTGTAGGGGGCCAAAATATGTTTTGTAAATAAAGAATTCATCAAGAAACCTTTCCAGGGTCCATACTTTTTGGGCACTCTAGTGTTCATTTCCTGTACACAAGAATTATCTAACAACATAATTCCGAAGTGTGAGTAATTTACTCACGTTATTATCGTTAGCGGAATGGCAACAAGCTTAAACACATGTTTGACAATTTGGGTTTGCTTACGTTATTTACTTTTATTATAGTAAGAATTTACGTCATTTAAAAATACCATTTTGCAACAATAAGACTTTATACACAATATTGTTGTCTTATTTAAATTGACAACAATTGTCAGTTGATTAGACGACAATTGTCAGTTGATTAATTAAATCTTAAACCAGAGAAAAAGTTCAATCTGTTCGCCGAATATTCTCCGTAAGCCTACAGTTAGGCCTAACCGACACTTACTGCTTCCGCTATTCGATCACTTGGGGAAGAGAATATCAAAAGCGATTTATGAGATAAATTTACAGTAATTTTACTAGAGTTAAGAGTACTATTTGAAAATGCATACAAAGAATGTTTATTACTTTCCTTATATACATAATGTATAAGGAAAGTATTGTGACGAGGTCGAAAATTCAAATTCGAGTTTTCGACGGGAGAGCACGTTTCAAGCATCCCTGATCACGAATCAAACATTTTTGAAGTGATGTCTATGTGTGTGTGTGTGTGTGTGTGGAGACGATAACTGCCGAACGAATGGATAGATTCGAACGAAATTTGCTACAAAAATCAGAATCCGTAAACACTGGAAGACTATTGTTTTTATATGCAATCGAATGTTCAGAACCCTCCTAAATTTTAGAGTGAAATTTTGTAAAAATCGTCAAAAAATCAAAACCGCTAATAAAGTTACGCAAATAGACATTTCTTATGTAATTTTTCATTAGAAAACGATTGACATAAATTTTAGAACGCTGACATGAACCGTTCTCGAGATATTGCACATTTAAAAAAAATATAAAAAAGTTATATAAAATAAAAAAAATATATTTCCTATTGAGAAACATGCTCACTTTTCATATGTAATACCATGCGATAAATTTGGTGACATTATTCTCGTGGATCTAGCTCATTCCATTCATGAAAAAAGATACTTTGAGTAATACTTTTGTATTTGTACGTCAATAGTTATTTTATCTGCTGTAAGAATAACTTATTTCTCCGTCCATAACGCTTGGCGAGATTTTGGCGACAAACTTGGCGGAATCTCGCCAACTTAGCGACATTTTTAATTGTTGCGAAATTAACAAAAATCTCGCCAAATTGATAAATATGACGATAAATTAATGAAAATGACGACTAATTGAAAACTATAAAAATAACATTTTTTTAACTGTAAAAGTAGTAAATTCATTGCATTATATAAGGAAAGTCATGTGTTGCCCACATCAGATTTTTTTGAAGATATATTTGATATAAAAAAATCAAAATTAACGACCTTTTACATTTATAAACTTTCAGTGAATTTCACATGATTTTTCACGGGTTCTTTCTTAGTACTTTTGAATACAGATGCGCTTAAAATTGCGAATATTTTGCTACAATTTAAAGTGGATTACAAATCACCATAACTGCCTACACAAAGCACCCATGATTCAATCTCGGCACCTGCTCACCCAAGGACTAAGAAGTTAACTTTAAGATAATTTAAAGAAAGATTTAACCACAGCTTCACACTACAGTTTGCAGAAAATAGGGCGAGACAGCGCAGTGGCTAAGGCAAGGGGGTTGCATTTGGTGACCCAAGTTCGATTTCAAGCTCTGCCCAAACTGTCCCCGTGTTCAGGGTACGGCAACGTTCACACACCTACATATTTGTGGGTCTGTAAAGCCTTCCGAACTGTTGATTGTAGTGAAGGAGGGTACGGTCCCTGTGGACGACCTGCTCCTCTGGGTTCCGGTCTAAATTGTCTGGCACTGTCCCAGCCCTCCAAACATATACCTTACACCTTTTGGTAGATCAGACGGTCTGAGTCGCAAGTTTGTAGAAAGTATTCTATGTGTAGAATGTCCGCATATGTGATTCTAGAAAATCTCTTTATAACAGCCTTTTTGGTTTGCTTGGAATGAATGCTTTTTGTTTCCTAAAAGAAACAGACTTTTCTAAATTATTCCTCTTAAGCAAATAAGTCTCAAGGAAATTTTACAATGTAAAAAAATATTTTCCGTTAGAGTTGCTATAATTATTCTAACAAGAAACTCGTGCTACATTTTTACGATGTTTCAAACTTCTTTTTCCAGACAAATGGTGTGTTAATATCGTTACTTGGCATTTGTGTATGTTTTTCACATCATAAAACGCTGATGATTTTTTTCAAACTTATTTGTCGAAGTAAGAATATAAAAAATTGGCAAGAAACGGATTGGCTGAGGACATAGGTGAAAGTTTCTTTTAAAACAAATTTTCTTATTCTGTGTTATGAAATATCTGAAAGTTTGTCGCTTTCATGTGAGTTTTGTATGAAATGTAATGTTCCTCGAAGCAAAATTAGATAATCATACTTCTCAAAAATTTTTCACTGTAATGATATAAAGTGCTCAATTCATATACATGTAAATAAAATTGAAGTTGTGTCTGTACGTTAAAAATCTGTCTCATCATTACAGGAGAACGGCTGCACCGAATTTCTCATGACATGCTGTAGGTAGCCTTGGAATAGCCTATTTAATATTTTGTCCATGTTTTGTGTTTCCAGGACCATGTGTTGTCGAGATATTAATAATAAACGAATGTTTCATAGAAATAGCATTATGCAAACGATATTTTTCTGCAAATTTATTTTAAAAGAATATATCATGTTGCTTCTTAGCAACGGAATTAAATCCAATGTGTTTATACAGCAGACGATTTTTAAATTTTTTTTATTTAAATAAAAAAGAAATGTATATAAAATTATTTTTTGTAATTGCATTTCCAACTGGATTAATTATGGCCTTGGGATTTAAAGATTTTTTATGTTGGGAAAGATTATTTTATAAAACCATTATGTTTTAAGCATAGAGTTTAATTACTTGTAGCTCCATGGTCTTAAGTTTTTAAATAAAATTAATTATTTTAGTACTGTGATGAATGAAATGAATGGAAAATATTATGAATGAAATTCTGCTTTTATAGAGAGAGTCAGGCGTGTTATTTTTTATATGACGTCATTTGAATGAATATCAGTTGTTTTCGATGTATATGATAGTTTTCAAATATAATAAATTATTGTAGTATTATGATAATTTAAAAAATATTACGGAGGAATGTATGGCATTTTAGAGATGTTTAAATCAGGCAATTTACATTTCAATGCCGTGATTTGAATGAAGTTCATTTTTTTCGATGAAAGTTTAAGTTTTCAAATATAATTAATTAATGTAGTATTGTTATAAGTCTTAAAATATTACCGAGGAATGTATTGCATTTTAGATATGTTTAAATAAAATTGCATTGAAGTTGGAAAGTGTTTCATAATCAATGCTTTAAGCATGATTGATCTTTCTTGTTATCTATTAAGAGATTATTCTTCAGTTTTGTGCCAATTCATATATTTTGGCAGACGATTTAAACTATTTGCTTCAGTCTTTTACTTTTTGTGGCATCTTTTGTCAATTTTCAAACTGAAGCTTGGAACGTAGAAATTGAAGAACTTCGCATAAAGGTAAGACTCAAAATGTTAATTTTTAAAGTATTATTTTTGTTCTAAATATCTCTATTTTTCATCTCTGTTAGTTGTTTTTACTGCTGCGTATCGATAAAAATTTACAATGAGAGTTCTTATTTTAAAATTTATTATATATATATATATATATATATATATATATATAAGATTTAAAATGAAAAATGAAAAATATTTTATATAGGTGGCATGATTGTGGTTACAGGGTTGTAGAAAGGTCAAGGGGGATTGCGACCCCTTTTTCCTGGTTAGAAGCTAGCTTTGACTTCATGAAAACGCTCCCAGAGACACTGTACGCCCGAAACAACAATCGAACATTCCGTGGGGAAAAAATGGCCGAATCCCAGACAACATAAAAAGGATCAAAATAACGATAAAATTGGAAATTTTACAAACTAGCAAGACGAGAATCAAGGAAGAGTTGCATAAAGCATATAAACTTCGGGTAGGAAAGCATACATAAAAAAGTTACGTCGAAGATATAGAGCATTCTGAAAGAGAAACAATCAGGTAATTCTAGGTAAGAGTTGAGTTGTATTCCTGGATGTCGAATAAATTAACATAATTTTTATCACAATATTTTCTGCAAAAAACATCGTAATAGTGCTGGACAAAGCGGAAGGGATATATATGATCGTTCCCGAGTTCCGTTGATTAAATGCATCAAGCATTTATTAAATTCTGTAATAGATGAGTTTAATAATCTGTATCTGTTCAAGTGATTTACGATTAAATTACGTTGTACGTTTAAACTCAAGTTGGTATTCCAGTGGGTAAAATAATTGATCTTGTAGTCATATTGATGTCTCTTGTCAAATAATTTATTACATAATTTCTTTTCCAAATCATAATAAATAGTGATGTCAAGGAAATCAACAATTCCTACATTCGCTGACTCCGATTCAATTAGTTCAGGACACGGCGGGTAGAATGTGAAATCAAACTTAGTATATTGATTATCCACACCAATCATGACGTCATCAACGAATCGAAAGAATGGAATTTCACTGATTAAATGAGTGCCTTTCTCATAATGATGCAAGTAAAAATCCGCAAGTAACGAGGAACATCCCCCTCCCATTGGGATGTCTTTGATTTGTCGATAAAATACAATTCCATTACATAGAATATTCTCAAATATGACTATCTTAAGGAGACTATCTTAAAACTATTAACACCGGTCATGAAGAAAATACGAATAGAGGGCTCAGTTAGGATTAAAAACAGTTATGAAATGGTCGACAAATTGAAAACTTATTCTGATAGATTTTATTTTAGAACGTTTGATTTTAAAGACCTTTTCAACAATATCAACTTACAAGATCTCTTTGATATTTTAATGAAAATTTATTTTACATCAGATATACAAAAGCAAATGGAAACCAAGAAGTACCAAAGCCTCCTTGAGATAGTCATATTTGAGAATATTCTATATAATGGAATTGCATTTTATCGACAAATCAAAGACATCCCAATGGGAGGGGGATGTTCCTCGTTACTTGCGGATTTTTACTTGCATCATTATGAGAAAGGCACTCATTTAATCAGTGAAATTCCATTCTTTCGATTCGATGATGACGTCATGATTGGTGTGGATAATCAATATACTAAGTTTGATTTTACATTCTACCCGCCGTGTCTTGAACTAATCGAATCGGAGTCAACGAATGTAGGAACAGTTGATTTCCTTGACATCACTATTTATTATGATTTGGAACAGAAATTATGTTATAAATTATTTGACAAGAGACATCAATATGAGTGCAAGATCAATTATTTTACCCACTGGAATACCAACTTGAGTTTAAACGTACAACGTAATTTAATCGTAAATCACTTGAACAGATACAGATTATTAAACTCATCTATTACAGAATTTAATAAATGCTTGATGCATTTAATCAACGGAACTCGGGAACAATCATATCTCTTCGCTTTGTCCAGCAATATTACGATGTTTTTTGCAGAAAATATTGTGATAAAAATTATGTTAATTTATTCGACATCCAGGAATACAACTCAACTCTTACCTAGGATTACCTGATTGTTTCTCTTTCAGAATGCTCTATATCTTCGACGTGACTTTTTTATGAATGCTTTCCTACCCGAAGTTTATATGCTTTATACAACTCTTCCTTGATTCTCGTCTTGCTAGTTTGTAAAATTTCCAATGTTATCGTTATTTTGATCCTTTTTATGTTGTCTGGGATTCGGCCATTTTTTCCCCACGGGCATGTTCGATTGTTGTTTCGGGCGTGCAGTGTTTTTATGAAGTCAAAGCTAGCTTCTAACCAGGAAAAAGGGGTCGCAATCTCCATTGACCTTTCTGCAACCCTGTAAATACAATCATTCCACCTCTATAAAATATTTTTCATTTTTCATTTTAAATCTTATATTTCAAGACTCTGATAGCGCGGCAATTTGCGCCTTTCTCTTTCTTGAATTTTAATTTTATGGGATTGTATTTCATTATATATATATATATATATATATATATATATATATATATATATATATATATATATAGTTTATATATATATATTGCACTGTTTTGTTTTGTATAACGTTCACTATATACTTTTATTATTGTCTATTTTTACGACTTCTGTGAAGATTGTTACACAGTTTTAGAGAAACCGTAAAAATATTCTAATACTTCCTCGTTTCGCCTTCCTCCGATGCGCATAAAAGTTTCTGATAGAAATCGCTCAAAGTAAACATGGATTCAAATAGGCATTTGCATGCTTCCTCTGGTGAATGATTTTTGGATATGCTGTAAGCATCAAATTTATGCGCAAGAGTTATAGATTTTCGACAAAAATGGAAATGCTGATGCGTGAAAAAACCTCGGATATTCAAATGCCGTCATTTTTGTCAGAAAAGAGATAATTTTCATCAGAAAGTCTGGAATATATATAGGAAATTAAAAAATGTTGATTGGTTCTTATTGATCATCTCAACAAACATTTCTAAAACTTTGTGTCGTGGTCATTCGAGATTTTTCGAACTCAAATCAAGCGTGACAATTTTTTCTTCAAGTTCCCTCACAACTGTGGTGTATAAAACCCAGGCCGAAAAATCAAATATTTATAAAATTTTAAATACAGGTGACGATACAAAAGAATAACAACAAAACTCAAAACCACTTTTTAAAATGATCAAGCACTTTCACTCGAGCCAAAATTTTGATTTTTGTTTCATTCGATCCATTTCAGCCTTATGATCAGCTAAAAATTAAAAATCGAATTATTTGTGACAACGACATTTTCAAAGAGTTTACTAAAATTGGCCCATCAAAAACAATAAATACATAATTTTTATCCATTCGCTTCCAGTAATTAAAACTGGTTATCAGCAACTTTGGTTTTCAACAACACAACCGGTTATCAACAACACAAATTAAATGGTGAAATTTTACGATGAAAATGCACAACAAAAATCAGATACATACTTTATAAATCGAAATATAAATGCAGTACTATTTAATGTATAATGAGACATTTATATATAATCAGATAAGCATAATAAGATTATGTGTGGTAAATTTATGTATAATAAGTTATGTATATATTATGTATAATAATTTATGTATAATAATGTGTAGTAAATTTATATATAATAATCAATAAATCAGATGAAATGTACCTGATTCAAATAAAGCGTTAGAACAAATACGTTACCCACAAGTTCCACAGCCATTTTTTTTATCTTTCTATATTTTCTATATGTATCACATACTTGTTGAAACCACAATAGAATATTTATTTTCGATTTCGACCCTTTCACTAGTGAGCCGTTCTCTTTTCATGACCTTTCTCTAGTGCTAGCTGCAACAAATTCATTCGTAACTCAGTATTCCAGCTTGCATAATAAAAAAAAATATTTTTGTACGAATGTGAACAGAAGTACAGGCGTTCAAAATGCACTGCTACGAAACAAAAAATCTGATGTGGGCAGCACATGACTTTCCCTGCAAACTTATATCCACGTTCTATTTATTTGAATTAAATGTAATTCACTTTTAATTCAATTTTCGTTCTCATTCGGTAACCGGGCTTATTTTCAAAGGTGGCGTAGGGAAAGTACGAAAAACTAAAATATCTCGAGAACGGCTATTCCTAGTGTAATGGGGTTGGTCTTATTCTTTTCGTCGTTAAACATTACGTATTAAACGGGCATTTAATGGATATATCTGAGAATACCTAGTTCTTTAGTTTAGATTTTGAAGATTTTTGCGGGCCGTTTTGCAAAAAAAGGCAGGTTATTTTTTTCCGAATCGTACCAAAATCTAATCAGCACCAGAGTGACCTATACGTGACTCATCTACCGAGTTTTGTGAAATTCGGTCCATTAGTTTTTCAGCTAGAGTGGATACAAGCTTTTGCGGGCCATTTCGCAAAAAAAGGCGGGTTCTTTTATTCCGAATCGTACCCAAAAGTAATCAGCACCAGCCCCGGCCACAAGTGATTTACCTACCAAATTTTGTGAAATTCGGTCCATTAGTTTTTGGATACAAAATCTGCACAGACAGACAGACACACAGACAGACAGACAGACAGACAGACAGACACACAGACAGACAGACAGACACACGCACAGACGTCACGCTAAAAATGGTTTTTTCGTATTCTAGAGGTCTCGAAACGTGTAGATCCGTCGAAAACTCGAGTTGTGATTTTCGGTATGATTCCAATACTTTCCCTATACATTACCATGTATTGCAGGGAAAGTAAAAATCTGATGTGAGCAGCACACGACTTTCCTTATATAATGTAATAAATTTACTACTTTTACAGTAAAAAAAATAGATTATTTTTATAGTAGTTATTTATATTCTTTCCAAGATATTGAATTTTCGTCAATGAGTTTTCATTTTCCATGTCGTCATCATCAATGAGTCGTCATTGATTTAGCTTCATTTTTATCCATTTGGCGAGTTTTTCGTTAATGTAGCAACATTTAAACAAGTCGCCAAGTTGGCGACATTCCACCAAATTCGTCCCCAAAATCTCGCCAAGCGTTATGGACGAAGAAATAAGTTATTCTTACAGCAGATAAATGACTATTGGCGTTCAAATACAAAATATTACTCAAAGTATCTTTTTTCATAAATGGAACGAACTAGATCCACGAGAGTGATGTCACCATATTTATGGCATTGTATTACATGTGAAAAGTGAACATGTTTCTCAATAGAAAATATATTTCTTTTATTTTATATGACTTTTTGATAATTTTTTTTGAAAAATGTGCAACATCTCGAGAACGGTTCATGTTAGCGTTCTAAAATTTATATCAATCGTTTTCTAATGAAAATTTACATAAGAAATGTCTATTCGCGTAACTTTATTTGCGGTTTTTATTTTTGGACGATTTTATTAAAATTTCACTTGAAAATTTAGGGGGGGGGGGGGTCTGAACATTCGATTGCGTATAAATGCAATAGGTTTCCTGTGTTTACGGATTGTGATTTTTGTAAGAAATTTCTTTCGAATTGGTCTATTCGTTCGTCAGTTATCGTCTCCACAGTCTCACTGACACACACACACACACACACACACACATACATCACTTCAAAAATGTTTGATTCGTGATCAGGGATGCTTGAAATGTGCTCTCCCATCGAAAACTCGCATTCGAATTTTCGACCCCGTCACAATACTTTCCTTATACATTATGTATAAGGAAATGTATATTTGGACAAATGTATATTTGGAATGTTACAAATGTATATTTGGAAAGTTACAAATGGATATTTGGAAAGTAAAAATTACAAATCAAATTTGGTGAAAAGCTCATTCGTATCACAATCATCATCATCATACAAAAATGCAAAACACAAACCCCAGTAGTCGCTCGATGAGAAAGCTCTCACGTGATGCAAACGACAGCAGTCCTTGATGAGAACATGAAGTACATAGGAGAAACTGTTGAAGGCCAGGCGGTTGGAAGGCCGAAACATTGCTAATACTTATCTGAACTAGAAACAGTTTGTTAAGATTCTGAATGTCAGCGAGAGTAAAGGTGGCACCCCCTCAGTGTCACTTCCAAAAATAGCTCTCTTTGAATGCGAAGTTTGAGAGAAATGCGATTAAAGAATAGTGATATTAACGACGGGTTAAACTCATCATATGATGGGATACATAAAGTTATTTAGCAGATTCCCTTCTATTCACCACCCTGATGTACCTGCGCTTCTAAAATTCCTGGATACATGTAGACCACGCACCTTTCCCTATCAAGGCTATTAAATATTATACAACGCCTTAACAAAACGCCTTTACTACACGACCGCCTAATTTAAATTAAACCGCCACGACGCCGCAGTTATTATACGCTTACCTAGCTCCTTAACGAAATGCGAATTCTGTACGATTCCTTAAAAAGTACATCTGTCGCACTTGCAATAAAACTAGCTATATTTTGAATAAAAAAAATAAATAAATTATTAATTCTTACAAAGCGCCAGGGATTATAAAAAAAAACAATTTTATTTTCAGAAATATTGAGTTATTGCCAATTCGGCATTATTTGAGAAAATGATATTGCGCCAAATCTGTGACCAAGCCCGCCAAATCTGTTAAATTTATCGCCAAGAATGGTAGATACAGATATATTAGCTTTTCTGACATTTCTTCAGTACATTTGCTTAAAACGCTTTAAAAAGATCCAATTATCTCGTATGTACAATTCAAGAATAGGAAGACATCACATACATCCATGCATGCATCCGTTATATTCGTTTCTCTCTTTACGGCGCCCAGCAAAAAGATTTCTTGGAATCAGCCGTATTTGTTGGGATTCGTGGAACCCCCACAGGCTGTTTACAAAAGTAATAAAACCTTCTTCCATATGTTACACGACTTTTACATAACCGCAGCATTTCAGTATTGGAATCATAGAATATCAATAAATGGGATGCAGCAATAAAAAATATTTTTAAAATGAATAAACTGAGGATGCGGCAATACTTTTGTAATTTGCATTTTTTTTTGTAGGGGTAAGCAGATCTTTTATATCAGTTTGAGAGATTTCTTTCTGGCCAGAAAGAAAAAATGCATTCATAAATTTACTTCAGAACTTTATAGCTGAATGTAAAATTTTTGACTGAAACTTCTGAGGGAAAAAATATTGATTTTGGAATATTGATTATGCTAATAATATTTTAATACGATATTTCTTGAGTTATTTTTATCCAAAAAGCCCAAAAGACTGTTTGCGTGACAGAGCTGGGTAGTAATGAACGCGATAAGTTTGAAGGCCAATATATGTACTTTAGAAACATCATTTTAAAATATATATATATATATATATATATATATATATATATATATAATAAGTGCGCCACGAGTTAAAAAAGATTGGGAAACACTGGTCTATAGATTCTAAAGAGCTGTATTAAAATGAAGTTTCAAAAGTACATATATTGGCCTTCAAACTTATCCTGTTCATTACTACCCAGCTCTGTCACGCAACCAGTCTTTTGGGCTTTTTGGATAAAAATAATTCAAGAAATATCTTATCCGGCGAATTTTTGATACATTGTCGTTCTTTCTTCTCTTTATGTTATATATATATATATATATAAATAAAAATTGAAGGATTTTAATCGAAAATTATGCATAAACTACTGTATGTACAAAAAAACCCATCTCTAACATATCTGTTACAAATGAGTAACTATAAGCCAAGACTAAGGATAAAGATAGAAAGTAACATATCACTACAATGGAAAGGGGGATGAGAAGAATATTAGGATTCAATATTAACAATTAAAAGTATATAAGTAAATAAAAATAAAACTCGGTAAAAATGAGAATAGGCAACAATAATCAGCTCAAGATAAGAGATTAAGAATAGAGAACAATCAATTGGAACTATACAAAAATTGGCGGTTAGTTCGAAATTGCATTCTCATCAGGACAGCCATACAATTCGAATTAAAACCGATAGAATAGCCAGTTTCTGACAATGGCGATAGTATTTAACTATAGACACCATTGGAACTGTCTACTGGCTAGTGGAAGGAGAAAAAGAAAAATAAAACAATTGATTTTTACAAAGCTGAAAAACAATACCTCCTCGAACTGTAATGTGAAATTACAAGAATAGCACCACGTGTAAGTGTAAGATAAACTAGTGACTGTGCATTTCACCTCACTTCGTCAAAGCGAGTGGGAGAGCATTTCACCTCACTTCGTCAATGCGAGTGGGAATGAATACAATTGAACGATACATAATATGTATGGAGACTTTCGAAAATAGTAAACAGTATAGGACTCAGGACAAGCGGAAAATAGTCATTCGAAAAAAGTAAACAGTATTTGACTCAGGCCAAGTGGCAAGTGAGGTGATAAGAATGGGTGAATTTTCAAAAATGAGTTAACCAATCAAAGATAAATAATGCATGTGTAAAATTATTACGTGGTATATTTGAAATTATTAATAATATTATTTACAAATACTTCCGGATATTGGTAGTTTTGACAAATGCGTTTAAGATTATTGATGTGGAGAAAGTGAAACTGAGGATCAGAAAGTCGGTGTATTCGAAATAGCTGGTTTAAAATGATGTTTCTAAACAATTGAATAGAATTACAAGAATGATATGATAGCAGCTTTATGATAGTGAAGTTGTAAGAATCTTTTTTATCATATAGATTGGTAATTACATGATTATTGAGGGTATCTAAATTTAGGTCTAAAAAATTAACAGTTTGACTAACGCAATGCTCATTAGGAATTAATTCTAGGTTAGACGGGTAAAAATCAATATTAATGGAATAGGAATCATCAATGATAATACATATTAAGTCGTCAACATATCTATATACAATATATGAATTAGAGTTAAAATGACATTCATAATAATAAAGATATAAGTTAGCGAGTATACCACTACTACAGCCACCTTGTGGTACACCAGATGTTTGTAAATAAATGTTATCACCTTGGACAATATAATTGTTGTATAACACAAAGTGCAAGAGCATAGGAAAATTTTTGACATTAAAAGCATCATGATTGGAAGATATATAGTCATGATAAAGAGAGATAATAACTTTATGTAGATCTTTAATGACAATATTATTAAATAGGTCTTTAAAATCAAAGGTTTGGAAACCAAGAATTTGTGGTAACTTGCTAAGGTGATTAACTAAATCAAAACTATTGTTTAAAATGAAATATCCTGAATTCTTGAATTTAAGAGATTCATTAATTCGATTTAAACAGTTAAGCAAGTACTTACTAGCTGTAGTGGTAAAGGTATTATGTCCACAAGTGACTGTTCTAAAACTGAGAGGTGATTTGTGGATTTTAGGAACCAAAGTAACATAAGGAAATTTAAAAAACTTACAATTAATATTTAATTGTGTATATAATTTTAGCATTTTAGTTTTGATTTGGATAGACTGATTATGAATGGGTTTAAAAATTTGATTATCTTTTAAGTAATTCTGTAACAGAGAAACATAATATTTTTTACAAATGATGGCATAATTATTAGAAGCTTTATCTACATAAGTTATTACAAAATGTTGTTGTAGTTCTTTGATAGCAGATAGGAGTTGTTTATAAGGATACCTAGGCTTCGTTAATTTAGTGTTTATAATAACATTTTTAAGTAGATGTAAGGTCGTATACTTCCATAGATTGAATGCTTCAATAGGAATTGAATGTGAACAAGCAAGTTGATATATGAATTTATCAAAATCAAATGATAGAGACTGAAGAAGTTGTTTAGGGTGATGGCAGAATGGAATGCGAAATTTAGACCCTTTATTCATAATATCCCTAAGTATATCATCCTGAACTATACTGAGATCCCCAGTAATAATGTGACCATGAGTGGAGTTGACAAAAGGGGCAAGATTTTGATTGCTGCATACACATGATGTAAGATCATCGGAGTTTAATGTCCTAGAAACTTCATTGTAATTGTAAATAGTTCTACCAATTGGTAAATTATATTTGAATGATTTTTGTATTTTGATATCATTTACTGGTAACAAGTGCTGATGTTTTGCATATAAATTATTGAAGTTAAGAGAATTTAGAATAGGGTGTTTAAAAGAAATTACACAGTAAGCTATTTTAGTATGTGGATTTGGTGAATGGAGTAGGTGGTAATTTAAGAAATTTGTACGTGAAAGAAGCAAATCAAAAAATAAATGTTTAAAATGCTCATGAGTTAATTTTAATTTTAAAAAATTAGTATAAACAATACTTAATTTGCTTTTTCTGACTTTATATAACCATGTTCTAACAGGTAGAAAATTGAAAGTTTGAGAATAATTATATTGTAATTTTAAAATGTCTGCTTTGTAATCAATAGTTTTACTTAAGTTACTTTTTCCCTTGCCACGCTTATATCGCTTTTTACTAGGAGATGATGACTTTGAATGAAAAAGATGTTTATATACTGAAGATTTATGAGAATTGTATTCAAAACTATTGTTAACAACATTATTATTATTATAAATTTGATTTAAGCCATAGGGGAAGAGAGTTTTATATTTTTTAATGTAATAATTTTCAAATACTAATCTATCCGTGAGTGAAATTTTAATATCTAAAATATGAAGGGATACATTTTTAAATCCGTGTGTAGCAAAGTGCTGATATTCAAATTGATTTTTGGTAGGGAGGTCATTAAAGACTTTATGGTCAAATTTTTTAATATGATCCCTGTGGACATTCATTCTCAGATGTAAAGGGTTGCTGGTTTGGCCAATATAGGATAAGTTACAAATAGTACAATTAAGTTTGTATATGCAATTAAAAACTTTGCAGAATTTTTGTGAAGTGGAATTATTATTAATTTGTAATGGGTCAGCATAAGGACAAGTTTTGCACCTAAGATTGTTGCATCTATTGAAGGAATATGATTTAGATTGAGAGAAGGTATGGTATTCTTCCAAATCGTCTATAACGCTTAATTGGTCAATGTTTGTCGATCTATAATTATCCCAATTCATAATAATAATAGACCGGACACTAGGTAATGAAGAAAATTTACATCACGAATTCTAATTAAAATTCCCAATATAAACCCCTTCAAAAACTATTTTGTCAGGTACGAATTTCAAATTTTAACTAATACCATAAGAATTGAATCGAAATTTTGGAGAGTAACAAAACAAGCATAGTAGAAAAGAGATTTTCATACGAAATATTCATAAATATGCGAAGTGTGGACAAATAATTATATTCATCCGGAATGGAAGATATACAAAACCGTAAATACGTATGTGTCTGACTGAATCCCTACAACTGCTGGCAAAAGAGGGCCACATATAGTGGAAATACTTGTCTAGATTAAAATGTAAAAATAAGCAATAAAAGATATTGACGTCTGGGTTAACTAAAAGATACAGAAAAAATAACACAAAAAACACTATAAACTCTAATGCCTGCCGAGAGATGTCAGCACTATACACACGCATATATACCGATTGAAGAATCGAGTTTGAAATCTACCAAAAAGAGCAATAACCCGCGGAAAAAATCATAAAAGCGATGAGAGAACTCAAACCAAAATACTTCATAATGCGAAATGTGAAGACATACCATAATCAATCAATAGAAGGAATGAAAGGGTTAGATAAATAAAAACAATATCCAAAGAGGGCCATATTAAGACATAGATGGGCTCGTAGTTAAACAATAGAAATGCGTTAGCGATAATAATAATAAACAAAATAAAATTAAAATTAAAAAGAGAATAAACGCTGTAATAAGCGCAAATGCAGCTTTACAACAGGTTTTACCTTTTTAAAAAGTTTTTTGCAAGTATGTAAATCAAAAAATAGATGGTTGAATTCAGAAGTAAATAATAAATATAAATGTACAATTAAAAGATGTAATAGAAGTATAAAACACAAAATAATACAGAATATAAAACTTTCATCATGATATTGCGCAAAGCAGCTAATAACATAATGGATTTATAAATAAAAATTGAAGGATTTTAATCGAAAATTATGCATAAACTACTGTATGTACAAAAAAACCCATCTCTAACATATCTGTTACAAATGAGTAACTATAAGCCAAGACTAAGGATAAAGATAGAAAGTAACATATCACTACAATGGAAAGGGGGATGAGAAGAATATTAGGATTCAATATTAACAATTAAAAGTATATAAGTAAATAAAAATAAAACTCGGTAAAAATGAGAATAGGCAACAATAATCAGCTCAAGATAAGAGATTAAGAATAGAGAACAATCAATTGGAACTATACAAAAATTGGCGGTTAGTTCGAAATTGCATTCTCATCAGGACAGCCATACAATTCGAATTAAAACCGATAGAATAGCCAGTTTCTGACAATGGCGATAGTATTTAACTATAGACACCATTGGAACTGTCTACTGGCTAGTGGAAGGAGAAAAAGAAAAATAAAACAATTGATTTTTACAAAGCTGAAAAACAATACCTCCTCGAACTGTAATGTGAAATTACAAGAATAGCACCACGTGTAAGTGTAAGATAAACTAGTGACTGTGCATTTCACCTCACTTCGTCAAAGCGAGTGGGAGAGCATTTCACCTCACTTCGTCAATGCGAGTGGGAATGAATACAATTGAACGATACATAATATGTATGGAGACTTTCGAAAATAGTAAACAGTATAGGACTCAGGACAAGCGGAAAATAGTCATTCGAAAAAAGTAAACAGTATTTGACTCAGGCCAAGTGGCAAGTGAGGTGATAAGAATGGGTGAATTTTCAAAAATGAGTTAACCAATCAAAGATAAATAATGCATGTGTAAAATTATTACGTGGTATATTTGAAATTATTAATAATATTATTTACAAATACTTCCGGATATTGGTAGTTTTGACAAATGCGTTTAAGATTATTGATGTGGAGAAAGTGAAACTGAGGATCAGAAAGTCGGTGTATTCGAAATAACTGGTTTAAAATGATGTTTCTAAACAATTGAATAGAATTACAAGAATATATATATACATATATATATATACATATATATATACATATATATATATATATATATATATATATATATATATATATATATATATATATATATATATATATATATATATATATATATATATATATATAATGAGTATTTATTACTAAAGAAAATTACTAAGTACAGTACTTACTTTTTGTTCGGTAAATAAAAAAATTATCAATGTGAAACATGAGCTTAATGTTTTTTCGCCCCATTTTCTATGTTTGGACGTATAAAACAGATAAACAGACCCTCATTTCATCTTCAATGCAATAAAGTCTCACTCTTTTTTTACATTTAATGTTAGTGAGTGAAGAAAATCCCAATTCACATAAATGGGATGTTGTTGTTGAGACTTAGACCGTCCTACCTACCAGAAAGGTGTAAGGTAACCGTTTGGAAGGAAGGGAAGTGCCACACAATTTAGACCGGAACCCAGTGGGGGAGGCATCTACAGGGACCGTACCCTCCTTCCCCTACCACCAAACTCTCGAAAGGACTTACGGACCCATATGTTTAACGTGAGCGTACTCCGCATGAACACGGCGGCAGTTCTGGCAGCGTGCAAATCCAGCGCGCAAACCACCGGGCTACCGCGCCCGAAATGTGCCAACAGCACGCGGTGTTCCCAGGTGGTCACCCACCCAAGTACTAACCGCGCCCGATGCTGTATGACTTCGGTGATCTAACGAGAACCGGTGTTTTCAGCACGGTAGGGCCGTTGGCATACATAAATAGGATGTGGAAATCTGCATCAAAATGGATAATGCTTTTTTAGCTACCGAGGGATATTCTTCTCTAATAGAAATCCAAAGTGCATCAGTAGGTAATTCTGTATGCTTGATTTTAAGTCCCCGATCACTGGAATTAGAAGCCAATTCTTCTTCTTATTTTGCAAGATTTTATATTATTTTAATATTAATGTTTTATATTAAGAGTTTTACTTCATATTTTACTCATTTTTAATATAATTTTAATTCTTTCGCGGCACACCCAACTATATATAGCAGTGTTATAGCAGTGTCCCAATGTTATAGCAGTCTATAGCAGTGTTTGGGAAACACTGTATAGATTCTGATCTTAGTATCACCATCTACATATTAATAATCTTAAGCGCATTTATACAATTTACTACTATCCTGAATATTTTGTAAATATTATTATTAACAATTTCAATTTTTATCATAGTCATATCGCAATTGAATTCTTTATGCATAGTTGGCGATATACTCTTTTTATGGATATTACCCTTCCCCTCTATATATTCCTCGTATTCTGAAGCCCATACTAAATCTTATATTCAAATATCTTTATTTCCAATCTATTCCGTTCCTTCTCTATTCATTCCGGTAAGCGTGCGTATTGCCGTTTGGAATAATACTTGTTATTTCAGTCTCTTAGCCCTTGGCATTCTATTTTTATAATTCTTTCATATATCCATATTTCCATATTCTTTTAGCCTGTTGACAGTGGCAATGAGGTTTTTAACACTTTACAACAAAGTTGAAAAGTGTTTATGACTTTGTTCATTCTGTCTGTCTGTCTGTCTGTCTGTCCGTTAGCACGATAACTGCCGTAAAAATGACTTTATCAAAATGAAATTTTAGTATGTTATTCAGACTGTCTGTGGGACCTATGGGAATATAAATAAATAATATCACCCAATTAGTTTTTTATTGAACCCGGGTTGAAGAAATGAAATACATTGAACCCTATGGGACCTTATTTTTCAAACATTTTTTAAGCAAATTTAAAATTCACGAATTGCTTCGAAATTTTTAGGAAATATTCACATTATCCCATAAAATATATAAAAAAAATTCAGTAAAATATATTAAGTAGTTTTTTAATTAAAAATTATTTAATATAGGGAAAAAAACAAATTCAATTAAATTCTGACTTTTGGGATATCCTCCAGAAAGAAGAAAGAGATATATTATATAATAAATATCTTTCCAAGAGTTTAATCATTTTGTATATGAGAGAGGCTACACATTTTAAAATAAATTTGGTAGATAACAATTTTTCAATTTTTTTAAAATTTTATATAACTCTTCATGATATACTTATTTGATGGCATTTTTAATGCACTTTCCTACGTCCTAGAGAGTTAAAAATTGGTACACAGCTTAAATTTGTTGAACATTTTATTTTACAAGAATTTGGTGTATCTTTAAAAATAGATCAGACATTTTTTTTCGAAATGGCCTGCAAATAATCCCCGTTCACTTCTATAAATCATTGTTGTAATATTGTTAAAAATTCTGATGTGGGCAGCATATGTCTTTCCCTGCAGACTCATATTCACGTTCTTTTTATTTCTTCAATAATAATTTGAGTTTATCTGCACAAAATAACAGCCATAAGTATTTTAAATTAAATTACATTGAATTTGCACGTTAAACTTAAATTTTGTTCTCATTTTCAATTTTGTTGTCATCTCTTATTGCCAAAGGTGCCGTAGCGAAAACGCGAAAAAACTAGAATATCTCAAGAACGGCTAGTCCTAGAGTAATGGGGTTAGTCTTATTCTTTTTGTTGTCAAAAATCACGTATAAAATAGGAATTTAATTGATATAATTCAGGACACGTAGTCTTTTATTTTTATATTTAACGATTTTTGAGTGCCATTTCGCAAAAATAGCCCGTTACTTTTTCCCGAATTTTACTAGTATAACCTACAAATGATTTATATACCAAATTTTGTAAAATTTGGTATATAAATCACTTGTAGGTTATTGAAATATTATACACCAAATTTTGTTAAATTTGTTCCATTAGGTTTTAGCTAGAGTGGATAAAGGCAATTTCTGCCGACCATTTCGCAAAGAAGTTCTTTTATTACGAATCGTACTAAAATCTAATGAACATCAGGATTTCCCTCAAAAAACATACCTACCAAATTTTATGAAATTCGGTCTATTAGGTTTTCAATAGAGTGGATGTAATATCCTCACAGACACACAGAAATATACACAGATACACCCTTACACACACAGAGGTCTTCCTAAAAATAGTTTTTTTGTGTTCTAGAAGTCCCAAAACGTGTAGATCCTTCGAAAATTCGAGTTCCGATCTTCGGCACGATTCCAATACTTTGAATACATACACACACATATATTTTCTGTGTATCTGTGTATTATCTGTGTATCTAATTTCCGTGCCTATGCAATTACAATAGTTGTGATTTTAAATGATCCCTAAACTTTTATTATTTCTTCAACGAAGCCTAATTTTAACTTATGCAGAATGCAAATATCTCAAGCGATTGTAAGGTGAGTTACATAAGAATTGCTGAATTTTTTTCACACAAAATTATTTAGCTCTGGAGTCTGGAATAAAAATTATATGAATGAAATATTCATTGATTTTGCATAGAGAATCAGATGATTTATATTTCGATACAGCTTTAAATATTTACGTATAATAAATTACTGTAGCACTGTGATAATGTAAAAGATATCACCACTGAATGTATCACATTTTAGAAATTTTTAAATGAAATTGCAATTCAGTTGGAAAGTGTTTCATAATCAATGCTTATGCATGATTGATCTTTCTTGTTAGTGATATACTATCGTCATTATTAGAAAATAGGTTTTCACTTCGGATTTTATTTAGAATATATGCCTGTCCTGATAACAAGTACATTTTTAAATCGACTTCCATTTTTTTAAGTGCTTTCCTAATCTTTCAGCGTAGTTACTTATCACTTTCTTTGGGTTTCAACTGTACGTTACTCTGTATTGTAATAAAATTTTTCATGTGATTATTGTTAATTCCTTTTCATGTTTACTTTCTCTGCAATACATGGTAATGTATAGGGAAAGTATTGGAATCATGCCGAAAATCGCAACTGAAGTTTTCGACGGATCTACACGTTTCAAGACCTCCAGAATACGAAAAAACTATTTTTAGCCTGGCGTCTGTGTGTGTGTGTCTGTCTGTATGTGTGGTATGTATGTGTGCCTGTCTGTCTTTGCAGATTTTGTATCCACTCTAACTAAAAAACTAATTGACCGAATATCATAAAATTTGGTAGGTAAGTCATTTGTGGGCGAATCTGGTGCTGATTAGTTTTGGTTACTATTCGGGATAAAAGAACCCGTATGTCTTTGCGAAATGGACCTCAAAAGACTGTATACACTCTAGCTGGAAAACTAACGGATTGAATTTCACAAAATTTGGTAGATAAGTCGTTGTGCGTCACCCTGGTGCTGATTAGATTTTCGTACGATTCAGAAGAAAATAACCTGCCTTTTTTTTGCAAAATGGACCTCAAAAATTGCCAATATCTAAAATAAAAATTACGTATGCTCAAATATAAACATTAAATTCTTGTTTTATACGTAAATTTTAACGATGAAAAGAATAAGACCAACCCCTTTACACTATGACTAGCCGTTCTCGAGATATTTAATTTTTTCGTATTATCTCTACGCCACCTTTGAAAATAAGTCCATTTACCAAATGAGAAAGGAAATTGAATTAAAAGTGAATTAAATTTAATTAAAATAAAGAGAACGTGGATATAAGTCTGCAGCGAAAGTCATGAGCTGCCCACATCAGATTTTTACTTCTATTGCTCTTATATCTGACAAGATTATGTAATGTTAAGCTTAGATCTTTTTGTGTTGTAAGTATTTTTCACTTGTTTTTAAATTTTCTCTGCCTCCCATCTTTATTGATTCATTTTCTTACTTATATATACCTGATGTTTTTAATTCCTTACGTGCGCATTCGTATCATCATACGAGGATGCAGGCTTCAATGTATTGCAAAAAAATTCGGGCCGGACCAAAATGGGGCTGGCTTTGAGTGCTTTCGAGACGGGAGAATTATTTAAAAAATATCTTGGGTTTTGGCTGAGTAAATCTTAATAATTTCGGGCCATGTACAATTTTAAATCAGACTCGTGCAGAGACCTAGTCACTAAATAACTGGATTTTGGTCTTAGATTCTTCTGCCAGCTTCAGGAACGGGAAATTTTTCCAAATTTGGAAACTTCGGGTTTTACTGCAGTAGGAGAATTTATTTCACTCCTATTGCAGTGACGTAGTAGCCGAAGCACTTTTTTTTAATTCTTAGTTTCTAAAACCTCACCAGTGTGACCAGATTTTCGTCCATGCAAGGTCCATGCGTCCATGTGTGACCAGCGTTTTCGTCCATGAAAACAAATTTATCACCGACAGCACCACGGAAAAGGCGAACATGAGGCAGTAGCACTTCATCAGTGTGTAGTTGGCCGATCAGAGTCCCAGTTGCAACCACATGTAGGGGCGTGCGGCCATTGATCATGATGCCGGCCCATACCATGATACTGCATGCCGGATATCGGTCCCTTTTCTGGATATTTTCTGGACGATAAGCTGTACCACTCTCACGCCAGATCAGTTGGCGTCTGCAATCCGATGGCAGACTGAACCTACTCTCATCTGAGAATAGTACGCAAGCCCAGTCCTGTTCGGTCCAATTGCGATGCTCACGATACCATTGTAAGCGTGAGGTACGGTGCAGTCTGGACAATGGGACACACACAACAGGTCTGCGGGCGTATAGTTCTCCTTCTCCCAAACGTCTGGCTGCAGTTTTTCGGGAGATCCATTGTCCTGTGGTAGCAAGAAACTGATTTGCCACCTGCTGAGATGTGGTGCGCCGGTCCCTTTTTGCCGAAAAGACAATGTACCTGTCTCCTGCAGGCGTCGTACTTTTAAAACGATCTACACCGTGACACTTGTTTCACATTTCAGTTATTTTAAATGCTCGTCACAGCCGTGAAACAACGCTGTGGGCGATGCCGAACTCCTTGGCAACATCTGCTATTATTCGTCCTTCTTCAATCTTTCCAATAATACGGCCACGAGTAAAATTATCTAAGTGATATCAGAAAGACATACCGAAAATTTCAAGTTCGTCAATTAAATATTTCTCATAAAACTTTCACTTCGAACAACAACTGTCCATATGCGGCAAATCCTATAAATCTCTTATCAGCACTATCACTACTGTCCATATGCGGCAAATCCTATAAATCTCTTATCAGCACTATCACGTGACGAACAGGCTTGGAAGTGAAAAATTTGCATACCAACACCTCTTCTTACTGTACATATTCTGCACTTATTCTAATTTTCCACATTTTGCTTCCTTTCATTTTGTGTTTGCTATGGGTGATAGTGTCATCCGTCCATAGCAATTGTCCAGCAGTATATATATATATATATATATATATATATATATATATATATATATATATATACACACACACACCCTAAGACAAAACAATCGACGCACCAAGAAATAATTATCTAAATGAGACAAAATTCGGTACGTGTAATGTGGATGTACAGAAAAAGAAATGATTAGAATTTCAGAACAATTGGATGTTTTATTGCACTGAAAGATCTACACAAACTGAGCACGTCAATATGGCGTTAGCCCACCTCTATCCTTGATACAAGTTGTTACCTGACATGGCATTGATGCATAAAGTTACCGGATGGTGTTCTGAGGAATGTCGTTCCAAATGGTCTCCAGTTGACGAGCTAATTCGTCTACATTCTCGGATGGTCGCAGGCGCCGCCCCATATCAGCCCAAATGTGCTCAATAGGCGAGGGATCTGGGGATCTGGCTGGCCAAGGAAGTGTATCGTAAGCACACAGACAATCAATAGAGAGGCGTGTCGTATGCGACCTGGTTTTATCTTGCTGAAAAGTTAACCCGGGATGTCGCGAAATGAATGGCAATACAACGGGTCGTAGAATGTCGGCAATGTACCTCTGTGCTGTGATGGTGCCACAGAGGACTATCAAAGGGGTCCGGATATCAAACGAAATGGCACACCAGACAGACCATAACTCCTTGTTGTCGGCCATGTGGCTTGTGACAGTAAGCGCAGGGTCCTGAAGATGTCCGTACTGTCTCTAGACACGTCTGCGCTGGTCGTCGGGACTCAGTCCGAAACGGGACTCATCACTGAAGACAATTCGTTGCCAATCCGGACAATTCCACGTTGATTGGGTCCGGCACCATTGCAATCGCTGTTGACGGTGCATACTGGTAAGTCGTAGACGACGTAATAAGCGCAACGAGTATAGATTCCGCTCCCGTAGTCTTCTATTAATGGTCTGGGTGGTCACTTCCGTGTTTGTCACAGGTTAGATGGTTGATAACGACGAATCTCGTGATGTCACAGCTGCCCTGACAATCGCTCTATCTTTCCTTTCTGTCGTTGCTCTAGGCCGTCTGTTGCCCGCTTGCCGCTGAAATCTGCAATTCCTGACCCATTTCTGCTAACATCGTTTAATTGCTGCATCGTTCCTACCCAATTGCTGAGCAATTCGTCGGTGTGCCCATTCAGCCTCATTCAGTCCGATCTCACGCCCTCTTTCAAACGTCTTCGTATGTTCGTAGTAGCCGCGAATTCGCCGTCGAGGCATTGTTACAATCAAGGTACATAAACGCAATCGAAATCCACTGCACATTTTGTTCCTGAAAGGGAGGTTCGTTCCTTATATACCCCACCATGGTGCTCAGCTTCAATGCGCTGTAGTTCCGACTATTCATTCATTCGTTGGCTGCGAATTTTTGATCATTTGTATATTTGGCCGAAAGGTGTTTGCATGTAAAGTTTCATTGCTATCGGATTATTTCGCCGGGTGCGTCGATTTTTTTGTCTTAGAGTGTATATATATATATATTATCCGGAATAGACTGAAACAAAGACAGTTTCACATCGTTCTCAAATTATTTTATCAATCCAGTAAACATTACGCGTGATTTGTTTTTTCCTCAGAGGTTTCTGTGTCGTTAGTTTGTTCCAGGAGAGCAGAATTATCCAAGGTAGCCCCCGACTGTCCGAGATATTTGCTGTCTTGAAATATTTTGTGCGCAATAAAATCGGGCAGTAAATTGTTTAGTTATACATTTCATAAATGGGTCAATTGCAATTTTCCATCTCTCATTTTGGCTACGCCATTGCACAGGTCGGATGTCGCGTACGGGTCACTTCAGTTCGTCACACTTATGTTTGCCGGTACAAGTAAGGAACACATATCCTTTCATTTCTACACAGTGCCCTACAAATGGTCTTCCACACCCAAGTAGTAGCCTCATCCACATCTTCCTCGTCAGACTCACGCAACCCGGTAACCGCAATTATAACTTACAGGTCGCTGTCCCTTTAGAAGGAAGAAGGGTGAGAGCTTGACCCTCTTTCAAAACACACACACCGCTGGTACGCGAGAAAGGCAGCGCTTCGGTGAAACAAAAATATGAAGGCTAACAGTTCAGTAGTTGACTGTGAGACACAGTGGGATGCGTAAGGTCAGCGGGTGGCATGTGGGTGAAATTCGAAAGTCAGCACATCTTACTATGTTATATATTTCCATAACACGTACATATACTGTTAAAGTTCAAATACCGGCCGTCCTTTGTAATTGCTATACACCCTTGAGCTAGCTAGACTGCCTGGGTACTAATAAAGAAAAATCTGATGTGGGCAGCATATGACTTTCCCTGCAGACTTATATTCACGTCCTCTTTATTTTAATTAAATTTAATTCACTTTTAATTAAATTGTCTTTCTCATTTGATAACTGGACTTATTTTCAAGGGTGGCGTTGAGAAAATACGAAAAAACTAAAATATCTCAAAAACGGCTAATCCTAATGTAATGGGGTTGGTCTTATTCTTTTCTTCGTTAAAAATTACGTATTAAACAAGCATTTAATGGATATATTTGAGCATACGTAGTATTTTATTTTGTATTTTGGAGATTTTTGCGGGCCATATTGCAAAAAAAAGCAGGTTATTTTTTTCCGAATCGTACCAAAATCTAATCAGCACCAGGGTGATCCGCAAGTGACTTATCTACCAAATTTTGTGAAATTCGGCCCATTAGTTTTTCAGCTACAGTGGATACAAGCTTTTGCTGGTCATTTCGCAAAAAAAGACGGGTTCTGTTGTCTCGAATCATACCCAAAACTAATCAGCACCATATTCGCCCACGACTGATTTACTTACCAAATTTTATGAAATTCGGTCTGTAAGTTTTTTAGTTAGAGTGGCTACAAAATCTGCGCAGACAGACAGACAGACAGGCGGACACACAGACACACACACACAGACGTCACACTAAAAATAGTTTTTAATTATTCTAGAGGTTTCAAAAGATATAGATCCGTCGAAAACTTGAGTTGCGATTTTCGACATGATTCCAATACTTTCCCTATACATTATCATGTACTGCAGGGAAAGTAAAAATCTGATGTGGGCAGCACATGACTTTCCCTGCAGACTTATATTCACGTTCTCTTTATTTTTATTACATTTATTTCACTTTTAATTCAATTTTCGTTCTCATTTGATAACTGGACTTCTTTTTAAAAGTGGTGTAGAGAAAATACGAAAAAACTAATATCTCGAGAACTGCTAGTCCTAGTGCGATGGGGATGGTCTCATTCTTTTCGTCGTTAAAAATTACGTATTAAACAAGCATTTTATGGATATATTTGAGCATACGTAGTTTTTTATTTTAGATTTTTGCGATTTTTGAGGGCCATTTTGCAAAAAAAGGCAGGTTATTTTTTTCCAAATCATACCAAAATCTAATCAGCACTAGAGTGTTTTACAAGTGATACACCTACCGAATTTTTTGGAATTCGGCCCATTAGTTTTTCAGCTAGAGTGGATACAAAGTTTTGCGGGCGCAAAAAATGCGGATTCTTTTATCTCGAATCGTACCCAAAACTAATCAGCACCAGATTCGCCCACAAGTGACTTACCTACCAAATTTTATGAAATTCGGTCAATTACTTTTTTAGATAGAGTGGATACAAAATCTGCACTCTACACAGACAGACAGACAGACACACAGACAGACAGACACACAGACACACACACAGACGTCACGCTAAAAATAGGTTTTTCGTATTCTAGAGGTCTCGAAACGTGTAGATCCGTCGAAAACTCGAGTTGCGATTTTCGACATGATTCCAATACTTTCCCTATACATTACCATGTATTGCAGGGAAAGTAAAAAGAGATTCAGATTGCTTAAGGACAGAGTAAGTAGATCTCGATTTACAGAATTTTTTCGGTGGTAATATGAAGATTCGAAAATGAGAAAGAAAGGAAAGGAAAATGCAATTTTATAACAGTTTATTCAATACGAAACAATGTGCTTAATTTTTGAAATCACCTAAAAAAAGAAAATTTTAATGAAAAAGTATACCCAATAATTTTCAAGGAACATAAACTGAAATTTTTCATATATAAAGTACATTGGGTATTTCTTAAAATAATTATTAATATATATTATTATTATATAATATATAATATATAATTATATAATATGTTATATTAATTATATATAATATTAATTATATATAATATTAATTATATATAATATATTAATTATATTAATTATATAATATAATTATATTAATTATATAATATATTATATTAATATATAATTATTAATATATATATAAAAAGGTTCGCAAATTTAAAAAATAATGTATCATTTAAAATAGTTCCGATTCATAGATTGTTCTAATTTTTCGGGTTCATGAATTGAGAATTTTACTATAAAATTGTATGGTATAATATTATAGAAAACAATTACTGAGATCTTATCACAACTCCAGAAGCTCGAAAAAAGTTATTAATTGTCCAAAAACTTCAATATTTTCTTTAAAACTTACATGATGGAAATCATTTTGATTAATTTTATACTAATGAATCCGAAAATGTTTCATTAGATGGATGCAGAACTGCCCACCAGGGTGAGACGGACAACAATAAAATAGGATGGGACGGACACCATTTAAGAAGGGTGAGGCGGACACCATTCAAGAAGGGTGAGACGGACACCATTCTAGAAGGGTGAGGTGGTCACCATTCAAGAAGGGTGAGGCGGACACCGCTGGAGTAGGAGGATCGGAGAGGGGAGCTGGATCCCTAATGTTTTTATTTAATGGGAGGGGAAAACATTAAGAAATTGGAAAAAGAAAGGGAATTCGCAAATCAAAATTCAAAAAATCTGATGTGGGCAGCACATGACTTTCCTTATATAATGCAATGACTTTACTACTTTTACAGCAAAAAAATAGGTTATTCTTATAGTAGATACTTATATTCTTTCCAAGATATTGAATTTTCATCAATGAGTTGTCATTTTCATAGATGTAGCGTCATTTTTATCCATTTGGGGAGATTTTCGTTAATTTGGCAACATTGGAAAAAGTCACCAAGTTGGCGACATTCGGCCAAATTCTTCGCCAAAATATCGCCAAGCGTTATTGACGAAGAAATAAGTTATTCTTACTGCAGATAAATGACTATCAGCGTTCAAATACAAAAGTATTACTCAAAGTATCTTTTCCCATGAATGGAACGAGCTAGATCCACGAGAATGATGTCCCCCAATTTATCGTATGGTATTACATATAAAAAGTGAACATGTTTCTCAACAGTTAATATATTTATTTTAATTTATGGGATTTTTTGATAAGTTTATTTGAAAAAAGTGCAATATCTCGAGAATGGTTCATGCTAGCATTCTAAAGTTTATGTCAATCATTTTCTAAGGAAAATTACATAAGAAATGCCTATTTACGTAACTTTATTAAAGGTTTTGATTTTTTGATGATTTTTTCAAAATTTCACTCGAAAATTTAGGGGGGGTTCTGACACTCGATTACGCTTAAAAACAATAAGCTTCCAGTATTCACGGATTGTGATTTTTGTACTAAATTTCATTCGAATTGCTCCATCCGTTTGTGAGATATCGTCTCCACAGACTCACTGATACACACATACACACACAGACATCACCTCAAAAATGTTCGATTCGTGATCAGGGATGCTTGAAATGTGCTCTCTCGTCGAAAACTCGAATTCGAATTTTCGACCGCGTCACAATACTTTCCTTATACATTATGTATATAAGGAAAGAAAAAACCGAATACAAATTCATCGAATCAAAATTCATTTAATCAAAATTCGCAATATTAAAGGGGGACCCGTGAAAATGTTTTTATTGGAGCCTGTTGTTGTTGTTATAATTAATCCTATCCGATCTAACCAGGGGATTGATTGAGTTCACAAATCCATTTATCCTCAAGAAATCACAGACCAATAAAGGACTCTCAGAAAGATTCTCTTCAGATAACCCCAAAAATGTACAAAAGGGGGAGCCTGTTTGATATTACACTTAGAGCAAATGATATAAACCTTGTGCCACTGTTCGAATTTAAGACACTTTATCCATTAACAAATCTGGAAATAGTGGTCGGTAGATTTCTGACCCTTCAAGAAGTAAGATCACCACCTGGTCTCTACTGTACCACTCATGCACAGGAGGGGACTTTCCAAGTATGGAAATTTGGAAACATCCTTCTTGAGAAGATTTCAAGAAAAGGAATGGGGGCCTACAATTTGAATGGGCGTCTCTGATGGAAGATGTTTTTATGATGCTTTTAAATTATCTTGATATTGAAATTGCTATGCTTTGACAAATTTTAAGATTTAAATTTCGGATTATCTTATATTGAGAAGTAATTTTGTCATATATCTATGTAGTAAATGAAGGGAATTGCTTAATTTGAATGCAATGGAATTTATTTAATTCGAATTTGCTTGAAATATGATTTAGATCACTTTTGGGAAAACAAAGAGCATATTACATGAACTATAACAGAGAAATCGTACTCTGTACATCTTGCGGATGTACGATATTGTCTTATTATTTATTGTATTAATAGCATTTGTAATTAGCCAGATAATTACGGACGAGTAAATTGAAGTCCATTCTCCCTTTCCATTGAAATAAACATTTGTCTGAACTTTGTGATCCATTTTACTCAAAAACTACAATATTCAAGAAGATGAAATTTTGCACATATTTAAACTTGTATGCAGATGTGTACAATTACAGTTTTAATAATTAAAACGTACTGTAACAGGGCGAAATGCCCGTTTTTATACCGTCTTTCTTGTACCGATCTTTCTTGTTTTTTTTATGACTTTCTTAGATAAGCCTGAAGATTTCTTATAGGCTTGAAGATTTCTTGAGATAGGCTTGAATGTTTCTTGAGATAGGCTTAAATATTTCTTGAAATAGGGCTTGAGTTCTTGAGATAGGTTTGATGCCTCGAAAATGAGACTGAATGTTCACAATGCTGACAAGGACAGTGCATCGAATATTAATTGTATTATGATTGATACGACTATGTTAGATGCATTAATGTGGTGTGTTAAATACAAAAACTGTGACACTGGGGTGATTTCTTTAGTTGGATAGATGAGTATTAGAAAATTGGTTTCTAAATCAACTACTGTAAGCACGTTTTGTATTACTTTGAATTCTATAATGTCACTTAAATATTTAAACAAGTGTTTTAAAGTGAATTTAAGATTTGCTTATGTTATGCGCTGTGTCGGAAAAGGACAATCTGCATCTGAAAGATTTTGAGCGGTAATGGATCTTTAATTACCTCCAACTGGCTTGTGCCGCTATAATGAACTTTTGTTTCGAAGACGGATTAATGTATGTGAAACCTCAATGAGAAAGAAAGTAAATGAAGCTATTTAAATAAATAATGGTGATTGCAACTTATCAGCACCATGGCATATGGGCAGAAGAAGTGTTATACGTCCCCAAATGAAGAAGTTACTGCCACCTCAGTTAATTACGGCAAAGCTATAGATTTTGAAAGCATGTCAGAATACTGTCAAAAATGTCATAACTCAGAAAATAAATGAGCACACGAAGGTGCTAAAAATTTTGCAGGATTAAGAGGATGCATGATAGCCGCAGGTGCACTCAAAATATTTTCAACGTTTCAAAAATTCTGGTGGTGTGATGTACAAGAATTATCTGTGTGCTGGTGGATCAAAAGGCCTTGAGAAAGTGAAAGCGCCTGAAGTACATGGCGAAATTGTGAAATTAAAAAAAAAAGTTGAATGTGTCGGACTGGGCAGCCATCTCCGGAAATGTAAAATTTTGAAATAAACTAAACTCTTTGACGAAAAATCATTGGACATTTAACTAATACACAAATTGACTTATTAGAACATATTATGGGCTGGCAATGCGTAGAACAGCAAGGCAGGTTCTGTTGAACAAATGGAGTAAGCAATGTGGACCATTTTTTCATGAGCTTTCAGTAGATTCTGAACCGCAACATGGGTCTCTATGATCTGAAGGGTCAGAATGATGGTGTGGTTTTAAAACAGCCGAAGTTGAAGCTATATGTATGAGCATAAACATTCACTCTTAGTGGCTATAATGAATAAAATAAAACCAATATTTAGAGATTCATTTAATCCAAAGCTTTGGGGAAACTGTTTACATGAGCAAACCCAAAACTCAAATGAAAGCGTGAATAATTGAATATGTTAGAGGATCTCTAAAAATGCATTTGTTGGAATTTAGACTCTTCAAATTGATGTTTTGAATGACATATAATGTTTTAATGATGGCGTTATGAGTCGATTAAAAGTAAACACCTACAGAAGGAAGAATCCTTCCTGAAAGGATCGTTTATTTATCCAGACCTATCACCAATAGAACATGTCTGGGATATGCGGGGACAGCAAATGCAGCCTTCTTAGAATACCACTGAATTAGCTGACCAGTTGCAACATTTGTGGTAAAATTTTCCGCAGAGGGATATAAGCAACTGACTCCGTCACACCGACTATCGACTTGTACAGCTGACGGGGGAGGATTTTCCACTTACTAAAATGTAGTAACACTGGCTTTTTAAATGTTCCGCTAGAGGTTCTGCAATCACTGTTAACTAATAGGGCATGGTCACTTTACCACACATAGACCTAACTTGTACACTCATGGACATTTCTTTACACAGTTATTGGGGTAGATAATAACTTCCCCATGAACACTAAATGCTTTCCCTTTATACATTATTGAGCATTGTACGGAAAGTAAAATTACCAAATGGTGAATGCAAAATGCAAAGGAATCCATCTGGTGAACTAAATACGGATGAAATAAATATATCTTATTTTAATAGTATTTCGCTTGCAGCACAAATGAATTTCTCAAAATCTCCGAGCTTTGTACAACCAGTGGAAAAAGAATTCGTTTTCAGTAAATTATTTAATATTTATAAATATCTTCGTACATGAAATATCTTTCAACCTAGCTTTGCTTCGTAATGAAATTGTATTTCGAAAAGTAAATTTTCAAGACGGAAGAGGATTGCATTACAAAGGAGAAAAATGCTATTTATTTAAGGAACTGCCTCAGGCAGTTAAGAAAATAAAGTATGGAAGAAGCCAGGGAGAGAAATGTGGGTAGAATTTCATCATGCTTTAGAATTGTTTAATCGTTTGAAATAAAATGATTTTATTACTCGGATACCGTGAAATGCTTGATATTAAATTGCTTTCTCTAATATAACAAGCGGAGCGGCTCAAATAAATAATACAATGCAAAAACGATAAATGCTTTTAAAACTTTTACTATATCTTAAATAATACCGTAACTACCGCTTATTAGATGTAAAATGAAACACTTACGAAACATCTTACGAACATTCAATTACATTTAAAATCAATAGGCTTCCAGTATTCACGGATTGTATTTTTTTTTCCAAATTTCATTCCAAGCTCTCCTTTTGTCCGTGATCCGTGAGATATCTTCTCTACAAACTCTCGAACTTAACACACATGCGCATACATAATTATACACACAAACATAATTACACACACATACACACTCATACACACAGACGTCATCTCAAAAACGGGGTGCATCCTCTCAAATTTGAAGGTTGCTTGAAACTAACTCTTCCGTCGAAAACTTGAATTCAAACATTCGACCCCGTCACAATATTTTCCCTATACATTATACTATGTATATAGGGAAGTAGATGTTAAGTAGATGTTAATCATGTCATATGACAAGGTTAGTTACCAAACATGTTCTGTTCTCACCACAAGCCTAAAGTTCTTTTTCTTGGTTACATGTGATCAATGTTATTAATTGCTTTAGAATATTCATTTTTACGATACGACTTTCTAACAAAATATAATTATTGTACAATCCCTTAGCAATATGCAATTACTTTACGACCTTAGATAAACTTAAATTCTGTACAATTTCTAAACAAAATAAAAATTCCCCAGGAGTAATAGGACTAGCTTTTTCTTTTAAAAATTAAGAGTATTGAATTAATAATCCCCACAAAGTTACGAAAATATTCTTTGCAGAGTTATTCAATTTTCCTTAACTAGATAACGTGTATATATATATATATATATATTCCATTTGCTTGAAGATTTGTTGACTTATACTTTTATTTCGTAAGCCTGTTAGATAGTTGAATTTTCGTGTTACAGCTTCTCACTTTTCTTTCATTGGATTTTCAAACCTTTTTCTCTTATATATATATATATATATATATATATATATATATATATATATATATATATATATATATATATATTTATATATATATAATAAAAAAGATAAAAATAAATAAATAAAATTAGTAAGACTAATTTAAACATGATCAGTGTCATACCCTGGTTCAAAAACAATACGGAGGAAAATAAAGTAAAGAGGATATGAAAGGAAATATCAGACATACGGAAAACAATGCTACCATATAAGGCAAAATGAACTTAATTTCAAATTATCAATAATACACATGAATCTATCAACATTCAAGAGCGATACATACAAATCAAGTCCAAACATCAAAGGATTATCAAAATCTGGAGGCTCAAAATATTAAAATGACAAAAATAAAAAAAAATCTGATGTGGGCAACACATGACTTTCCTTATATAATGCAATGAATTTACTACTTTTACAGTTAAAAAAATGTTATTCTTATAGTAGATACTTATATTCTTTCCAAGATATTGAATTTTCTTCAATTACTCGTCATTTTCATTGATTTAGCGTCATTTTTATCAATTTGGCGAGATTTTTGTTAATTTGGCAACAATTAAAAATGTCACCAAGCTGGCGGTATTTCGCCAAATTCGTCGCCAAAATCTCGCCAAGCGTTATGGACGGAGAAATAAGTTATTCTTACAGCAGATAAATGACTATTGGCGTTCAAATACAAAAGCATTACTTAAAGTATCTTTTTTTATGAATGGAACGAGCTAGATCCACGAGAATGATGTCACCCAATTTATCGCATGGTATTACATATGAAAAGTGAGCATGTTTCTCAATAGGAAATATATTTTTTTAATTTTATATAACTTTTTGATATTTTTTTTTAAATGTGCAATATCTCGAGAACGGTTCATGTTAGCGTTCTAAAATTTATGTCAATCGTTTTCTAATGAAAAATTACATAAGAAATGTCTATTTGCGTAACATTATTAGCGGTTTTGATTTTTTGACGATTTTTTCAAAATTTCATTCGAAAATTTACGGGGGTTCTGAACATTCGATTACGTATAAAAACAATAGGCTTCCAGTGTTTACGGTTTGTGATTTTTGTACCAAATTTCGTTCGAATCGGTCCATTCGTTCGTCAGTTATCGTCTCCACAGACCCACTGACACACACACACCACACATACACACACACACACATACTTTAACACACTCACACACACACACACACAGACATCACTTCAAAAATGTTTGATTCGTGATCAGGGATGCTTGAAACGTGCTTTCCCGTCGAAAACTCGAATTCGAATTTTCGACCCCGTCACAATACTTTCCTTATACATTATGTATATAAGGAAAGTAATATATTGTAATAAGAGAGATGAAAAAGCCCGTTTAGAGAAAATGCCCCATATAA